>CM034152.1:574313482-574767944 GCA_019776745.2 Taxus chinensis | reverse complement strand
TAATTCATTCAGGAATCTCCAATTCAACTATATCCAGATATATAACAATTCAAATGGGCACAAAGGCACTGTCTTCACTATTTGAGCATTGTTCTTTAATAGTTGAGAGAGGTGTCTTGCTATTTATCAAAGTGCAGAGAGAGCAGTTTATTTCAAAACAATCATTTGCATGTTGTGTACAAAATGGTAGAGAAAATTTCCAAAGGATAAGTGGTTGTGTGGAGAGTGTATGTGCATATCATATTCAAGCCAACAAACGCAATCCAAATATACAGCCATATATAGCATATGAAGTAACAGAAAGGCATACCTAGTCTTAATGTATTTACAACATATTGGAAATTCAAATTATTATAAACCTTTATCCTAGGCTTGAATGTTGGAGTATTATCGATGGAATGTTTACTACTATTTTCTTGAATGATTTTTTAAATTATTTGTACGTCAAATAATTGCAATGTTGCATTGGATTGCATAAGGAATGTACTATATACCTTAAAACAAGCATTTTTTATATGTAGTTAGTTTATATATTCAGACATGAATGCAATTGTACTTAGAGTGAACAATATTGGAATACATATCACATTTTTGCACAACCCATTTCAATTCAACTGTAGTTTCAGGCAAAATAAATTCAAGAAAAGAAACATCAATTTTGTTCCAACTAAGTGTGTAGAAAGCAAATCCATAACCACTCACAAAGCATGCAATAATGTTCAATTTTTCAGGCCTACATTACTCAACAATCTAATGATTTGTATTACCAGTCTTTTCTAAAGAACACCAAATATAAATATACTTCAAAAAAACAAATATAGTTCAAACTAGCCAATATGAATTGAAAATGCAATTGATGCTCAAAATAGCATTAGCATCATAAATATTTCTAACTGGTAAACAAAGATGGTCGAACAAGGATTATATGATAGCATCATTCATGTCATGGAAGACAGCTGAAAATTGTTGAAAATATAAAAAACTTTTGAATATTTAAGTGCACAGTACATTGATTATTACTATAGATACATTTCAAAATTTTTCAATTCTTCTCCAACATGTGCATGGTACATTATCATTCACCAACATTTACTCAAAAATATTGAACTTATTTGCAACAAATGTGGCTTGCCATTAGAAAGCTTTCAAGTTGTACAAGGAAAGCTCTTTTCAATGCCTCCATTGCCAGCAATAATGTCCATATATTTATAAACACCAAATGAGGTGCTTGTTGGAGGTGTGTGTTACACAAATAAAGAGCACATTTACAAAGTACAATGGAAGAATGAACATAATAGAGATTGCACATTACATAGAATTAGATAGCTGCAACTTTCTCAGTATAACAGAGCTTAGATACAATAGCTATGGCACGAAGAGATTACAACAAAATGAAAAATCCATTCCTTGACCTTCATCATGATAAACACATTAATTAGAAACATGTTATTTGAATTTTACATCCCGCTGGCTTGAATTGAGCATACATATATATTGAAATCATAATGACTAAAACAAAATACCTTTCTCATTCTATGTTCCTTACATGTCCACATTATTGGCATTGCCATTAACAAATTCCATTAAGACTGCTCGAGCAAGTGTAGTAGCTGGATCACCCACTTTAATGGTTGGTATATTATTTTCATGTTCAAAAACAACATCATCACATGCATCAGTGTCATCTTCTGCAACCGTTAGCACCATATTGTGCAGTATGCAACAAACAACAATGGTCTTGGGAAACATTTTCAAATTTGGGTGCCACATTCTGGATTCTAGAATCCGCCATAATTGCTTTAGCCTTCCAAATGCACACCCGATAACAATGCGTGTGGATGACAACTTAAAATTAAATTCTCTTTGAGTAGTAGTTACAAATCCAATGAAAGGCGTGATTAACCATGGTAATAGTGGATATCCACCATTGCCAATAATGTACTCCCTCATGTTTACTAAGCCAATTGGAACTAGAAGACCATTTAATCTCTCTCCTCCTTCACACATTCTATAAAAACCTGAATTACAAAGAAGTCTAGAATCATTTACAGAACTTGGCCATCCAGTAACACATCCATGAAATGCATATTGCTATCAACAATCACTTGTAATGCCATACTATAATTGTGATCTCGATCATACCAATCAGATGAACACTCGTTAGGAGGATGTCGGATTGGAATGTGAGTTACATATATAGCCCCACAACAATTTGGAAAACCTTGTTTTCTACGAAATCCTTCTTTTACTTGCCCCAATGCCATATGCTCACTTGGCCACTGAACATTACTTTGAAACCGAGTGTACATGACATTTATGAACTTATTTACAGTTCTCACTGTGGTTGACTTTCCACAACCAAACAATTCACTAATGTTAAGCATTGTCATTCCAGATGACAATCTTAACATTCCCATGGCCACTTGTTTTTCAACTGGAAAGACCTTGCCTTTTATACAAGTGGCAAATGAAAAGGGTATTTCACCTTGTTTAAGTTCGTCATTCAATAGTTGACAAATATTTTGAAATAACATGTAACGTATCCTAAAAATGCTACGGAACCATTGATCATCACATCTTACTTCAAAAATATAGTGGTTCCACCAGTGTATAGAATGTGGTTTGATATACCACTCACCTTGTATCCTTCCTTCCCATTCAAAAGGAGATAAATTTGCATCAAGAATTTGACTTTGTTGTCCAAAAAGGAAAGTAATAACCTCTATTTCCATGTCATTTGCATCCATGTCATCTATCTTACGCTTCTTTAAAATGCGTTGCGTATTTGTTCAATCTTGAATATCATTCCATATTTACAATGCTATTTGGACAATAATTGATGCATTTGAAAATAATTTCAATTTTTCTATTGAAGTAGGATTCATTGTATGTAAATGGATAAATGTAAACATTGTTCTCCTCCCTTCAAAAAATCATAAAAAAGAATGCACCATTAAAATATATCAAATAAAAAATGATGATACAATTGACAAATAGAAAGTTGAAGGCTTATAATTATATTAAATTGCAAGTATTGAAATACCATTGGATTTTAAATGTTACAAGATTATAACATTTGGATGTTGAAACAAGATAGTTTAATTTTTCATAATTAGCAAGAATAACAAACAATTTTCAAATACTTCTTTATTAATGTACTTATTTCAATCTCATAACAAGTATCTAGAAAATCCACTAAAGAGCAAAAAAAAACAGCAATATAACAACATTTGGATGTTGAAACAAGATGGTTTTATTTTTCATAATTTGCAAGTAAAACAAACAATTTTCAAATACATCTTTATTAATATACTTATTTCAGTCTCATAACAAGTAATTAGAAGATCCACTAAAGAGCAAAAAATGACAACAATATAATCCAAGTATGTGATTTAAAGATTTATTTGTCACTTGCAAATGACTCTGTCATCTTCAACATTGCCTGTCTAATAGCATTCATAGCTGAAACCATGTTCATTTGCACATTAATTTTTTTCTCCTCTATTTTGAACAGTCTTTCCTCATCCTTATCTTCCCTTTCATGATCTATTTCATGGCATTTCATATGCCCCTCTTCAGCCATCTGAAATGCAGAAATCACTAACTTGTTGCTTTTTAACAATGTTGTCTTTAATACTTGTTGTTTTGTTGCTTGTTTTCCATTTTTTACCTGTTGAAAGTTTTTCCTTTTCCTTTCCAGTATTCAACAAGCTTTCACCAGTCATCGCCGGTATCTCACACTCTTTCAATGGTTCATTTTCAATTGGAGAAGATCCACCCTCAGTAAATGCATATTGTGTATCAGAAGTATCAATTGATATTTTACCAAGATTGATAGCTCTATCATTACCAAAGCTAATATCCATGACATCAAAGAGTTCTATGGCAAAGTTTGCTGGAAGTTTCTTTTCAACTCTCTCTCGACCTATCATACTCCAATAACTATCATGCTCAGAAGGTATATGTGCTTCATAGTCTCTTACTCTATTGTAATCAGGTAACACATGCTCCCACAGATCTCGACATTGACTCGTTGTGTGGAGGAGCCCATGAGTACAACAATAATCTTCCACAATTATCCATTTCTCAGTTGGTTTTATAGTTCTTTTCATTGTTCCACTAAATTGAGTTGGGTGTCTCTCTCAATACGCTTTGCTTCAATAAGGACAAAAATGTATGCGATGCTCCAACGAGCCCTGCCCTTTTGAGCAGGGGGAACTAAAGGTTGATTTCCTTGGCTATGTGACTCTTTGGCTGACATTTCTCATGATGAAGAGGGGAATCATTGATATGTTCCAAGTGAATACCATTTGTAGGTATGTTTACTTCATCAATTGTCTTTTCTATACTTGGAACATAAGTAGGAATGATTACTTCTTTATTGCTCATTTGTGTACTTGGCACAGAGTAAGGGTAATCATCATCTATAGAATATATATCATCATCTGTTATGTCATTTTGTGAAAGCATTGTAGTGAACCTCCTAAAACCACCCTTCACTGGATTTAGACGATATAATGATTTATCCATGACAACAAAGAACAAAAAAACCTTCGTTGAAACCTGCAATAAAATATACAATCAAATATTTAAATACAAATAATGTAAAGATAAATAAATCATTATCACCAATTTCTACATTCCTATGAAATGTTTGTATAATACTCTTTCATTCTGCCAGTAACATATTCCCACTTTATATCTACTCCATATTGCTTGACCCTTGACCCTAGAAGTGATGCATAAACATGTTTATGCAATATATGACATCCCATAAGAGTGGTCAATTTGATACATACCCAGTTCAGCTCAATTCTATACTTAATCTATATCGATTCTATATCTACCTATACTCAAATCCTATACTACTATAAATACCAAATAAATTCTATAAATTACTTCAAATTCAACCAATTCAACTAGATCTCATCCCTCTCACAAAAAGAGGAGGAAATATATGGTCTTTTTATTCAAGCAAACATAACTACACAAGTCAACATAATGACATATCTACTAATGCAGTGGTCAAATCTAAGCACAAGAATGAACCGAAACTAAAATTACAAAATTCAAATATATATTCCAATGTATTTATTGAAAATATAGGGGGAAATATCAAGTTTTGAATTTAATATAACTTTACAATTATTAGTTATAATTCAAATTATAGGGGCATGAGTATATATAATCCCCTTCATCTTTGAATGATGAGAACTTAATCACTATTATACTTCACAATGGAGGCATGAGAATTCTTCATTCCCTTGCAACATTCATATATTTTACACATTTATTTCCTATATATGTATGCAATGATGTGGTTTATTGGGTGGAATATTCAAGGGGTGGCTAGACACCTTATGACATTCTAACTCTCATATCTTGGGAATACATTCAAGAGAATCTAGATTCCTTATGACACACTTGTTTGGCATTTTGGGACACTCAATCCCCTTTATGGTTATGACTACTTCTATAGTTTTGGAATGGTCATCCTTAATCCTTAATTTACATGAATATTATATCTTTGTATCCAAAATACCTTATCGCATATGACACATTCTCTCTATCTCCATGTGGTTCAACTAATGACTCACAATGTCCACCACATTTTACTTTCTCCTTTCTTGGCACAAAATAGGAATGCTCTACATTCTTGCTACTTCAGAAAGAAACATTATCACATACACACTCATTTCTCCATTAAAATATAAAATTTCAATCACTAGATTAAAAGGGGGAAAAATTGGCACCTAAATTTGGAAAAAAATATCATTACATTACATAGTGGAAATTATTTCATTACATTACACAGTGGAAAATATATGTTTCATCTAGTGTTTTTAATTACTACAATAGAGACCCAGTTCTTTCTTGGACTAGGATGAATAAATCCAACAAGTTTTTCATGCACCAATTCATTGTTGTTAGCAATCAAATTCTGAATCTTGTTTGTTTTTGCTCAGCCTGATAGATGTTTCATTAATTCATTGTATTTTGTTTGTCTAAAGCTAATCGAATCCAAGTTTGTCATATACCCAAATCATTGTTATAGAGAATTAGATTCGAATTCACATTTGTTTACACAAATTCTTATAGATGTTTTATGGATTCATCTCGTTTTCATTGCTCCAAGGTTTATAGTCAGTCTGGTAGGTGTTTCATTGATTCGTCCTATTTTCATTGTTTGAAGATGATGATATCCACGTTTTTTCTTTGAATCAAATACTTGTTTTTTTGAATAATTTGATTTAGAATGGGAGATGAACACAGAGAACTGCCACAAGAATGTTGGGAGATTGTGTTCAAGCATCTAACACAGCCAAGCCAGTGGGCATCAGTCTCCCTATCCAAAGTATACAATAGCCAAAGCTTGGAAGGAGGTGTTCTTGCTCATAAATAAAGTATAGTTGGGTCTTAGGAACATTTAATTTTTAATCAGGCTCTTCTAGTTGAACTAATATGGAGAACAAGGGAAAATGGGAACGCTTATGAAGCAAAACACTTAGAGGCAAGTATTAGGAGAATATGGATTTTGACAAGTTTGACACCATGATAGAGATACCAAATGGCTCAATGATTAGGCATATTCTTAAGGAAATAGAAAAATTTCTGTCGGCTACGTGGATCAAATAATACCTACTCCTTAAGGACCAAGAGTTTAGAGAGATAAGCAAAGAGAGTAAATAATGACAAGGAAATAAAGTGAAGGACTATTGAGAAGAAGTTGAAGAGAATGGACAGGTGAACAGATATTGGAAAATCTTTAAAAGAGAGGATGGAACTACGGGAGAAAAACATAAACAAATTAATGCACTACTCCAAAACTTCTGCATCCCACAGAGTAACAACACGGATATCATCAAAATTCACATTGGAAGCAGCATGTGGAGTGCAAAATTGGTTACCTCAAACTTTTCAGGATTCTCCCCGCTGTTTGTAACTTGTCAGGATTTTGCCCACCTTCTGCAACTTGTTAAGATTCTGCCCAGTGTGCTCCAAAGCACTGCAAAAATGATTTTTTCTTTTCTTTCACGTATCCACCTCTAAAGCGCATCTTTCAAATAATGTCCATATGCAAGTATATAAGCTAAAAATCTCCCTTCAAATTGACCAACAAAAGTGATGGGAATGCATGTGGGCTGCCAGATGGACAGAAAAGCACCTAAACTATAGCAGGAAGTTTTCAACCCCCCCTCTTTAGCCACCCCTTAAGTTGAACGGGTAGAAGTTGTGGAGCTCCTACTTTCCTGGTCAAGATTCCAATTTATCTTATAGCTGGTTGAAAATTTCAGCATGGGACCACCTACATCTTAATAATATAACCTGTAGTGGCTCCATGGGACCATTAGCACCACCCAATTCGAGTTCAGAGTAAGAAGGTTGGTTTCCCAATTTTAAAAAGAAATAATTCTTATATTATTTCTTCTCGGACTAAATCTTGTTTCACTATGCAATGAATCAGGAAAAATATATATTTTTGATTTTGTGTCACTGCCTCCTCCTATATCTCATCCAAAAAATTCACATATTTCTTTGATTGCAAGCCCCAAGTAATTACAAATTTATAATGTTATAAATTCAAACCTTAACGTGCTTCTTAAAATTATGATTGCTTATGCTCATTCCTTTTGGGTTTCATTTAGATACATTATTTTCAAACCCTCATTATTGATTGTAGGAATTATTTTTAATTTTTATTTTTATTATTATGAAAAGGATTTTATATTATATTAATTCAATACGATACAAGATAACTTTCAACAAAAAAGCAGGTGGTATGAGAGCACACCCCAAAACCATAAACAAAGCTAGGCCGAGCCTAGAGCAACGCAAGTCAAACTAGGTCGAGCCTAGGAGAGTAAAAAATAAAGGCATAGCCTAAAAGAAGACAAAAAACACAATCAAGCATCAACAACAAACATGCCCGAGGCGGGCGGATCATGATGATTCGGCTACCCTGAAGCAGGTAAGTCCTTGCCATCATCTTGAAGTTCCCAACTAGCAATAACTTCTTCCTCCGAGTCTGCTTCCCCGCAAGTAGGAATAGCAAGGTTGAGGCAGGGGAATTTTTCTGGTGGTGGCGGTTGAGGCGACGAGTGCCAAGTATCATCATGTGCAGCAGCGGAAAGAGGAGAGCCCCACCCATGCTGACAAGGTGGCGAACCCCAACCATGTTGGCAAGCTGATGAAGCAGTGACAAGCCCTGACCATGACAACGAGATGGTGAGTAACTACGTTAATGCAACGGGCTTGGGGAGTGATGAGCGTGACTGAAAGCATGACACTAAGACTGGCTACGCTGGCCACCATGGGTGGAAGGCGAGGGGTGCCTAGTAGGAGACAGAGGCACTCGAGCAACATTACATGGGGCTTCCCCCCAGTGGCGCAACAAGGTCTAGAGGTGGTCCACCTCCAGTGCAACCTTGTTGGCGTGAATTTGTATCTACAGAAGCACATTAGAGATCACCATAGATTTTTTATAAACAGAGAAATATTGATCAATTATGGAATTAGCAAAGAAAAAAGAATTTCTTTCTTCGCATATCCAAAACATAATCTCCCCTCTGAAAACATGCCAAATTTGGGTGAACATAGGCAGAAGCTTGGGATTATCTCCCAAAAGGATATGCTGCCAAGTGAAGCAATGAGGCCGTAAAGGAAATAAAAATGAATGTATCTAGTTCCAGGAATTTTGAGCTTTGGGACAAAACCAGAAAACATGGAAGATTGTTTCTAGATGACCACAAAAAGGACATTTTGGAGCTGCGATCCCAATTTGAACAAGACAAGCCCCGATAGGAAGGCCTTGGTGAAGAATACACCATAGGAAATGAGCAATCTTGGGCTCCACACATAAAGTCTAAACAATTTCAAATCACCTATTCCAGGTAGACAGTGTGGAATGAATTCCCCAACATGTATTAAGTTTATCTCCCATGGGTAAATGAGGCGAGAGCCAATGATAGCCTTTGTTGGATTTGTAATAACAAAATGGGGTATCTGCATACCACTTCTAGTCCATCCACCATGGGCAAGAGGAATGCACAACAATCTTATGCAACATGTGATCAAGAACCAAATTGATCACAGTAGTAAGAGTATCTTGGTCCTGGTTAAAAAGCTGAAATATAGTTTTCAAATTCGGCCAAGAGAACTAGGATTGAGTAGTTTTGCAGAAGAAGTCCTCGATGGTGTGAATTTCGTGTTTGAAAAATTTGAGCATGGATATTCCCAGGACCTTTGCTAAACACTTATCTTCAGATTGAAAAATCGGTGACCACCAGAGATATTGTTGGTTAAAATAAATCCTATTTCGAAAGCCATCCCCCTTCCATAAAATTCAGGGCTTAATACATTCCCAAGCTTCTCAAATGCTCTTAAGCACAAAGGTGCCAACAATTTTGACAAGCACTGGGGTAATGAACAAATTGACAAACCCCAATCCTTTCCACGTAGGGCAACCATAAGGGGAACCTTTGAGCAATATAGTTCTGTATAAGAACTTTCCAAGCTTCTTGGCTAGTAATGCTTCTGATTATCCATTTAGCGCAAAGAGCTTACCCTTGGCGTCGAATATGAATAAGGCTGAGACCCCCAGAATTTTGAGGTAAGCAAAAAATGTCCTAGGATACCCGATGAAAACCTTTTCCTGTAGAAGCATTAGCCCACAAGAAAGCTTTGAGTAGTTTTTCCAGCTTATGGATGAAAGCTTTTGAAGGAACCCAACACGACGAGTAGTAAACATGTGTAGCCGTAAGAACTTTGGAACAGATTTGGAATTTTTGAGCCAAAGATAAAGGTCTGGTTA
The DNA here is from genome assembly GCA_019776745.2 of Taxus chinensis. Taxonomy (NCBI): domain Eukaryota; kingdom Viridiplantae; phylum Streptophyta; class Pinopsida; order Cupressales; family Taxaceae; genus Taxus; species Taxus chinensis. The sequence continues at coordinate 574,758,133 of CM034152.1, read as the reverse complement.
TCCAATATTCCAACTTTTTTGCCACCTGTTGAATGACATATTGCCAAAGCTCAGTTGGGGAGACTTGAAAAGCAAAAGGAATACCTAAGAATTTAAAAATATTGCCATGTGTCAGGATTTTCCATTCAAAATTCGCAAGCCAATTAGACCCGGGAAGGAAAGATTGTCGATAACATTGGGTTTTTTGCCATTGAATGGATGAGCTAGAAGCTAAGCAGAAAATATCCAAATATTGCATAGCATTACGAATGTTAGTTTCGTCTTCAATGAGCCTAGAAAATGAATCATCTGCAAAATGCCCATTAAGAAGTTGAGAAGTGGGATCAGTAGGAAGCGAGATTCCACGAACAAAACCCTATGCTTTGGCATGAGCTAATAGATAGCCAAAACCTTCAGCCGTAAGCACATACAGTGCAGGGATAAGAGGGTAGCCTTGCCGAATATAATGAAAAATCCCAAAAGGTTCCGAGCTAAGGGTATTGATAGAGATCTAAGTAGAAGCATCCACAAAAAGCATATTGACAGATTGAATAAAAATGGGACCAAAGCCAAGGGCCTGGAGCATGGCGAGTATTAATCACCTTTTAATCCGATCATAGGCCTTCTCAAAATCAATTTTGATAAACATGGTGGCTGCGAGCCCATTCCATGTCTTCCCACACCGCAATGATGTTATCCAAGATGTATCGTCCCTGTATAAATCATGTTTTTTATGGCTAAACAACAGTTGGCAGAAGATTGCGTAACTATAGAGCTAATGCTTTAGCAATGATTTTATAGGAGACGTTCAACAACGTAATCAGACACCAACAGGTAATTTTCTTAGGGTCTCCTTGTTTCTAGGGATGAATTTGATGTTTCCTTTATTAATGTGTGGCCCTAAGGAATGTTTTTGGAAACCTTCAAGATAAACCTGAAATAGGTCTTGACCGATCGAATCCCAAAGGGTTTTATAGAATTCACAAGGGAACCCATTGCAGCCCGACACTTTATCGTTGGCCATTTGCATGGTGGCTTCACGGAGGTCTTCAATGGTGAGCATTCTCTCATAGATCGCCTTTTGAGCCTCTGATAATTTGTGTGGCACAACACCCAAACATTGATCAAGAGCAGTTTTGCGATCTACAAAGGGTTTTTGAATTTAAAACACGAGCTTGTAGTGGCGCACAAAGGCTTGTAACATAAGTTGTGGGTCAATGATGCAAGCTCTGCCATCCATAATAGCTCAGATCTATTGGGAAGGTTTTCTGGCTCTGAGAGAAAGAAAGAATTCTTTCAAAACCCAATCTCCAATTTTGAGCTAGTGCATCCGAGCCCGGATCTGATTGTGGAAAATATTGAATGATGTGTTTACTCCATAAGTGTGTGAGTGAGTGTGTGCACGTGCGTGCATGTTAGTGAGTGTGCATGCGTGGGTATGTGGATTGTGGAAATTATTGAATGATGTGCTTACTCCATAAGTGTGTTAGTGTGTATGTGTGTGCACGCACGTGTGTGCGTGTGTGTGCGTGTGCGTGTGCGTGTGCGTGTGCGTGTGCATGTGCATGTGTGTGTGCGTGTGCGTGTGTGTGTGCTAAGCTCAGGTTGTGTGAATTCCAAATAGATAAGTTTTGACATTTTTTCTTTGTGGTGTATTTAATCAATATTAAAAATAAATGAAAAATTAAATGAATTTATTTAAATTGCATTTAATTCAATACAACAAGATAACATGTATTCTAAACTCTTTCTTTTTTATATATTTAGAGAATAATCTCTTAAATGAAATAGAAGTATAGCTAGCAATTGACTAATGTTTTTGGGGATTTTAAAATTTGTAGAAGCAATTAAGACAATAAACAAACGAGGAAGAAAAAAATAATATGAACTAATCTATTGCACTTTTTGAAATAAAATGAATCTAAACTAGCAATCGCACATGAGCAATGCGATGTGAATGCCGAAGGGGAAGAGGTATATGAATTAACCGAAACAGGGACCGAAATTATGTAGAAAGAGAATTTGTATTAATAACAAAACATATAATAAGGTGGGTAGAAGGGTAAGGGGGAATGGAGAACGGAAATATTGACATGTAAAGAGGAGGGTAGAAGGAGGAGTAGTGGAAGACATAATAGGCAATATAGAAGGGAGTGGAAGGAAAGTGTGATGTTGTTCAAGGGGTGGGGAAGACTTTAAGAGAATGTAGCCTTGATTCCTTATTTACGCAAAGGTGTAGTAAAGGTGCTTTAGACAATTTAGAACAATGGGAAAAGGAGAAGGGAGAGAATATATGAAGATTGGATAATGGAGGAACTATAGAGATAGTTGTGAAGGTAAGACCATGTCTCTTAGTCCCACCGATATGAATAGTGACACTAAGCAAAGTAAGATGTAAAGAATTGTAGATAGTTAAATCCCAAGACATCTGGACTGGCAGTTTCCTGTGATTTCTCTATAAATAGGGGGATTGGAAAATGGGAAGGGGTGTTGGAATCCCAAACTGGCTAGTATATCAATCAAATTAAACGACAAAAAAGAACAACAGATCAGGTGGCACAGAGGAAGAATCATAATCAATGTAAAAAATACAATCGGTCACAACATTGATAAGACCTATCTGAATCCATAAATTATATGCGAGCATGACTTTTTTATTCCTGCAAGTAAGAATTTTGTGTTGCAATTGATCATCAACTGGATCTCATGATTCATTGCATTTGGTGTTTTGAGGAATGGATTAGGCATTTGGAGAGTTCAATCCTTTCGACATATGAAGGTTTTGTTGGTTGACTTGCTTCTTCGTTCCAAATAATTCGGGGGTTTCCTGAAAGGTAAGGATGTCATGTTGAGTAAGTGCGTGATATGAGAATTTCCTAGTCATTAAACAGTTGAATAGAATTACAGATGTTGAGGAGTAGTTCCTGAAAGGAAACTTGTGTAGGAGATAAACCTTGGTGGTGGAAGATGTAATTCTTGGAGCTTGAAAATATGTGTCCTATTGGATCCCACACCCCACTCAATCACTATGACACACTTTCTATTTTCTGTAAAAAAAAAAAAAATTGGTCAACCACTATGATGCATTTGATGTTTCCTTCCTCCTTTGAGGTAATTAATCTTTTCATCAAGTCCTCCATCCCTTATTCTTCACTATCTCAAAAGAATTTTACTGCAGTGGCCATAATTGTCTGCAAGTCTCGCTAGAGAGGACTGTATAAAGTTCCATTGTGTTGGTGTCATTGGTGGAGAGGAGTTTCATGAGCCGACTATTAAGTTTTTCACTTGGCCAAATTCCTTCTTATAAGTGGTGGTGGTTAGTCTAAGACATAGGTCATAGAGACTGGTGGAAGATTCAATTAACCACTGGAGAGGCATGATAGGATAATGTTTTGGGTGGTGTTGGTTTTGGAAGGGATTGTTGTGGAAAATACATACTCACTTGCAACTTATTGAAATGGGGACAGAGATACAATGTTGAAATTTAAGGCCGATGTGATGGAGGATCTGAAGGGAGTTCTCAACAACTGGAAGGGAAACAACTGCTGCAAAACCTGGACTAAAATCGAATGTGATTTCATAACAAGTCGAGTTACCCGAATTTTCCTGACAGTAAGAGGTGTACACAACTACAACCGTGGGTTAAAAATTCCTCTACATGGCCAGATCTATCTTGGAATTCGTAGCAGATATCACCAGTCTTTAAAAAATTGACTCGAACATTGGAGTAATTTTAGCGCGTCCAGGTTGCGGCTTATTGAAGAAAAAATCAATTTAAACAACTTCGGCGTAATACATCTCATTTATTACAAAGAGAGTGAAGACTTGGCTTCAAAAAACGTATATCGAGGGTGAGTCTCAAAGCGAAGCCCATCCCATAAATTAATTTGTAAACTTCTTATCCTGTGAGCCATAAACTTATTAGGGCGCACATTAACCGCCTACAAAGTGTCAGTCATGTGATTTGATCACCACAAAATACTAAACATAACCTAAATACAAAATTCATATGATGACTCATCTAATTGACATTATGAATAAATAAAATAACAATCTAACCATATTGGACAACGAGCTCCTGCAACGTGGTAGTAATGAAAACCTTGAATGGAAATACTTATCCACTTCAATATTGAAGATGAACGCCCATACCAGTGGAGATAGCATCCCTTAGTTTAGCCTGTTAAGATAGCTCCTTAAATGCAGAGAACCATGAATCTTCTCGATAATGTTGACATGTGGAATGGCTCACGAAATCCTATGTATGTGAAGTTTAATAATCTGGATTGAAGGCGACATTGGTGCAAAAACTGATCTTGCCTCTTTGGTAAATAGAAAATGAGTACGAACTCATGGAATATCTTCCAATCCAAATTTTATACCGAATGTCTGAGCCAATGCATATGCCACGACGTGACTTTCAAATACTAAACATATACCTAATTTCCATGCTTGAACAAAGATATTTATGTTGGCTATATATTAGCAACGATTCCTAAACGTAAGCAAATTCATAACAGTTTGCTGTCTATTAAACTTACTTTTTCCTGATAAGACTATCAATAGAAGAGGTACAGTTTGTAGTGATCACGACACAAATTGCAACAATCTTGGAAGTACAGTTGTAATGAGTTGTAAGTCAAACCGTTAGCTCACAGCTAGGGACGGATTATTTTTACGTCGGTGAAGAAAGGTGTTAAAAGAAACTTTATGCACTGTCAACCACAGATATTTCCATCATTGGATAAAATTAATGTGTGTGTGTGTGTGTGTCAATGATGTAAGGTCATCAGTCTTTGTTGTCCACGTCTTGTACGTTTGTTAAAGGGGGGGGAGGCCTCAACCGAACTTGTAGATGCCTTTGGCGTAAACATGGAAAATATGCGACCTTATGAAATTATTAAGTTATGCAATAATGTATGGTTATGAATTGCATTGGCCATGCTTTCTATGTGGGGACCCGAACATTAAACATATGATGCATGTGATGATTAACAATACCAATAAAATTAAATCGTCCTTCGTGACATGGTTATTTTTTAAAAAGAAATACATTTTTATTTATTAATAATATAAAAAATAGTGTTTTCTTAAGAGATAAATGTAATGTAAGTTTCAATGTGTAGATAGTGTGGCATGGCTTGAACATTATTACATAAAGTTGAAGATGTTTTCTTTATTTTCCTTTCTACAATGTTCTATACATTGTAAAAACAAAGACCGATGCAAATATTTTAGCGTCATATTTTTTTGTTAAGTGGGTGGTTCCAATGGTTGACTATCACATGATAATACATACACATGCCCTTTCATGCCAGTAGCGTAGGCTATCGGATTGGACACATGTTGGCTACATTTGGTGAAACAACGTCAATGCTCCATGAGGATATCAATGTCCTATATTCACTATAGGTCTTCGATAAAGGGAACATTGCCACAAAAACAATGGTTCCCGGCCACTGCTCACCGCATAGTAAGACACCTCCAGTGTAAATAGTTTATGTTTTTATAATTGAACATAATATATCGAACTTTGAGGTATATTTTCACTTTGCCTACTTTTTAAAACATTAATAATTGAATCGAAAGGGTTCTAATCTCATTGGTGGGGATGATGTTATAAAAGTTATTGCGTAGCCATCCATTAGGGTATAAATCCCTCTAAATACTTAACAATGTATGTCAAGCAGATGGGATCGACATCATTTCTTAGGTGACTTTGATGGATTGGATTCCCCCAATTGTCACTGCTTATAAGTTAAAGGACGGCCTCAATATAAATATGTTGCTAAAAAATGACTTCAATATAATGTATACTATTCATCATGTTGTCATCAACTATATGTCTACATCAACATAGATAGAGAAGTCAATCTCTATAAGAGATCCTTCAATTAAAATAATAATAATAACCATAATTCTTACCATCGGCGCCGACACCACAAAGTAGACGTCGGCTTGTACATTAAACGTTCATTTATTTGATTGTTTGCAGGGATTTTGTAGTGGGGACTTATATATACGCAGTTAAAGATTAAACAATACATTCTTTCCTTTTCAAAATCAATAACATGAAATTGGGAACAAAATGTATGTCCATTTCTCTTTCAAAAAAGGAAACAACTATGAAGGGCTTAAATATATTCTCTATCACCATTAATAATTAACGAAGAAAAGTTAGACTTATATTTGTGAAGATAAGCATTATATTATAGTAACGTACATTCTATCAAATAAAAAATGCAAGAGGAATATATCAATCTCCGCTGATGTAACGATATTAGGCTCACTGACCGCTTCGCAAAGAAAAATTGAAACAATATATTAATAACATTGAAATATTGATAACATTATCCTAAACCCAAATTAACGTTGTAAATTTAGCAGTAATTGGATAGTCGCAGGGAGAATAATATTAAATAAGGGAATTGTACTAAACGGAGCTCTCGCTAATAGCCATCATAAAATCAGCACCATTATGGCTTAAATCAGACCTACACACGGAGATAGATCTATATTCCTAATATCTCCTCATTTTACTATATCTGAAGCGGGTTCAATTGTCTTTTAGAGGGAAACTATCGTCTGTTGTTGTTTTGTTTGTTGTTCGTTCGCAAAGGGAGAATATTCCAGTGCCAGTGAAGAAGTTTCTACAGTGGACAGTGCAGGGCTCGGTTTTGCAACCATTAAAACACAAAGATTAGAATTATAACTACTAAGCATTGGAAAAATTTGTGAAATGTTACGCACCAGGTAGGTAAGAACGGAATGCCTCAGCCAAACAGTTTGTACATGTGTCCATTTATAATTGGAAATACACATGCCTTTTGTCAGCGTAAGGCAACATTTAGGAGGAGAAATGACAGGGCAAAAAAAATTATAGGTTGTCATTAATTCAATCAACGCACTGCACGTGTGGTTAAATTATAGTCAGAGATGGCTAGGAACACTTCAAGTGGGAATGTCTCTTGACATAAATAAATGATTACTAGTATAGTTACCTCTCTATTGCAGAATATTAAACTAAATAAATCTTGGTAAAAGAAATCTAGTCTCAATTTTTAAACTAGCAATCGCATGTGTACAATGCAATGTGAACGTTGAATGGTATATGTTATAAGATTTAGAAAGACAATTATTACTTTTTGTAGTTGATGTTGATAAGGGGTGTCATTGACAATACTGATTTTTTCTATCTAAGCCAGAACAAATATTGCGAAATACTTTAAAAGGGATGTTAGATAATAGTTAGTTGTGTAATAATTGAATACAAATGCAAGTGAGACATGTAATTAATATGACTTTTTGTGAGTTATAATAGTAATATATGAATGAATCAACATAATCGGAAGGATTCTCTATTATAGCGAACTTCTTAAACAATGGTTGTAAAAGGTTTTGAAGATGAATGCATGGCCGTAGAAACGTCATGCAAAGTTCCGCGTACCTACGGGAAAAAGATAAATAGGAAGAACTTTTATTGTTGCAGTTGAAAGTGCAGGGAATCATGCTTGGTTGAAAGCCCAGGGCGATAGAAAAAACCAAAGAACGACAAAGATACCAGGGTATGTATTAGATGATACCTTTTTTATATTTATTTTGGCTATTGCAATTTGTCCTACGATTTTTCGATCTTTATTAAAAAGGAGTCATGTAGTTACTAAATAGTGTGTTCTGTTTCCAATCATTCTTGGAAGGTTCTATTTCAATGGTTTTACTGGCATATTCGATTAACACAAATAGAAATAGAGAGCAAATAAGATGGGCAGAAGGGGCAAAGACAAAGTAATTGGTGTCGATCTAGGAACCACTTACAGTTGTGTGGGTGTTTGGCAACATGACAGGGTTGAAATTATTGTTAATGATCAAGGTAACAGAACTACTCCCTCTATGGTTGCTTTAACTGACCATGAAAGATTTGTCGGCGACACTGCCAAGTTCCAAATTTCTACTAACCTTGCAAACACCATCTTTGATGTCAAACGACTGATTGGAAGACGATTCAGTGATCCTTTAGTGCAGGCTCACGAGAGAATGTGTGAAGATTACAAACACTTAATTTCTCTTTTATTATTCACATAAAACATTTCAATGTAATGTTTCATATATATTCCTACACTACTATATCAATCACACCCCTTATCGAGGGGTACAAAAAAAAAATTTCAACAAAAGACCAACCAAACAACTGATGCAACACTAACACCTCAAAAATTACCCCGAAATAAATACAAACCACGTCAGCTATAAAAGAAATTAACTATCCAAAATGGTATCAAATGTATTCATGTTTAGAGCAAAAAAATTGGCCACAAAAGGCTACCACTCATGATATAAAATATGCACAAAACGAAAGTCTTCGTGTATTCATGTTAAGTTCAAATAAAATAGTCCGCAAAACGCTACCTCTCATGATATAAGATTTGTAAATGTATAAGTACGAATTTGCAACAAGTTTGAAATGTAGAGAGAACCTTTAAATGAAGTGGTTCAACTATCACCATCAATCAAACTCCTTATCAACATTAACTACAAAAGTAATAACTATCCCTCACTATCCCTCTAAATCAAATAACATATATCATTCGACATTCACATTGCACTTACATTTCTAATAATTGCACTTGCACGCTTTATGAAATCAAAATTTGAATTAAGTTTTATTATTAAAAACACTCGTAACTATGCATTAATTCATTTATTCGTGACAATGGATTTACATGTAGAAAAATAAATATTTATTCATAGCGACATCATCCATGAGTGTTTGTGTTAGACCGATACAAACATATTTATTAGTGTTAAAATCAATAATTCACAAAAAACACAAACTTAATGATATTGATTATGAATGAATTTATGAAAATATGTTACTAATAATATTAGAGTTCTCAACAATTTTGATTCTACAAAACAAAATTATTTCATAAAAGTGCATTCAAGGTAGTTAATAATAAGTAATATGTTGCTTTCTTTTACAATAAACAAAAAAAATTGTAGTAATAATGGGGAGTAAATAATACTTTTAAATCCTTGAGTCTATACACATTTTGTTAAATGATTCACATGAAATCTATATGTTTCCACATTTAACATACACCCCTATCAGACTCTTGAAACTTCACTATATTATAGATATATAATGTGATGCATGATTATGTATTTTTATAGAATTTCCAAATTTACATATGTTAGTAAACTTTAATAGAAAACAATGCTCAAGATATCCATTTATTTGACAACTACATTATTAGCACATAGGTAAGCAGCGAGCACTATGAAAAAATGAATAATGAATAATTACGCCAAAGGCGTTCCCCCTATGATAAAAGACCTCCGGACATTTCTGCAACGATGTTAAATTTGACGGCCATCTACACGTTTTTGCATTTTAACTTAGAAATAATGTTAGAGTGTTGAGAGTCTGTCAATGTCTGTATTTCTGTTGTGTATCCGTCAAGTTTTTGAATTTGTTGTATCTCTGAACTAGGGTTTCGACAATTAGGAAGTATTTACGTTGTTTCTGCAATGGTCAAATCATCGGCGGAACTTACATGAAATTCATTGGTGAGAGCTCTTCTGGCAGGTGCGTCCTCTTCCTCGGGCTTCACCCTTCAAATTCCATCATTCGTCGGCTTGTGCAAAAACCACAGAAAAATCCGCATTAGACTTGCTTGTGTAAACACAGGCATTTTCCTCAATTCCTGACGAAGAAGGAGAAGAGAATACCCTTTTAAAGAAGCATAACAAAGATGCAGTGTACAATACTGTTGGCCTCCATGAAAAGCTTGATGAAATCGAATGGCCAGACAACATGTGACTAGATAAAAAATCTCTACATAGATTACAAAAAAGAAAGAGAAATTGACATTAGTGATGACCTGCTGCGTGAGATGGCATTTTACATGCAGGCTTTTGAGGGGCACACGCGAGGCTTACAATAAATTGTAGGCCAAGGAAATACCCTTCTAAAAGGCTGAAGATTATTAAAACGATCAAACATATGCTAAAAGTGAAGGAAAATTTACTTTTCCAGAGCAGAAAATGGAGGAGGCTGAGGAAAGGAGAAAGTCCAGAGAAGCGAAGAGGATTTTTGAAGGCTGTACAGGTTGCTAAATCGAAGGAGAGGGGTCCATTAAGAAAGGTGAGTATGACGTTAACTGCTTGACAAAATGCCTCAAAGAGGTGTGGTTTTATGGACTGCCAAGATTGCAATATATTCAAGGGAATTGAACTACACCTTTCTATGTTGTATGAGGAGGAGAAGCCGCAACCAGATTTCTTGGTGCTGATGCAATTGGATGAGCTTCTTCAAACAGCTGATGATGGTGCAGGTGATCTTGGTCCCAAGATTGAAGAGGTGAATTAAAAATGTATTTTATTTTTTAAATTTTACTACCACATGATAGATTTGTATGTGTATTTGATGTGTTGAAAATGCTTTCCTTTATTTCATATTCCGATCTCTTTCATACAATTATTGTAACAAACTTATGACAATGTTTCCCAATGACCGAGATAGCAAATACTTTATGGATATATGTATAACATTTGTAATTTGTCTATATTTAAGCTTGATGTTTTGTGCTTTCACCTTGTATGCCTGTTGTTTGTTCTTGACAATGTAGGCTCCAGTTTCCAATTCAACTACGACACCCATTTAAGATGAAATTTTCCAGTATTCTTGATTGATAGTTTAAGAATTTGAACCACTGAGATTACTGTTTCAGAGCCTCTATTTTCTAAAAATCTCATTGCTAGAATGTATCAAGGTGGGGAAACTGCAGTCATATTTCTTGGTGTTGATGCATTTGGTGGTGCTTCTTTAACATTTGATGATGGTGCAAACAAATTGACCATTGTTATCCTCTCCAACATAATTTGCAATGCTTGGAGATTTTTTAATTGAAGGCAGTTCATTAGATAGAAACTTGGAAGTGAATATCTGAGACCTTATTTGATGGAGGACAGCAGTTAAGACAAATAATTGGAATCTATGTACTTAATTAATGAGGTAGGGGAGTCTGAAACAGTGACCCAAATGTCAACAATGGATATTGAATTGGCAACAAATGATCATCTCTTTGTTAGGTTTAGCGGGGCGCTCACATAAAGATCACATATGTTTGTCAAGTTGAATCACCAACCAATTAATGAAAAAACATCCCAAAAATATGGAAAATGGGGCAGATTTAGAAAAAGGGAGATATAGTTAGAAATACCCAATCAAACATGCATTCACAATGTGGAAGCATACACAATGCACATTAACTGCTTGATAAAATGTTCAAAGAGGTATAGTTTTATGGACTGTGAAGATTGCAAGATATTCAAGGGAATTGATCTACACCTTTCTATGTTGTATGAGGAGGAGAAGCCGCAACCAGATTTCTTGGTGCTGATGCAATTGGATGCGCTTATTCAACAACTGATGATGGTGCAGGTGATCTTGGTCCTAAGATTGAAGAGGTGAATTAAAAATGTATTTTATTTTTTGAATTTTACTGCCACATGATAGATTTGTATGTGTATTTGATGTTTTGAAAATGCTTTCCTTGATTTCATATTTCGATCTCTTTCATACAGTTATTGTAATAAACTTATGACAATGTTTCCCAATGACCGATGATAGCAAATACTTTATGGATATATGTATAACATTTGTAATTTCATGCATCTTTAAGCTTGATGTTTGGTGCTTTCACCTTGTATGCCTGTTGTTTGTTCTTGACAATGTAGGCTCCAGTTTCCAATTCAACTACGACACCCATTTAAGATGAACTTTTCCAGTATTCTTGATTGATAGTTTAAGAATTATAACTACTAAGAATACTGTTTCAGAACCTCTATTTTCTAAAAATCTCATTGCTAGAATGTATCGAGATGGAGAAGCTGCAGTCATATTTATTGGTGTTGATGCATTTGGTGGTGCTTCTTTAACATCTGATGATGGTGCAAACAAACTGACCATTGTTATCCTCTCCAACATAATTTGCAATGCCTGGAGATTTTTTAATTGAAGGCAGTTCATCAGATAGAAACTTGGAAGTGAATATATGAGACCTTATTTGATGGAGGACAGCAGTTAAGACAAATAATTGGAATCTATGTACTTAATTAACGAGGCAGGGGAGTCCTGAAATAGTGACCCAAATGTCAACAATGGATATTGAATTGGCAACAAATGATCATCTCTTTGTTAGGTTTAGTGGGGCGCTCACATAAAGATCACATATGTTTGTCAGGTTGAATTACCAACCAATTAATGAAAAAACATCCCAAAAATATGGAAAATGGGAGATTTAGAAAAAGGGAGATATAGTTAGAAATACCCAATCAAACATGCATTCACAATGTGGAAGCATACACAATGCACATTAACTGCTTGACAAAATGTTCAAAAGAGGTGTGGTTTTATGGACTGCCAAGATTGCAAGATATTCAAGGGAATTGATCTACACCTTTCTATGTTGTATGAGGAGGAGAAGCCGCAACCAAATTTCTTGGTGCTGATGCAATTGGATGCGCTTATTCAACAACTGATGATGGTGCAGGTGATCTTGGTCCCAAGATTGAAGAGGTGAATTAAAAATGTATTTTATTTTTTGAATTTTACTACCACATGATAGATTTGTATGTGTATTTAATGTGTTGAAAATGCTTTCCTTTATTTCATATTTCGATCTCTTTCATACAGTTATTGTAATAAACTTATGACAATGTTTCCCAATGACCGAGATAGCAAATACTTTATGGATATATGTATAACATTTGTAATTTGTGCATATTTAAGCTTGATGTTTGGTGCTTTCACCTTGTATGCCTGTTGTTTGTTCTTGACAATGTAGGCTCCAGTTTCCAATTCAACTACAACACCCATTTAAGATGAAATTTTCCAGTATTCTTGATTGATAGTTTAAGAATTATAACTACTGAGAATACTGTTTCAGAGCCTCTATTTTCTAAAAATCTCATTGCTAGAATGTATCGAGATGGAGAAGCTGCAGTCATATTTATTGGTGTTGATGCATTTGGTGGTGCTTCTTTAACATCTGATGATGGTGCAAACAAACTGACCATTGTTATCCTCTCTAACATAGTTTGTAATTCCTAGAGATTTTTTAATTGAAGGCAGTTCATCAGATAGAAAATTGGAAGTGAATATCTGAGACCTTATTTGATGGAGGACGACAGTTAAGATAGGTAATTGGAATCCATGTACTTAATTAACGAGGTAGGGGAGTCTGAAACAGTGACCCAAACAACAACAATGGATATTGAATTGGCAGAAAATGATCGTCTCCTTGTTAGGTTTAGTGGGGCACTCACATAAAGATCACATATGTTTGTCAGGTTAAATGACCAACCAATTAATGAAAAAACATCCCAAAAATATGGTTGGTGGGTGCTTGCTCTAGGATCAAATGGTTACACTTTATGTGCCTAGTCATCATGATTATTCTCATACTCCTACTCTTTTACATCACTGTGTCACTGTTGAAAGTATTTTAGGAATATTTCTGTTGATTGGCCTGTGTTTAACACTCCACTACATGCAAAGTAATAAAGATGTAGCCAGGTTAATGCTTGACCGTTGAGGTCACGTATAGGTGATATATGTTCTCTGTCATGTCACCAACAAGGGGTAGGACAGGGACTCATAAGATGAGGATACAAGGAATATTGGCTGGGGGATTATTTAAACAGGTTGTAGAAGCGATTGGAATAGAGCATCAACTGGAAAAAAAATTCAAGACACTGAAGAGTCTAAGAGCATTGTGGTTAACTGCATTAATGAAGTTGTAGAGCATTTTACCAAAATAATGTATCACTGTAATTAACTTAAAACAATCATTCTTTGGATAACCCATTTAACATTGATGCTCCCTACCTCTTATGAATACTACGAAATTTCAAATTGTATTCTATCTTCTTTATTGATAGATTGTGAAATTTGAATATTTTTGGTCAGTTGGGTTGCTACAAGCCACCAAACACTGTGTAGTTTCACTTATGTGAACACCACCTATTGGCAACCAATTCCACAAATATGGATTATAGCTCTGTTGTTGGATCAACTGTATTATAATTTGAAGTGCAAGATTGTCGTTATCAATATTTTGGCATTGCTTGCTCATGTTATAGAGGAATATTGCCAATTAGCAATTTGTAATTGAGCATATCTAGAGGAGGCCATAAAGATGGTATGTCTCCTATCAATGTGTTCCTAGAAACGTCAAAGACTGCCAAATTATTTGAAGTATTTGGAAGACCATACCCGTTAAGCAATTCCCACCCAAATATAGACTCTCATATGCTAAATTTCCTAAGCTGGTAGGAATTATACATGTTCATTTATTATCAAAAGGTTATTGATGTGAGAAAAGGAAAGTTGCAAAAACTATCAGATGTGAGGTCTCCCTGCACATTGAATATCAGACGGATGGTGCTTAACATGCCCCATGTGGTTATGGCAGGCTATGGAAGGCCACATACAACAATCACATCCATTTTGATACTTTACATTGTGTCATTTAACAAAGCCTTTAACAAAGAAAGAGCTTGATATTTACGGGGAGCACATTTGGTGATACATTTGGCAAAGAGTAGTGCAATGGTAAAAGAAAACTAAAATGGAATTATAGTCATTGGGATTGGGAATGAAGTTGCAAAGGAGAGGAAGATGATGGCATGATATATTTGAGTGGTGGAGATTGAATATATTTTGAGGATAACAAATATGCGAGATTGTTGTCTCTTCCAATGTATAATAGCATGTAATGCTAAACAGTGTAATGATGGAAAGAGGTACTTATAATTGTCTTTGTGTAAACAACTGATGCATTCATGTTAAATGGTATTGAGCACAGAGGCTTTAACACTAAAAAAACCAAAAAAAATCTAAACAAACCATACATTAATGGTGAGTGAATGTCAACTTACCAAATGTGAATCTAACACTTTTAGTCCCTACTAGACTATTGCGGAAGTGCCCGATGTGCTATCAGCAAAGTGCCAATTGACTCAGCCCACCATTGGTCTCCTTCAAATGTCCCTTTCTCTAAATTAACAATCGAAGGCCCTTAGCCCAATTATGTTTTACCGACGGCTAAGGGAGGAATAAAAGAGAAACTTAGTTATAATAAATTAATTATAAAGTGCATCATAAAATATTATTATAAACACTTTTATTAATTTATTAATGACAAAGTTAAAAAAGAAAAGAAAAAGTGACAAACTAAAATTAGAAGAAGAAAATTCACTTTGTGTTATTTTTCCCAAAAGGAAAATGCTACCCATGTAGGAAAGGGAAAAATCCAAAGGGAAAAATCCAAAGGGAAAAATTAAATGAGGGAAAAGAAATATGATTGTTGGTTTTGGATGGCTAAAAGGCCAAATTATGTTATAAAAGCAAGTTGACTTGCAAGTGAAATCATCTCATATGATGATTTCATATTTGTGGTGCAAGCTTGTATGCTTTACATTTAAAGGTTCTATATAGGGATGGGAAACCTCCACACCGCCTCTAAAACACCTATAAACAAATTCCTCTTTTATTTTATTACACAGTTTCTCGGAACTTCTTGTGCATGTAAAATGATCCCCTTCAATATATTTCAATCCACAAAGGCATATAGGCATAAGATTGGACGACCCTTGCAAGAAAAGTCTTGTAATGATGAATTTAAGGTTAGTATCCACAATATATCAATATTGGTAGAGCCAATTGTTTAATATCATTGGCTTGTGTACCATTTACATCTCTAAAAAGAATAAATGAAGAAAAATTGTCACACTGAGTTTTATTATAAAAAATGAAATAAAGGATCAAATATATGATGTTATGGTACCCCTAGCTGAAATAGGCATGCTTCCATTGCAGGGAAAAGCACTATGCCATTTCTCAATGTATTTTAGTCAAGATACGCAAATGGACATGAATAGATTACCATCATATTATTCTTGCCGCATGTGTAGGAGATGGTACCAAGAGAAATAGAGAATTAAACAAATCAGAGAACAAGTTAGAAAGCAATATCTTATTATAATTTCTCAAGCATGAGGTCGTGAGTAGAGGAATAAACTACAAATAGACATCAATGTAAATAATAAATTGGCAGCATATACATTCTATTATATTTGGAACATGAACAATTTTAATATTGAATTCATAAAATAACATCACAAGGAGTAGCAGGGCCTCCCAAAATTTTCATATCTTTCCCCTTTTATTTTTAAAACTGCATAAAAACAAGACTCCAAAGTTAACATCATGAAGCTTTTCCAAACAGCCAAACATGGACAAACATAATCTTCATAACCGTCCTCAAGACCCCATTCACCTTAATATTCTCTTAACCTTCAACTTTCTCTGTAACCCCTGATATTAGTTCCACTGTGGTTGTGTTAAGAGAGGAGGAAACATTTGACGAATCGTATGGTAGAGAGGAAAGGGTGTCATCGTCGATTAAGACATCTTTGTAATAGGGATCATGTTGGATTTTATATTGCAAGGTTTCCCAAACACGAGATCTACTGACGTAGAAATCATAATTTTTAAAATTAGATCCTTCCCTTTGTATGAGAACTATGTCCAAATCTCCAAGGCGGCGAGGTAGGGTCTTTGCTATTGAAGTAATGTTTTGCAGGAGGTTTTGTTTCATGCGATGTGAATGCCGAACGGTATATGTTATTTGTTTTAGAGGTATAATTATTACTTTTGTAGTTGATGTTGATTAGGGGTGTGATTGATTTTGTAAGTGTAGAAATATAGATGGGCCACTTAATTTGAAGGTTGTTTCTACATTTCAAACTTGTTAAAAATTCATGCATGAATACATTTGATACCGTTTTTGATAGTTAATTTATCTTATAGTTGATGTTGTATGTATTTAATTTGGGTTTATTGTGTTAGTTGTGCATTGGTTGTTCGGTTGGTGTTTTGTTGGGAAAACATTTATTGTACAATTGATAATGTGTGTGATTGATAGTTGTAGTGTAGGAATTTAGTTGAAACACTACATTCAAATGTTGTATGTGTACATTTAATTTTGTTACAGATTCGTACATTTAAAGTTGCATATCATATTTCAAAACATCAAATAAATGTAGATTTGCTTGCACATAATGAGACATGTATACATTTGCAATATTTATATCATGAATATTAGATTTTAGTGGGCAATTTTAGTTTCAATAAACATGATTACATTTGATACCCCTTGAACAACAGTGCCGCTTTGGATAGAAGAAGTGTTGAGTATAGTAGTAGTGGAGGTGCTATCAAAGCAGAGGGTAGTATTTACGATGGGTTGAGTGATAGTAGTCTTGCTTCCTCCTTTATTATTGCTCCAAGTGTTGGTACGTGCGCCATATTTGAGTATCTCTCGAATGAAAAAGCAAGTGAAATGCGCAGATTTGCAAGCGAGGGAACTCTGGAGAAAGTTGTGAATGTCAGACCCTACCTTTCAGTGGTTCCAATGTCGACGGTTGCTCTGTGCAAAGTAAGTCCCTGTGACTTGTGGATAGTTAATCCCCAGGCCATTTTAATCGGAAATTGTATTTGATTCCCTCTCGAATATTGGGTATGGGAATATGTAACGGGTTGGAGGGATCCCAACATGGGCCATTGTATCTATCAAATTTGACAACAACAAATAAAGGTAATGTTGGTGGTTGCATTGATGCGTCGTAGACAATGTCGGTGATTGTTCCTATGGCACCATTCACGAGGCCTGCATCAACCCATAGATTTGTAATAAGCATGATTTTTTGTTGTTTGCACAACAAAACTTTGTGTTCCAACTGATCATCATCAGGATTTCCTGGTCCAGTCCACCTGTTACTTTCAACAATGGATTGGGTGATCGGAACGTTGAATGCCTTCAACATTTGTAGGTTGTGGGAGTCCACCTGATCATTTTTTGCAAACAAATGTCGTGCGTCCTTTAAAATGTTGAGCTCTTGCTGAGTTAAGTGTGTGTCTGTGCGAGACATTAAGATTTCCCAATCCTCAATTAGCGGGGTTGAATCTCGCATGTGGAGCACTAAATTCCGGAATGAAACTTGTGCATTGGTTGTTACTTGTTGCCGAAAGCTGCAAAACGCTACCACTCATGATATAAGATTGGTAAATGTATATGTACGAATGTGGAACAAGTTAGAAATGTAGAGATACAACCTTTAAATGAAGTGGTTCATCTATATTTCTGCACTTACAAAATCAATCACACCCCTTATCAACATCAACTACAAAAGAAATAACTATCCCTCTAAAACAAATAACATATACACTTCGGTGTTCACATTGCATTGTACACATGCGATTGCTAGTAAATAATAAATATCAGGCAAGTCAACTTTGAAGATGTGTCTGTGATCAGTTTCAAGTCAGTCGACGTGGGTGGGAGCCATGACTGCCACGTCGCTGTGGGCCCCGACTCTGGGAGAGAGCATGTCCCACCAAAAACTCGCGAGGTTGAGTGGGTCCCACCCGTCGAGGTCGAAGGAGAAAACAAAAATAAGTCCCTGAACATGTGTTCCCTGAAAAACCAAAGAAAATGCAGATTACAAAATATTGAGAAAGCAATGCATACCGCTATAAAACTAAACGCTGAAAACAGGGTATTTGCTTTCGACGAGTTTTTCACTGGGATTTGGACGGTGTATATATGGTGATGACAACCGCCTGTAAGTTGTAAATGCCAATTATTTTCCGGTGCAGAAAAGAAGCATTAGTCCCAAGTGGTGACGACACATATACTTCCTTTGGCTCCACATAATTATTTCTTACACGTGCTGGTGAGGGGGAGGTGAGGCATTATTGCCTAAAAAACTTTCCAAACAAAAGGTCAGGAATTCAAAGTTTGGTGGGCCTTCCGCTAGAATTTGCGTTGTGAAACCTGTATTCACCAAGGACATGATCTCTGGACAAGTTCTACGCAGGAGTGGCGGTGGAGCTTTCGATGATGCGGTAACCGTACCGTGTTCCCTCAGAAGCTCTAAAGAATGCTACGACACTCCTTCACAATATGCAACTCGACGTCGCGCACAATTTACAGAGTGCTTATACGCTCTCGAAAACTTCAACTCCATGTCTTTGATCTGGAAAAAAAGATTAATAGTTTAGATAGATGTGTCAAATTTGGCGAAGGCAGAAATAAATAGCTTATGCTACAGATTTAATGTGGAATCGCACATTCGAAATAAGAAAGCTTTACTAAACATGTAAATTCAAAGAAAAAATCTGAAAGATTAGAGAATTCAAATGGATTGTATTTAAGGTTTGCTATCTGAACTGTTATGAGAGAATTCCCAACAACAGCACGAGCAGACGAACGAGACAAATACCCCGCCTTAAAAACTAAGGTGTCATTAAATTGAATCCGTTACTCAGTGTTGAGATTTCTAGGCTATGTTTTCTGGCAGTTACATATCCGAGCCATTATTAAATTAATAGCTTAAAACATAGGTTGCACTGTCAAATTCGCATCCAACAATTACTTTGGATGGAATTAATGGTAATATCACAATTAAAATTTATTAGAATTTTTAAAATGGGGATGACTATGAC
This sequence comes from Taxus chinensis, assembly GCA_019776745.2. NCBI lineage: Eukaryota > Viridiplantae > Streptophyta > Pinopsida > Cupressales > Taxaceae > Taxus > Taxus chinensis. The sequence goes on along the minus strand of CM034152.1, from coordinate 574,738,581 downwards.
AAGGAAATATAGTTCTACTGCTACATACACGTATAAACAAAATTTAAATGTATACCTGCACAATTCAATTTAACGCAGGGGATTGATTGGAACTTGGAGTCCCTGGAGATTGAAATTATAGTGTTAGTGACCAATATTTAAAGGTTAATGCATGCAAAAGCTATAAAATAAAATTAAAAAATAGTAAAGCCAAAGCAACATGCAAAATCAGAAAAGTAAAATTGTTAAAAATATTAAAAGCAAATTTTTTTAAAATAGCAAAAACGTCATTTAAGCGGTCAAATTTGGCACAGTCCCATGAATGTCCATAAAGCCTTTTCCCATAAGGGTAACGCCTTCGGCGTAATAAAACTTCCTACAACTAATATTTCACCTCTAATTTTTTAGGAGGGGAAGTTTCTCAAAATATTGTTCCCTCAACCCAAATAAAATGTCCTAGGTAAAATTACCTTTTGAAATGTGAGATAAAAGAAATTAAATCCATCTTCCCCACTTCTAATCTTCCCCCAAAAAAATCTATGGGAGAATAAGTTGGGGATTGATTATCAACAATGAGGATTGTTCAGTCAAAGGTAATCAAGATAACATAGGAGAAAATATTTATATAAGCCTTTTTAATTTGATGTGGATACAAACAAACTTTTATAGATTCAAAAATATAAATTATAAAGCTTTCTGAGATCTTTAATAATTTTCTTATCAAAACCAAAGAAAAAAATGCATCCCCCAACCTAGTCATTGCAGTCATATGGCAGGTTTGCTCCATTTTTTTGTGGTGATTTGATGTCTCCGTAGAATGTAAACTCCTCCCATATTTCATAGTCCAATATGATTCAAGTGAGAAGAAGTGAAAGTGACAACAACAGTAATCAAAGATACAAAAGAGCTTCTTGGTTTAACACAAGGTAATGACTGGAATGGATATAAATAAGGTTTTAATCAATGTAGTAGTTGTTTACAACTTAATTTCACTGAAAAACAACATAGCCCCACTCAAAAATAAAAAAATCCAACCCATGAACAAACTAGAAGTGATTTATTTGTAAGATGTTGGAAGTGAAGAAATCTAAATTGGACTCTAACTTTGGAAAGGATAGTTCAACTAATATGAAAGAAATCAAGTTCTCACGAATAATTTTTTATGAGGGGAAGTTTCTTAAAATATTGTTCCCTCAACCCAAACAAAATGTCCTAGGTAAAATTACCTTTTAAAATGGGAGACAAAAGAAATTAAATCCATCTTCCCCACTTCTAATCTTTCCCCAAGAAAATCTACGAGAGAATAAGTTGGGGATTGATTATCAACAATGAGGATTGTTCAGTCAAAGGTAATCAGGATAACAGAAGAGAAAATAATTATATAAGTCTTTTTAATTTGATGGGGATACAAACAAAATTTTATAGATTCAAAAATATAAATTATAAAGCTTTCTGAGATCTTTAGTAATTTTCTTAACAAAACCAAACAAAAAAATGCATCCCCCAACCTGGTCATTGTAGTCATGTGGCAGGGTTGTTCCAATTTTTTGTGGTGATTTGATGTCTCCTTAGAATGTAAGCTCCTCCCATATTGCATAATCCAATATGATTCAGGTGAGAAGAAGTGAAAGTGACAACAACGTTAATCAAATATACAAAAGAGCTTCCTGGTTTGACACAAGGTAATGATTGGAATGGATATAAATAAGCTTAATCAATGTAGTAGTTGTTTACAACTTAATTTCACTAAAAAACAACATAGCCCCACTCAAAAATAAAAAAATCCAACCCATGAACAAACTGGAAGTGATTTATTTGTAAGATGTTGGAAGTGAAGAAATCTAAATTGGACTCTAACTTTGGAAAGGATAATTCAACTAATATGAAAGAAATCAAGTTCTCCCGAAATATAGTGAATAAGAATAGACAAGTAGAGATGAATTCAACGAGCATATTCTTAGTAGATTTAGTAAATTAATCAAGGTGGAAATTAAATCAAAGCTTGAAAAGGCTATAAAATCACACATTTTAAATTTGATTTAATCTATGGCATAGTAGTCGATCATACCAAACTGGTAGCAGTTGTATGATCCCTATTTAAGGTTGACCAGTTGATTTTCTTCAATAACAAAATACTCAACTTCAAAGCCTAGAAACATTAAAACGAGATTTTATAACAACAAAGGAGATATAAGGGATTTTGTAAAGGGAAACAGTAGAGATTTAGACACCATTCTCGCATGAAAGGAACTTTATCATCAATGGAGACATACTTGTCGAATGTTGCACCATCTAAATTTTGGGTGTGTACATATTACCCCATCAAGATAGTGTTTCTACCATTGAATTGGTGAGAACGTGAATTCTGAGTATGGAGAATCCCAAAATAGGAAAGTTAGAAGTTACCTGCCCCACTTTCATGATGATGAAAAACCATATAAGATAGTTCATCATCTGCAACCAAAAGGAGAACCAAGTGTAAACAATATAATAAAATCATAAATAATTAAAACAAAATTACAAGATTACTTGCCATCCACACAAGGGAGGAAATGCCACCCAATTCATCATGCCAGTGTTGTAAAACTCACACGAGAGTTAAAATAGTGAAAATACATTATTTGAGTTTGAAGAATAATATAAATATAGAAGCATTTCTATTTTTGGAAATTATTTTCTATTCAATAGTTTGTTATATTTGGCCTCTGGATTTTCAATGGCCATTTTGTGTGTAGAGATAGTCGACTCAAAGAGTGCTAAAAGACCATGGCAACGGATCCAGTGGTAAGAGGCGAGCCACATGGACAATTGAGTTATGGATGTTTTACTTTCTTGTCTTAGGCTTTAGGTATTTTCTTGAAGAATGGCATGGGGGATGGTTTTTCATAAAAAAATCATTTAAAATGTTTTTTAGGGTATAAGGAGTAATCATATATATTTGGTTTTTGTTGAATTATGTTTATTTGTAAGTTTTTCACATTTTTAGCGTATATGGTCATGATTGTCAATGATGACACAACCAGTGCAATGGTTTCACAACCATCGGTCAAGGAAGACTGGTGGTTGCATGATTATCATGGCAGTTGTGCATCTACTACTCAAAGTGTATGAATTTTCTTATTTTATTGATTACACTTATTATTATTTGAGTTTTGCATAGCTTCATCTAACACCTTGCTTCTTTAGTGATGTAGGAGATTATGTTAGATGGAGCAGTGCCAGAAAGTAGGATTGGGTTTCCCATGTTATGCCTCTTTTGACCTTGTCAAAGAATGATCACCTGGAGAGGGCTAAGATATTGAGGGTTACATAGATCAGACATGTTGGTCTCGCATGTAAGATACTATGTGACTTTTTAACCTATTGGGGTGTTGGTTAGAACATGTTCTAATTCCTTGATGTTCACATAGAGTGGGCCATCACATTAGAGGACATTTATATGATTCTAAGGGTGTCAATTATAGGGTGGAAACTAACTCACAAGGGGTCTAGCTTGCCATATGAGGCCCATATATGGGATATTTATTACAGAGATGGTGGGGGACCCAATGTGGGTGTCAAATAGGGTATCATATCGGTGGATGTGGAGCAATCCCTTAGCCCCAACATTTGCAAGGTCATTAGTGGTATATTGGCCTCATGATTTATTGGTGATAAGGGTAGGGACATGGTTCTACACTAAGGGGATCTTATTGTTTAGAGTATAAAGGTATATGGGAGAGTATATGCATGGGGCCCAGAAATCATGTCACTACCTATCATGATCAATATAGGATTTTTAGATGTTGCTCATTAGCATTGAGCCACCCCACCTTGGTCATGTTGTGGGTTTATGAGAGAGTTATCACATACCATAAGGGTATCAATGTTGTAGATCCTGATGCTATCAAAGTAGCGATATGGGTATATATGGCTCCCCTTATGGATGTACCTTGGGTGGAAAGCACATTGATTACTAATAATATGATAGCACAATCAGATGTTAACATGTTTGATATCTGGGTAGGAAAGGGGGTATCCTTAGCTACTTGTTTGGGCATCACATATTTAATTGATAAAGAAGGGTGGAGGGATGTACACACCCAGTGGCATGGGTACCCAGGTAGTTTGGAATTTCGTATGTTGGTCCCCTCCTAGTTGTGTAAAAAATTTACAGTGGGACCAGAGTAGTCAAAGGTGGAAGGATGTAAAACCTACGGTGGACACTTGTGGTACCTAGGGTGCTGATATATTAGCCTCCATGAGAACAAATAAAATTGTCTTGAGTGAGGTGAGGATAAGGAGGATCCATTTAGATTGAGGGGTAGCCATGGGAAGCGATGAGTCCCTAGGTGAGGAGAGTAAAGAGTAAGAGGAGGAAGAGGAGGAGAAGGATCAAGAGGCTCATGGTGAGGATGAACCTTATTGGTAAGAGGGTGACCCTGGTGAGTAGCTCTTGATTTCCTCTTCCTTATACTAGATTTATCTTGGTTAGATGTTGGTATGATTTTTATAATTTGTGTTGTGTGTGTATGTGTGTGTGTGTTTGATCATAGACAACGCTTCAAAGTGGAGAGAGCTCATATGGCGGGTCACTCTTCATTTGTTTACATTTCCTTCTAGTATGAATTGAGATGATCTTCTTATAGATATAGGGATACCAACATAGAAGGGCCACCAAACTAATGTATTTTCCCTAGCATGATATGGTATGATTGATATATATTGATTATATCTAGTGCACTAGACACTTCAGGTAGAGAATGATTCCCTATGCCACCAAGTTTCAATCTATTTAGGGATGTTGCAGAGAGGAGGGATCCATAGTAGACAGATTGGGGTGACAATAATTGGGGGATCTTGTGGTCATTCTCATCAGTTGGTACACAAATTTTCTTAGGATGGTTAGAGAAGATAGTGATGTAGGATCCATAATAGGATCCGTCAACCTACTACCTCATAGGAGTATCGAAGGGATTCTTAGGCCTTTTATTTCTTATCTTTGCCATGATATATATCATTTTTAAAATTTTGACTCATAGATGATTGTTTAAATAAAACCTTCCCTTTGGTGTGATGGTGATGTACAAAACTTGACAAATACACACACACACACACACACACACACACACACACACACACACACACACACACACACACACACACACACACACACATTTTGTTGTTCATCGCTCTTTAGCATTCATTGATTTTACAATGTTTTCATTTCTTGTTTATGCACTTTGAATAGTTAGGAATGTATGGTGTTTTGTAGTTTTTGGATGAATGTTATGGAAATAATGCAATAAAGAATAAAATGAAATGGATGTGAATGATATACTTAACACATATGAGTACTTAGAAAACTACTTTTTAGATAATTTCAATACTTCTTATTCCATTGGAAAAACTTAGTGATAGCGATAATATTGGGGAGAGAAAATGATTCTTGCTTCATTTTTAACCCCGCACAACTAGTGAGATGTGAGAACTCAACACCGTGAGTTAAGATGGACACGTGACACGTGAATAGATGTGTAAGATATGAATAATTAATGGTAGTGTAGCTCTTGAGACAAGTAAGAGGTCAATGTTGATTCGATGAAACTTGTAATTTTACTTTATAGGGTCTTGTAACCTATTCAAATAATTACACTTTATAGGATTATTCTAGACTTAGATCCATGGATGGACAACTGGTTGAAAAAATATAAATTTTGGGATCTGATTCCCTTTTTCAGCATGGGCTTCTAAACAATATGTTGGGATTTTATACTTAAAACACTTTGTTTCATATTGTATTGATTTTAAGATTTTGTAGTGACCCCCAATACCTATCCTCTTGTTACTAGTAAGAATCACTTGGGTTCATCACCAAAGCAAATATATATGTGAGTAAGGGAACATTTTTGTTATCCTAGCTTCACACCACCAGTAATATGACTGCAGTAAATAGAGCCGCCATCAGTGACCCAATCAAACAGACAGACATACAGACAAGGGGAGGGGAGGGGAGGGAGGGGAGGGAGGGGAGGTCCAACCACAAAAACTCTTTTCCATTATTTCCATGGCCGTGCCTCATGACACAGAAGCACTCGTATGAGGCATTGGCTTAACACCAAAAATTAGGAAGGGTAGAAGATGTATTTATACGGATAAGTGCACCAAGATGGGGGGCCAAAAAGTGGACAAAAATATGCTTTTTGGTCATTTTCCATAGCACGATAAAGGAAAATCAAGGTCACATTATGACGCGAGGGCGTTATGGATCAGATTTACCAAATCATAACGCTCTCGTGTTATAATGCAAGCACGTTTCGGCTGACATAAAACACAATCGAAACCCAAGAAAAAAATTCATTGCAAAAACAAAAAAAACTTGGGAGAGGAAAATGCAGGCGAGGAATAACACGAACATGTTTTTTGGCATCAACACTTCGTGGCACCTCAAATTGACTATGGTGACAAGCTCATACGGTCGGCTATTATTGATTTTAGGTATATTTTCTTTATTAATCTTATTTTTTGCATTGTTTTTTATTTTCATTTTTAGATGTTTCTATATCTTCAATTTAAACCCCTCATTCACCCATAAACCAAGATGAAAAAGAAAACTTTCCAGAGACACCCCATTCAATATCAAGACATCTTTTAAACACACAACAACACATTTTAGGGGATATTGAAAAAAAAAATCAAATTGAGGGTTTAATAGAAACCTTAAGAAACCCTAATACCACAAATCCACATCGTCAAAACCTTACTACATCATTAGGATCATTATTATCTAATATCAATAATGTGGTTGGACAAATAAACACATGTGAGAGTTTTAAAACCAACTCTCGCAATTTTTATGCAAACAAGTTGTCTTATGATGTAGTGAAGAAGAAAAAAATCACAAAAGACAAATTGTGTGCTTTCTTTACTGATCCTAAAACTAATGCACTGTTACTATTGAGTTGCAAAAGATTCCCCATCCATTGGTGTAATCATGAGGGGATAAAAATAATTTTCGAGATAGGTGGTGGATGGTTTTTGACTAACCACTTTGTAACAACTTTTAGGTGTCACACTATTTCTTGAGGAAACTCTATTGTGAGTTCGTCCTCAATGAAATACCAAACTATTTTGACATTTGATATTTTTAAGGTAGAGGCAAAGACTCTACACAGGATAGAGTCAAGGCACAACATTTACAAAACCAACCATCTAGATCCATTACTCACCCATTTATTCATCATGTTTCAGTCCCTTCCGTTGTAAAGGAGATAGTGGAGGTTCATACTCTTGATTCTATCAAGTCATTGACACATTCATTGCTTAGCATGACACTCGTCTCTCCCAGGGTGATGAGGTTGGTCATTCTAGGAAGCAGACATCATATAGCATACAATGTCATGTTTGTGGGAGTATAGGCACCTACGTGGTTGATGAGGTAGTTCCACATCCTAGCGAGACAACTCCACAGCCTCGCGAGGCAGCTCCACAACCTAGTCAAGATGCTCCACAAGCTAAGCAGGGTGTCTAATTGGAGGAGGCACATCATGATTCTATGTTGGAGAATATCATCATCACAGATGTTCTACTAGATCTGACCTTTGGTATTGACTAGTAGGTATTTTTACATGAAATTAGTTGTAATTTAATATATATATTTTTGTACAATATCTTATAATTAACAATGTTAATCAATTATGAATGAAAATTAATGAGTTGCGTGTATTTTTATAAAATGACAGGGTCAAACTATACATCTAGTGTCACATTCCCCTTCTCCATAGTTGTTTGCAGGCACGTCATCCCCTCAGGTATAAATTGGTAATAAATTAGTAAATATATCTTGTTAATTTGTTTTCCATATAGAGATGTTATACTAAAATTATAATTTGATGTTGAATAGATGAATGTCAGTACGAGTTCGCATGTTGGTGAATTTACTAATGTGAGTTTTATTATTTTTATTCGTCATGCATATGAAGAGAATGAACTACAATTAACGTGTGAATTTACTAATGTGAGTTTTATTATTTTCTTATTTGATGACATCATTATAGTCTCATGTTGAGATTCGACGATCATTAGAAATTGGAGTTGTTATGGGCATAACTTTATCGCTCCTCTTACACAAGTATGCGCTAGTAAAGTAATTTTCATAATGAATTGATTGTATATTAAATAAGATCATGTAGTATAATTAAATGACATGCATGTGTATTCTAATTTTCGCCATCATGGTTGCCACATGAGAAGTTCAATACTCTAGTTCATGCACCTCGTTTTGATGTTGTTGATGATCTTTAGAGGTAGAGGATGTTTGCTAGTGATCATCAAATTGCAGTAAGTATTTATTTTTAATTAGTGTCATTTTAAATGTCACTAATTATATACTAATGGGTATATTGTTTATTTGTATTAATATATGGAGCTACAAGCATCCTTTGAACGTAGGAGGTATGATCGGAATAAGGGACATTCCACTGATGTGCCCGAGTCATCTTCCCGACAGCCGAAGATAACTAGATTATTTGATGATACCCTATAATTTAGATGTATATGGATTTTATTGTCTGCCTTCATGGCATATTGGTGTAGATTTATATTTTGTCGATGTATATCATTGTATATGCCTATATGGATTTGTTAAGACATTGATTTTGAACAAATTTTGTATGTTATCAAGGATTTTTGAATCAATATAATGTAGGAGAACAAAAAAATTGAAAACTTTTATAAATGATGAAACATGCTTTAACATGATATCATATGTATGATATGTTAATATTATTATTATTGTTAATTTTTTTTATGTTTTAAACATGGGAATTAAAATATATATGTAACTAATTTACAATTTTTCCATTGTATTATAATCATTCAATGACTTAAATTATAATAATATATTGTCAATGGCAACGTCATCCACTTCCTCGAATATCAATAATTCAAATGAAACATATGTAATGAGACAACACAATATTACATTAATTATGATAATTAAATTGTAACTACAGAGAGAGAGAGAGGGAATGCATGAGGGATAGACATAGAAAGAGAGAGTGGGTGTGAAATAAAGAGAGAGAATGAGAGTGCGAGAGATAGAGAAAGTGAGAGTGAGAGTGAGGGTGAGGGTGAGGGTGAGGGTGAGGGTGAGGGTGAGGGCGAGGGTGAGGTCGAGGGTGGGGGTGGCGGTGGGGGTGGGGGGTGACAATGACAATGACGGTGAGGGTGAGAGTGAGAGTGAGAGTGAGAGTGAGAGAGAGAGAGAGTGTGTGTGTGTGTGTGTGTGTGAGAGAGAGAGAGAGAGAGACAAAGAAAGTGTGTGAGAGAGAGTGGTCATGAGAGAATGAGAGAAAGAGAGAAAGAAAGAGAGAGAAAGGGTGTGAGAAAGAGAAAAAAAGAGACAAAGAGATAAATAGAGATACAAAGCGAGAGATAGAGAAAGATTTTAGTGAGAGTGTGAGAGGAAAAGAGATTAAGAGTGATAGCGAGAGAGAGAGAGAAAGAAAAAGAAAACAAGAGAGAGACAGATAAATAGAAAGTGATAGAATCATAAGGAGAGAGAGTGAGTGAGATTGAAAGAGAAAGAATGAGAGTGAGAGCATGAGAAAGAGAGAGGGAGAGTCAAAGAGAGTGAGAGAGTGTGGGTGAGAGACATAAAGAGTGATAAAGAGAGCGAGAGAGTGTGTGAGAGTGAAAACGAGCAAAAGAGAAAGAGTGAGAGTGAGAAAGAGCATGGGAGAGAGACAAAAAAAGAGAGTGTGAGAGAGTGTGTGAGAGATAAATAGAAATAGAGAGAATGAGAGACAGTGAGAATGAGCAAGAGAGAATGAGATAAAGAGAGACAAAGAAAGTGTGAGAGAGAGTGTGTGCAATATTTTGCAAACAAAATCTCATGGCATGGAACGGAGTGTGCACATGTGTCAGGGTGACCTGGTTAATTCTTTGAGAGGCTTTGTTTTAGTGCCCAACGATGTCAGTGCTTATGGGTTACGTCAGCCAGGCGTAGTCCCTTAAGAGCCTTGAGAGAGAAAAAAAGGCTATAAGTGCACCAGGTCATTTCTAAGTCTTCGTGGCACCTTGAATGGTACCTATTATCCCAAATTCACCCTCCTAGTTTAATTTGGATAACTCACTATGAACAGACTTAGCCATTCAAATTTTGGGATGTGTGCATGACCGTCAAATTCAGACCCATGGATCGGAGAAAAAACCCCCAAGATGGCCCGGTCGAGTTGATCTTCATGCGTGGCGAGCTAGCGAGCCGCGGTGAACCGAGATGGTTGGTTTGTTTGGTGATTGGAAGCGATTTGGATGATGGCCGAGTTACAGAGCGAGGCAAATGAGTCATTTTGGAACCGGGGTGTGTAGGTCACAAAACCACCCTGGTTAGATGCCCTAGTTGAATGGTTGGATTGGACGACTCAGGGGTTGGTCAACAAAGCGATGTACGGACAAGGTTGGACGATGTCCAACCCCCTCAGGTTAAATGACACAAGGTTAGTTGTATGGGTTGGTCCGGTCACAAGTTAGATGTGTACGGACATGTTAGATGACCCACGGTGTAAAGGTAACGACCATCAGGTTGGGAATCCACCACAAAATGTACGGTCTACAGGTTGGATGACGTCCAACCCCCCAGGTTAGATGGTTAAGGTCAGATGACACACAAGGTTAGACGCGCCATGTGGTTGGACAGCCTGGTTGTTATATGGTGAGGTTGGATGGGTCACATGGCTGGACAACTTACGAGACCCAGTCAAGGCGAAGGTAGGTGGGTGAATGATAGCTCTATAATTGGTATTAATGTGGTATGGTGCTCATGTCTTCATTTGACAGGAGTACCCTCGGGAGGCAAATTTGTATGGGTGCCCATACCTCTTTAATGAGGGTCGGTTAGAAAGTTGCCTATATAATGAACTCGACCCCCTCATTTTTTGAAGGAGACATTCTGGGATCTGGGAAAACTCTTGCAAAATTTTCCCTCAACTCCATTTGAGCTGTGAGCCTTCTCTTAGGCATGTAATGTAATTATGCCTTTTTGCATCATGTGTGCATATTTTGAAGCAATAAAAATCATGTTTTGTGGTGTTTCTTCAACCCTAGCTCATTTTTATTGTTATTATCTTGCCTCTCCATTGTGTTGTTGTATTTTGTGCATGCTTCTCTCGTTTGCAGGTTCATGAGGTTGTGTTTCATGGAGATTTGATGATGAGTTGGGATTTGGGTTTGTGTCACACTTGTATGGCCTCTCTCAACTCAATATTCCTTCCATTCTCCCTCAATCAGAGTATCTCGCCCCTTTTCTTGGTGCTACCACCACCCCCTTAGGGTAGGATTTCCCTTTTCATGCACTCTCTCTCCTTGTCTCATTGGAATTGTTACAATAGGTGTAGTTAGGTGTTTTTATTGCATTAGGATTAGCTTAGCAGTAGGATTAGGTAGAGGAAGTCGACCTTCTCCGGATGGTTATCTCAAGTTTACAAATCCCACAACTTGAGGGATAACCCCATGTTATGTAAATTACACTGATGGCTCATGCACACACACTTAATTTATCAGGGGTGTTGTAATTTTTTAGTAACAATATCATTTAATCCTGGGTCAAAGCATATAACTGTGTCCCACTTTTTTGTAGTTTTTGTACTTTCAGCAAACTATGTCTGACAACCAAAACATGACCAAACACATATAAAATGACCAAAAATGCATTTTTAAGAGGCTATAAATACCAAGGTGCAGGGCATCCAGAATTTACCTGATTTTTTAAAATTTTATAGTATTTTTTAATTATTTATTTACTAGTCAGATTTTAAAATATTTATGGCCACAAAGTGGGACACACTTGTATGCTTTTACCCTCCTACACCGTCATGTTGGGACCCTCTACAAAATCCTCTATCGGTTTTCCCCATCTCAATTCAGTCCTCCTGTTGTCTTATTGTTTGCAACAACGTCAAATAGTCCAGTTTGAGTCAGTGTAAGGTTGTACAATGCAATATTTTACAAATGAAAGCTCCTAGCACCGAACCAGTTGTGCACAAGCGTCGGGGTGGCCTAGTAAACTCTTGGGAAGGCTTTGTTTTTGTGCCCGACAATGTCGATGCTTCCAAGCTACTTCATCTTTACGTCATCCCTTAAGAGCCATGAGAGCAAAAAAGGATATAAGTTTTTCAAGTGATTTATTGGTCTTAATGGTAGCTTAAAAGGTCTTGTCAGATCCTACATCTTCATGTTGGGACCCTCTACAAAATCCTATCTTGGTTTTTCTCATATCAATTTGGTCCTCTCGTTGTCTTACTATTTGTAACATCGCCAAATAGTCTAGTTTGAGCCATTGTAAGGTTTTTTAATGCAATATTTTGCAAATGGAATCTCCTACCACCGAACCAACTACGCACACACATTAGGGTGGCATGGTAAATACTTAGGATGGATTTTTTTGTGGCCAACAATGTTGGTGCTTTAGGGATACTTCGTCTAGGCGTAGTCCCTTAAGAGCCCTAAGAGCAAAAAAGGTTATAAGTTTGTCAGGTGATTTATTGGTCTCCATGGCACCTTGAAAGGTCTTTTCTGATCCTACATATCCATGTTAGAACCCTCTACGAAATCCTATCTTAGTTTTATCCATATCAATTTGGTCCTCTCGATGTCCTATTGTTTGCAACAATATCAAATAGTCCAATTTGAGTCAATGTTAGGTTGGTCAATGCCATATTTTGTAAACAAAAGCTCCTGACACCAAACTGACCGTGCCCACACATTGGGGTATCCTGGTAAACACTTGGGGAGGCTTTGTTTAGGTGCCCACCGATGCCAATGCTTTTGGGCTACTTCGTCTGGGTGTTGTACCTTAAGAGCCCTAAGAGCAAAAAATACTATAAGTTTGTCAAGTGATTTCTCGGTCTTCGTGGAACCTTGAAAGGTCTTGTCTAATCCTACACCTCTGCATTGGGAATCTCCATGAAATTCTATCTCAGCTTTCTCCATCTCAATTTGGTCCTCTCGCTGTGCTATTGTTTGCAACCGTGACAAATATTGTGGTGTGAGTCAATGTAAGGTTTTCCAATGAAATATTTTGCAAACAAAACCTTTTAGCACTGAACCAATTGCACACATGTGTCGAGGTGGCCTGGTAAATGGTAAGAAATAATTTGTTTCAGTGCCCAATGATGTCGATGCTTTCGGGCATAGTCCCTTAAGAGCTCTAAGAGAAAAATCGGCTATAAGTTCATCGGGTGATTTCTTGGTCCTCATGACACCTTTGTAGTCTCTTATTTTACCTAAGTGTTATGCGCACTAGCACCTCATTCAGTAGGGTTGAATGCTCACCCGAAGCACGTGCAACTACCAGGTTCCTCCTTTGTAATGCTTATCAAGATGTCAGAATACAAATACATGTTGATAAATAACCAAGTACTCATTCAATCATAAGAACCCATTGCATACATTCAATTAGAAAAACATGTAATAAGAAAACATACATATTAGATAACAATTGAGATCAAATGTAAGAACACATCTCCATATTCACACACATCAATGACCATAATCCAACCACATTTATCCATTAATTCATAGAAATAACTACATAATAGGACGCTGATATGTAATATCCAAAACTTGTGTCCATAGATTCATGCGCGCCAGTATAATAGACAGCATAACACTACTATAACACAGGTTTTGCAACATAATGAAGTACAAAAAGTATATATAGGGGTGGGGAATTTCCCTTCACCACCCATACACTTCCTAGTATGCTCAAAATAGCCATGCATAATAGTTGCATGCTTTTACAATGGAGCTAATAATAGATTATCTTATGAATAGAACTTGCTCTAACCCTAATAATAGCCTACATGCATATGTATAACCTGCATGTGCATTCTTCATAAATAGTCAATGCTTGATCGGAAAGGTACCCTTTACGTCAAGAACACTACAAGTCTATTTTTAGCCTGTCCCTAGAAAATGGTTAATTCCTCAACCTGTTTGTCTTCCTACGCAGTTCCACTCGCAACCATGTTCATCCTCCTTCACGCTACCTCTACTTCCTTGTGCACGTGGGTGTTCCTACTTGTTCTAACACTTAGTCATTTTCTCATCCCAACATTACCCCACAATATGCATGTTGTCCATCCTTGACAACACTAAAGGTTGGCTCACAAAGGAATGGTAGATCCCCCATCAAGAATCAAAAAAATAAAAATAAAGAATAAGGCTTGCGCCAAAGAATCAAAGAATCAAGTCTCCTTGTTGGGAAGAAGGACGGGAAATTCCTTAATCAATATTTTATCCAACTCCTTCCACCCTTCCAATTCCTTACTCTCATACACTGGTGCATTATCAACAATGTCAGGGGATTCTACATGAGTTAAATCATCAACTTTCCCCTTCAACTGTTTAATCAAAGTTTCCAATTGCTTATTTGCATCATTCAACACATCCATCATGTGTGTGATCTAGAGGAAGAGTTCCTTCAATTTTTCATTAAGTGAGGACTTCAACATGTTTATTATCTCCCTTTTCTATTCTACTTCAGCCAACACCTTCTCCCGTTCTTCCCTATTACTTTTGTTTTTGGCCTGGAACTCTTTTAACTTTGTTTCATCCCTAACAACAAGTAAACCCACAACATGATCAAAGTCCTCGCAGTAATTATATACAAATTCTGCTACTTATGCAGCCGCTTCAACTTCTTCTGCTAACGCATCATAATGTGTAAGATGTGCTTCGATCTATTCCCTGTCACTCTGCTTCTGTCACACCAACACTTCTTTTGTGGATTATATGGAAAGAACCTCATTTTTGTGTGTGATCATGTGCGCCAAGTCTTCCAGACAGTGCAGGTTTGACTCATACGTGGGCCAAACTTGCCTGACCAATTCAGCACACAAGTGTAATTACATCCGCAATGTATTTTGCCTTCTTGTATGTTGCGCACGTCTGCCCTTTTTCTTCCCTTACTTCCTACTTTAGTTGTGCAATGATCCTATATTTCTCCTTGATTTCCTTATCTCTCTCCCTTATCTCCTTATCCTTCTCCTCTATCTCCTTGCACAGGTTCTTGATGTGGCAATCCTTATAAAAAATCCTTACTCCAACGTTCGCCAATAGTTTATTAAGCGCATTACACACTTGCTCATTATTTACATCAGCGAGTCAACTATCAGATAGGCCACCTCTGGTGTAGACTTAAGTCGGGTCTCCATTAGCGATTTAACGCTAACCTCAAACTCTGACTCTTCCATATGTGATTGAAATGCTCAGGAGAGCATCTTCTATGTGCATGGCAAGGCCTCCTCCTTCTTAAAGAATGACCAACAAAATAGATCCTTTGTGGCCATTGTACCTTAATATCTTGCCCGCAACACTTTATTTGGATCATCATCATACTGCATCATAGGGCCATGGGGAATATGTCTTGGCTTCCTGATTTTCCTATGGGTCCCTTTTGGGAAGCTAAGCACAAGAGTGTTCTCTGGGTCACCTCCTGCTTTGTCATCACTCTTCTCCTCTGCTTTGTGCTCTACCTCATGGTCCACTATGCACTCTGCAATGCACTCTACCTCTTGCTCAATATGGTGCTCCATTTCAAGTTTAGTAGCATGCTCATCCTTGTGCTCCTTAATAAGCTCCCACCTCTCCTCCAAAAAGGGTGCCTCAACTCCATCCACTTATGTCTCCATGATCGGGACCTTTCTTCATGATGCGCGCTATACGTTCCTCTATATCTGATTCCTCAATGTTATGTACTTGAGGAATTAGCTACATGAATTATACTCTTCTTCATTTATAATCTTGCCACCTCCCTTCTCTTGTCTCTCAGTCTCCTTTATGTCTTCACTGGACACTATCTTATGTTTATTCCTTGACTAGAGACTTCTTCTTCGTTGTCTGTTTCTTTTACTTGTACTTGGTTCTGACTCCTTGCATGCATGGCGTCTTCTTCATAGTTGTGCTCTTGAACTAAAGGTTCATCTTCACTTCCTTCCTTCCTCTTCACTGACATGAGGGGTATCCTTATGTCACTCTTTTCTTCCCCATAGTTTTTTTTCCCTATAGGCTCTTTTGGGATGGTCAATTCATCCTCCACATACCTTCCATCAACTATCTTTGGCTTTAACTAGATATAAATATTTACAACCACCACATTAGGAATTTCCAAGGTCACTAATTTTAATATATTGATATCATCTAATATCAATGTTTCTTCATATGTGCCCTTCTTGGGATACACAAGTGTTTTACACAACATGTGGTGCTCATAATCCACTTTGTCTGAATCAATTCGTAGTTTGCACACTTCTGTGAATTTGTTCACCGTAATCTGGAAATAACGTACATTATGAAGGCAAACAAAATTTTACACCAAGGGATTTTGCTTTCATCCTTCAAAGTAAAATGGCCAATGCAGAAGTGCTAATAGATAATAGACTCGGCCTTTTCCTCCAGCTACACAGGTAGTTCACTGGGAATGCGCCATTCTTCCCCGAATGCATCGCGCATCCTCTTGTTTCATTTATCCCCTATGGCCTTGTATGCAGGAGTGATGGTTTCACATGTGTAGTCAACAAATATTTCTGCAATGGACGTGTTTTCCTTGGGAAACTTCCATATTTTATCATTGGGCCCATCCGGCACCCCAATTTCAAAAAACAAAATGAGTAGGAGGACATTCCTTAAAGTAGTTTTGTCTCTTATGTGTGCCTCTTCAATTATTTCTTCTGCTATAAATGTGGCAAGATTGTAGACTGTGCCTTCAAAAATCTTCTTCGCGACATGAAGCCATCACTTGTTGACTTGTTCCCATCGTTCATGTCCAGTCAACTTAGTCAGTAACCATGGGGCCATTCTAATCATAGGATCATTAAGCTTCCCAATATCCATTGGGTGCCCTCCTCGTTGATAGTTTATTGCCTTGGAAGTCTTCTTTACTTCATCGACATCATCCAAATCTAAAGGGAGTTTTATCCCTATGCTTCGAAGGACAATAAACTTGCTAATCAATTTTGCGGTCAAGCACATCCTCCTCCCAGAAAAGAAAAAGAAATCTTCGTGGACACGTGACATGAGCCACTGATACAACCACTCATGATTTCCAAAATATGGGAGTTCATATAACTGGAGAACTCCCGCGCTCTGTAAAATGCGATGTCCCTCATTATCATGGATGGGATTATCATCCGCAGTCCTTTCCCTCATCTTCCGGACAAGCTCCCTCTCTATCTCGCATGCGTTCGAGTTAGTATGATGGTTATAGTCACTAAGCATAAATTTGCGCACATGAGAAATCCAATCCTTTCCCATCAATACTCCATAGGGGTATTGTATTTCTGAGTACCTTTCTTCTTGTATATCTTCTTCCACGTGCTTTTCCTTGCCCTTACCTTTTCCTTTCCCCTTTGGTGATGTGGTTGTTGCTTTCCTCGTTTTCATTCCCACATGTAAATTCAAAATTTTAAATTACCTTGTTATGGCTTAAGTGCCCCAAACTTTTGGCCTCCAATCGTTCGCGTGAAAAACTCTTCGCCCCTGGTTCACTTTTCTCCAATATGTACCCTAACTAGAAAATTCACCGCTCCTCTAAACAAGCTCCCACGTTGTCCCAAGCTACAAACTTTCTTCCAAAGGATCTCTTTTTCACTTGGTCATGTCCTTAATGTGATCTAGTTAAACAAATTTCTATTTTGGCACTTGATTTCACCAGGGTTCGCACAATCTTCACTCTTAAAAACACACAAGCTCTTCTCAAGGTGAGGTAAAAATAAATTTACCCTAACGCCCTTTTATAAATTCTTAATTTTTTACTGCATTAAATGCTCACCACCTACCATCATACAACAACTTTAAATCTACTTTTTCCCGATTCTTTTGTTATTTCCTTATGCGCGCTACAGTTGTAACCTTTCGGTGCGCTGACTACTACCTAGGCCGCACATAACAACTCGAAAGAAACACATGAAATGGAAAACTAATCTAAATGGAAATATTACCTTATTACAAACACTAAGAAGCTTTATTTATAGTAGGGCTTCAACCTACTCCCATTGAAGTAATCGGGCAACATGGTGTCATCCAGCACCTACAAGTGACATGCGCCTAATTCGAGTATCTTGGTTACTACAAAAAGTCCCAACCAATGTACCTTCAATTTTCCTAGATGGCGTACAAACTTGGAGTCATAAAGAAGGACTGTCTTTCCAACTTCAAACATCTTTTTCTTAATGTGCCTATCATGTCATGCCTTTTGTCTCACTTTTTTAGTATTGTGGCTTCAACGTGCAAGGGCGTGCCTCTCATCTAATTGCATTAGTTTTTCAATGCGCTCTTTCATAACTTGTTCATCATTAAGTCCACCTATACACACAATACGCAAGAAGAAGGTTTCCATGTACTGTAAGATTTGTAAGTCCCATACTCACGACACAACTAACTGTAGATTGATTGATCACATCCACAAAGCCATTAGGATAGGAGTGCTCCATACTAGTGTGGCAAGCAGATCCAAGGAACATGAAGGAAAACATATTGAAGGACGTAATAATGGAGATAATAGGAATGGAGGCTTCCGAGGAGGATATCAAAGTCAAGGTCACGGTGGTGGTAGAGGCAAGTTCAGCGTAAGGAATTTGTTACATCAGTGGATCTCTTGATCACTACCAATGAGATTGCCCTTAGAATATGACTTGTTCATTGTGCGGGAAGCAACATAAGTTGGAGGATTTCCTGGACCTATATGAGTACATGAGTAAAAGTAGGAAAAAGGACAAGGGTGTCAGGATGATCAAGATGCAACGTGTGAATGCTAATCAATGGATGCCTAAGAAGATGACTAATCAAGAATTACAACCCATGTTGGTTACAATGCGCACATATGCAACATGTGTGTGTGAGCCTATAAAGGCCAAGCCATTTATAATGAGGGAGGAAGTGATACATGAAAAGTACCCAGATGCGACACATCACAAGGAAGTTTATCAAGAGACTATGAGACTCATTCATGATTTACAGGGTGAAATACAATGCTTGAAAGGAACAAACACGCGCAAGAGAGCATATAAAGAATGTTGAGCTCCCACAGAAGGATGTGGATGATCTGAAAGAGGTATGTAAGATGTTATGCCAGGAGAAGATCATCCCATTGTTATGGGAATGGCTTTCGAGAGAAGGTACTGCACATCGGAGTTGAGTGTGAGAGGAAAATACTTCATGCAAATCTACCACCTCAGGACCATGAATTTGACAATGTAGACACTAAATCATGCACTTTAGACATTATTTAGTCCCATTCTCATACTACTATTCATATGGTTTTTGAGTGAAGAAAGTACTAATTAACCCCTATCCTTTGACCATTTTACTTTGCTTGTTATCGTCACTACTGACCTCCTGCATCTACTCACCCAGTCAGTTCATGCCATTTGGTATTGTGTTATCTCTGACTGGGGCACCCGGGCTAATACTGGGGCACCGACAGGTGCCCTGGTCCCATTCGGGGAGCCTTGATCCTTTTCCCACTTTCCCACCACTTTTTGGGCACTTTCTATCCATTTGAGCATTTCATACTTCTTTTGGTCGGCCTTTTCAGGGTTAATTATGAAATTAGATCAAGAGGACCATATAAATATAAAGTTAAGAAACCATAATGAGGGACCAATCATTAAGCACTACTATTATCACCTAAGGTTGCATCCATCAAAATCTCTATTTACATCCATCCAACTCCATCACAAGGCATAAGACTGGTTCATCTATATTACACTGCATATGAGGGAATTTTATTCTATTCCATCCACCATTTTATTACATTTTCTACACATAGTTATTGTTCGTTGTTTTCACAAAGTGTGATTAACATAAGAGCACCTAGGGCATGATTGCACACACAAGCACATAGAACTACATCAGGTCTAAGATGTAGTACAACACTCAGTTAGTAAGTACACAATTGTGGCAGATGAGGATAGTCTAACCCCTTGATATGCATCTTTCCTTTTTTAGGGTTTGATGCTTGTCTTGGGGTTTTGCAAGTCTCCTCTTCGTCATTGATTACTAGTGGCATATATTGTAGTGTAGCGAAGTTAGTGTGATGGGTGGTGAAGGATTTAGATCATCTAGTGACCTTGTAAATTTGGTTTTTGGACCTCCTATATAGACCAGTGCACCCATAACTCAGACTAGCGCACCCACAAGCACCATGATCCTCTCACAGGTGCCCTAGTCTACTTAGATTGCCCAAATTTACAAGTTTCTAGACCTTGGCATAGTCATTTCCTCCTCTTTTTCTCCACTCAACTCTACGACATAGCCCAGATTAACCTTTGAATTAGCTAATTTATTTCCTCACTCTTCTTTCACATTAGGGTTTTTATTTTCATTAGCCTAGTTGTTTGGGTCACTTTCTATATTAATTCACTACTTTTATTTATTGTTATTTACTATTGTTCCTAGTTAGATTAACTACCATTTTCCCGCATTTTAGTTAATTAGACAAGGAGATCACACTTGACGTGGTTATTGATGTTTTGGTTGGTAAGTAATATCTTGATAGATACAGGCATTGAGGTGAATGTACTCACTCTAGAAGCATGGAATCGAATGGAGAGGCCTACACTGTAGCCATATTTGAATGCGTTGTACATGGAAAACAAAACTAAGGAAATGTATATTTGGGTACTAAAGGATGCATCTATTATTATTCACGGTGTCAAGTTTACCAAAGAATTTGAGGTGTTGGAGCTTGTTAAAGAAGAAAATTTTCCAGCATTACTTGGAGGACACTGGTGTTATGCAAACAATGTTGATTTGTGCTTCAACAAGAGATACATTAGGTTTGATAACAAGGATTAACGCATGATTATATCTTTGTTTTAAGAGAAGGCGGAGCCTTACGTTGAGCCTTTAAGAGAAGAAGAACTTAATAGAATATATGCACAGATGATGTGTGATCCAACAAATCTAACACCATTAAAGGAAGGCATTCTTTAGTGGAAGGATACACAGTCGGTAAGTGACACTACCAGTGTTTCTTGTGATAATTGGGCACATGACATGTATGAAATGGCCAGGCATGAAGTTAAGGGGTGAGTTACAAGGATGATCGGACTATGCATGGTGAGGTGTTTAGGCTCATCTTAGGTACCAAGATATAATGGTGAAGGGAAGCTCGATACATTCCTGCATGCTATGGAAACTCGGTGGCCAAATGAAGGAGATAGAAGAAACATGTTGGTATATACCTTGTGTGGGATAGTAGTACATTGGTGGGAAACACATAGAGATAACATCTTTTAGTGGCGAGAAGTCAGAATCACCTTTTGTACTAGGTTCACTCAGAGTAATGTACCTACACACATTTGTGAATTCCATGGTAATAATCTAGCTTCTCATCATGTCCATAATTGTGAGAGACTATGGGTGCAAGGTCATGAGGCTTTATTGCATGCCTGGTATGTCCATGATGAGCTAAAAAAGGGAGACTATGAACTGGCAAGAGATGATTGTAGGTATGATTCAGACTTTTGATTACTTTTCTAATAAGCCTCCAGTCCATAAAGCACATCACATTGGGCATAGTGCAAAGGATGAAGAGCTTATGTAAGAACTGTTTGAAGAACTTGATCTCGAGGCACACCTTGATCTTGAGGAAATAGAAGTGGTCAAAATGGGTATTAATTGGAAAGAGAAAGAGAAAGGAAATTTCATGTACATGATTGATGATGAGGAAGTGGACCACTTAGATGTCAGCCACATTGAAGGTGCACACGAGGTAATGAATTCAGTAGATGAGAAGGCACACATGTACCATGCTCCCATGAAAATAAAGAAGGTGAATATTGACATGGAGGAAGAGCCCAGGGAGGCCATTATTGGTGATTACTAGTCAGAATAGGAAGTAGCCAAGATCGTTGAGGTTTTGCGTGATTTTCAGGATCTCTTTCCAAGAGGATATATTTCCTTAGGTGAGATGAAGATCAATCTAAAAGAAGACACGTGCCCGGTTAGGAAGATGCCTTATAGGATGAATCCTAATCTGCGTGTAAAGGTAAAGGAGGAAATTGATAAGATGCTCAAGTTTGGAATTATTGAGCCTATTGACCTCGTGGTTTTTAGTATTAAGAAGGATGGGAGGATTAGGATTTGTGTAGATTATAGGGATTTGAATGCTTTATGTGTCATAGATCCTTCCCGGAAGGAGTAGCTAGGTACGAGATATATTCTTTTACAGATGGTTTTTCGGGCTATCACCAGGTGTGCATCGCGAAGGAAGATTAATAGAATACCACTTTCACTACTGAGTGGGGTAATTTTTCCTATATAGTTATGCCTTTTGGATTGAAGAAAGTGTTGGTTGTATTCTCGTGCATTGTTGTTGATTAACTAAAAATGTAAAATATATGTATGTATTATAGTTAATCTAAGCTATGAATAGTTGTAAATATAGTAAACAGATGCTATAAATAAATGTAAAGATGGCCCAAGCCACTATGCAAAAGGAAATGCTAACCCTAGTGCGCAAGATAGAAGAGGAAAGAACTCAACTGGATAAAAGACACTCATGGGACTGTATCAAAGAACTGACTGGAGAATCTGAAAGTAGGAATGACTGTGCAAAATCCCCAAAAAGGATGGATCTGGAGCATTTGGTTAGACTGGAGTGACTGGAGAGGGACTGGGGCGCCTACAAGTGCTCTAGAATGCAAAATGGGTGCCCTAGTCTATGAAAAACCTCTGAAACTGATATTCATAGGTTCGGCATATGGTTTGAAACCCTCATTGTCTGTCACATTAAATTTGTTGCACTACTTTGGATATCACTGATATTCCAAGATGATGAAAAGATCTGCAAAAAACCAACGAGTATCAAAACCCTAAAAAAAAGAATGCAAATGAATGGGTCGGACTGACCTCAGTTGCCATAATAGTGGGCTTACTAACTGAGCGTTGCACTACATTTCAGACCCAAATGTAGTTCTGGTGAGTGTGTGCATAATGTGCCCTAGGTGCTCTTGCGCTAGTCACACTTTGTGAAGTAGCGAGCAATAACTAGATGTATAAAATGTAATAGAATGTGTGCATGGAATAGAATAGAATCCTTCCCCTATGTTGTGTGTGATGCATATGACCTAGCCTTGTGCCTTGTGATGGAGCTATGTGGATGCAAGTGATCTCCAATGCAATAGATGAATGCAACTATAGATGGATGATAGAAGTGACTAGTGCTTGGTCCCTCATTATGGTCTCATAACTTTATATTTATAGGGTTCTCTTGGTCTATATTTGTAACTAACCCTGAAATTGCCAACCACTTAAAAGATAAGAAGCTAAAACAGCTTGAAAGTGCCCAAAAATTGTAGGGAAACATAGAAAAGGACTGGGGCGCCCATGGGTGCCCCAGTACTGGTATGGGCACCCCAGTTGAGGCTAAAATAATGACAAATGATTGAAACTGATTAGGTATATAGATGAAAAAGTTCGAGGATGATGAAATAAAATAAAATAATATGGCCAAAAGATGGGTGTTAATTTTTACTTTCTTCACTCAAAAACCCTCTAAATAGTAGTATGAGACAGGGACTAAATAATGTCTAAAGTGCATGATTTTGTGTCTACATTTTCCCCCTCTTTATGTTGGTGAGAAGAAAGCTCGGTAACATAAAGTAGATAGAGATGTGCACTTGATGTCGATGTATATTGATGAATAAGACATGTTGAAAGACTAGACAAAGCGTGGAATGATTTAAAAAAGATGATTGAGTGTAGAAAATAAAGATGAAAAGTGAAAAAAATGATGAGAGTGAACCTAGGGTGAAATGTGTGTGTTGATGTTGATGTGTGTAGTGTACCTGCATGGTTAGTATGTGAAGTGTGTGTTATCCAAAGTTCACCCCCCCAGGGTAAATTTCGATAACATGCATCAGAGTTTTTCAGTTCCAAGCAAGTAGATTGATTCAGGAGAAAATCGTGAAAATTAGCTAAGTCCTGCTCTAGGACGCCTTTGGGACAGTTGGGATATCTGGGCGCGAATCGGCCGAAAGACCGCCAGGTAGTCTGCAGAGCAAAGGGGCAGTTGGAACAAATGTACGCGAAGGACGCGAACCGGCCGGTTTGGCAGAAAAGGAGAACTTTCGCAAAGGAACATCCAGGCCATCGGGATGTATGGGACGTGGAAAACTGGTTCGGCCAAAGGAGAAGAAAATCGACTAACAGTCTGGGACATCTGGGGCTGTGAGGACATGAAGGACGCGAAAAGGTGAAGTGGCCGAGAACAAGGAAGCCCATTTCAGGCGGTTCGGAAGAATTTGTCCCCGATAGTCCGGGACATTTGGAACAAATGTACGTGAAGGACGTGAACCGGTCGGTTTGGCCAAAATGGGGAACTTCAGCACTGGGACAGTTGGGACAAAGGGACGCGTGGGACGCGGATAGCCGAAGGAGCCAAAAGCCAATCAAGCAACGCCACGTGTCACCAGCAGAAAAGGGACAGGGAAGCCCATTTCGGGTGGATTGGAAGTTTCTGTCCCAAACAGCACTGGGATATCCAGGACAAATGGATGCGGTGGACATGAAAAGTCGGCAGACCCGAATACCAATCAAATCACGACACGTGTCACGAGGGAGAAAGTCCAGAAGTCAAAGGGTGAGGTTTCAAGCACTGACCCGAACCAATGAAATAGTGCCACGTGTCCAAGTTTAAGGGCCCACAAGGAAATTTCAAAGGAAAGCCTGTGGAAAGGTGGAGGAGAGAGAATTTCTCAGTGAATCAGAGCCTACCACGTGTCATCCAAGTGGCAGAGCGCCGGGAAAGTTCAAATATTTTTCCCACCGACCTGTTTTTGCCTGTTTTTTCCCTAAATCTTCAGATCGCCATAACTTTCGATCCAGAGCTCAGATTTTTGCATTTTTTATATCAATGGAAGGCTGGTGAAATTCTCTGCACGATTCTAGGGTCAATCTGGCATTTTGGTTCAATTTGGAGAGAGAAAATTCAGAAACTCCTCTGGCATGTAATAATAGATAGAAGTAACGCTTTAACAACCAGCTTTAATGCAACAGACAGTTCACTGTTTCTGTTAGACAGCCCGCCATTTTTCCAGGATCCGCCACTTCTGCCATAATGAGATGATTTTAAATGCGACCTAGAAGTGGTTGGGGCAGATTCTGGATTTCCTCTCTCTTCCCTCTCTCATTCTTTCTATATATATTGTAAAGAGGGGCTTCTTAAAAAAGGTCGAACATTTTCTGTTTTGCTCCTCCCTTCTTCTCCTATCAGGTGAACTTGTGGAGTTCGAACCTCCCATTTGAACTGTAATATGACTCTGCCTCTTGGCATTCTGTAGTGTATTGTATCAATCTTTAGAGCAATTAATACATGTCTGTGGATGATTCTCAACCCTCTCTGTGTTCATTTTACATCCTCCTGGTCTTTCACTACAAGTTATGTTATATGTGCATGATCTTATATCACATTTGAATGGTCTGTGTTTAATGGCAAGATAGGTGTTCTTCATTCCTCGGTGCATCACCTCTATTAGCTTAGATTTATTTTTATGCATCTTCTTACCCTGTCTCCTTGGCAGATTAGATTAGGTTTCGAGCAAACCCTCTGCATATTTCGTGTGCATCTGAACAGAGGAATAAGAACCAGCCTTCTCTGGAGAATCCTTTCTCACTTTTTCAAAGTCCCACACTTGGAGAAAGGATTCAATGTTATGCAATCACACTGGATGATAGTATGGTCAACCTAGAAACCTGACCAACATCCAGGGGTGCTGTGATTTTGCACTAACAGTTTTGGCTCACCCCGGTGGGACTTAGAGGTCTCATTTTTTATTTGCAGCAAAGTTGATGTGCATCTGCTGCAATTTTCTTTCTTGAAAGAGCTATTATTTGCAATTTGGCGACTCCAAGGGGAAGAATCAACTGTTTCAGCAGTGCAGGCCTGAAAACTCATGAGAAGAATCACCACAAGGTCAAGAGTTGGAGAAGAAGAAGTGTTTTTTGAATACCTGCAATTATCTCCAAGAAGAAGGCAAAGAGGAAGAATGATTCAAAGGTCTCTATCTCCACCAAACAGAACTCTCTCAACTCCTCCACCTGGTAGACCTTTCATTTAGTCAACAAGGGTTTTAAGACCAATCAAAATGGCTCAAAACAATCCCTACGTCAACTTCACAGGCAGCAGCGCACTTGCTCTCAATGCACAACATCCAATTCCTATTGCAGCCTTTAAGAACATTCCCTACTTCACTGGAGAAAATTAGACTACTCCAGGTGATCATGTTAAAGATATTGCTAACCTTTGTGCAATCCATGAAATCAATGAAATGCAAGTGGCTGTCAAGTTACTAGCATCTTCATTCAAGGGTAAAGCATTGCAATGGTTTAGGAGCCTTGGAGTTGGTTCTATCACAAATTGGAATCAGATGTGTATAGCACTTCACGAGCAATTTGGAGAGAAGGGAGACAACTTGTCTCTTTTGGAGCAGCTGACAACCATCAAGAGAGCTCCCAATGAGCAGCTGACCGATTTCAACTTCAGATTTCAAAAGACTTGGGAGAGAATTCCAGTGGCAGTTAGGCCAACAGTAGAAGGTGCTTTTCTCTACTATCTCAAAGCTCTAAATTCTGATATTTCTATGTTAATTCAGTCCATGGGAGGCACAACAATCCCTATGGCTTATAGCATTGCCATTAGGGCTGAAAATTATTTGATTCAAGCTGGCAAACTTGCCCCTAGACCTCTCATGCCATTGTTTCCAAGTTTAGAGAGTCCAAACACTAGTCAAGCACCTAATTTGGCTCCTTCTCCCACTCCTAGAAATCAAAGTTCAAATGAAGCTTCCACTTCATCTCCAAGTGCCCCAAATGAGCTTCAAGAGGTCATGAAGCAATTGCAAAATCTAGGCAATGAGCTGGTTACTCTCAAAAGGCAACAAGCCCAAAATTTTAGACCTTCTTATCAACCCCAAGATCAACCTAATAGGCAGCCATACCAACCAAAAAGGCCCCCTAATCTAGTTGCAAACATGAATCAAACAAGGCCTCCTGCCAATAGACCATTCTAGCCCTATAATCCAAATGCCATATCTGCCTCTAAGGCATTAGTGCCAACACAGAACAACATTGCTCAGGAATATGATTGGTGCTTTCCATGCAACGAGCCTCATAACCAATCCATGTGTTTCAATGGTGCTCTCAATCAAGCATTGATGGTGACAACTACCGGAGTGGAGGGCGAGGGCAGTCAAGGAAACAACTAACAACAAGAAACATTCCAACAGCAATCAGCCCCAAATGACACCACATTGGTGAACTGGCAAGCAGAGGAATTCTGTGGCATGAATCAGGCGGTTTCTCAAGGTGTTGCAGCCAACACAAGGTCAAAAAGGAGGAATTTGGGTGAAGAACAGCCATTATCCCCAACCAATCCACAACCTCCCATGGTTCCACAAGTGGTTGGCAAGCAAAATCCAATTTCAAAAGCACAAAGGCAGCCAAGAACAGCCCCTAGGCCAACTCAAATGCCAGCTATTGCTGCCCACGTACAAGGAGTAAATGTGCAAACCAAGGGATAGCAGAGAGATCCTTCATCACCATTCAGTATCATTGATCAGATGAAGAAGATGAACGTCAATATATCTATGTGGGAATCCCTATCCATCCCAGGCCAAAGAGATCTGCTGCAAGCTGCCATGAAGGATTGGCCAACTTCGAATCAGCAGGTTCAGATGCAAGACAAAGTGCTTACAAATGCTGCCCAGCCTGAAGGAAGTCATGGAGCACAACAAGGTAAAATGTTGAAGCTCCCCCCCTTTCTATGTTTCGTTAATCATTGGAAATCAGCTAGTACATAATTGCATGATAGACTCCGGGGCAAGTAGCTCAGTAATTCCTAAACAGATAGCTGATTAGCTAGGGCTCGAGTATGAAATAATATCTAAAGGGGTATTACAGTGATGCAGGAGCATCAAGGACCAAGGCATAATAAGGTCATACAAGACCATGATACATGTTGTCTATAGGTGTGTTAGAGTTAAATATGTTGTAAAAATGAATATATGCTTGTAAGAAGTTGATAAGGTGACTTGACTTGTCATTTAAAGGGTAATATGGGCCAAATAAGGACTTCAAATGCCATGTCATCATGTTTGTTAGTCCATGCACGAGTTGGAAGAAGTATTGGATTGATATCCATTAATATTCTAGGATTAGAATATTGATTAAGTCTTGTTAGGGTATTGTGGAGTCAGTTTAGGGGCTGTTAGAGTCTATTCTTAGCTAATGAATACCTATTTCATAGGTGATTCGATGGAGATGAAGTAGAATAGAGGTTCTCAAAGGTTGTAGAAGATGAATAATGAATAATAAAAGGAATGATGATGTTTTCGAAAAGAGGTTTGGTCCTGTTTACACGAAATTTGCATGTTTCCCATGAATGTGCATGAGAATCCTGGCAGGGCAGCAAGCTAGAAACCCTCAATACCTTTTAAATGATGCAAATCTCATGTCTGTTAACATGAGAAGGTTCTACAGGTGATGAGGAATGCCATCATGATTTTTGTAAGTTTTGCAAATTGCATAGTTTAATTGTTATAGGCATTTGAAGGCTCTCAGGCCCGATCTAGGGCTCAGTATAACTTTTTATTGCATGGATGAAATTGCTTGAAAATTTCACAATACCTCTGTCTTGATGTGATCTACCAACTGTCCAAATATTTTTGGGAATGGTTGTATGTAGCTCAAAATATAGATGACTGCGTTTTTTAGTTATAACAAGGAATGTACAGTGTACAGTTAGACAAGGAAACAAGTAGTTTTTTCATTATAACATGGTCAATCATGATGCTAGATTAATAAGAGAGGCCGATGCAGGTGTATTTGACATGATTGGGTGATATTATGAGTGTGTAAATGAAAATATTTCTATCAGTTGACAAGAATCAAAGTCTGCAGGGTATGTATGACTGTCTCAAATCATAGTAAGAGATTTCAAATGATAAATGGGTGAATTTGAGTTAAGAACCAATGCATGAAGGCTCGAAGGACACCATCCAGGTATGAATAACATATTTGAATACTTCTAAAGGAGAAACCTTCAATGATATTGCCTTCATTTTGTGTAAGACATGACTGTGTGACTGGTAAGATCTCTAGAAGGCTTATCAAAATGTTAATATCTAGAAATCAGACTGGTAAATACTTAATTTAAGGAGTTAGAAGAACGATCAAGATCTAAAATTTTGTGTGGAGAGGGTTATAGCATATACAGATCTTGTGTAAAAATTTGGATTCCTAAAACAAAGACCCAGAAAAGTTATGAAGGATTTAGGACTGTCCCAAACGAGTTGGTTTCTCAAGAGCAAGAAATAAAAAAACAAATGAGATAGAGGGAGTTAGACAAAACTTTAAGCATGAAACTTTAGGAGAAAGGTTTTATGGGAAAATGAGAGCCAATGAATCTTGTTAGACATTCTGGGTATTCATGAAGCTCTAAAATTTGAGATAGAGGCGCTGAGTTAAGATGGTGCATCATACAGCTAGATGGGACAGCAATAGCGACAGTTAGAGTGATTAGAAATTTGAGTCTTACCTTGCATGCATGTCCAAATGTTGTTGTTTTACAAGATGTATCAGTCATAGACCTTCCACCACTCTTTGCATTTGTTCTTGTCAAGAGACTTCACTGCTAAAATTGGAGGCTATCTTTCGGCGGATTGGTCTCACATGCTGTTTAGAACAAGGTATTGAACTAAGGCTACAATTAGGTCTGAACCTATTGCAAACTTCCATATTGAGCCTTACACTCCAAGTCAGATTAATGCCAATTTCTCAGCATTTGATCAAGAAGATCACCCTAGCACTGACGAGGCTGACACCAAGGTTGGAAGTATCCCGAATTTGACTCTTGATGAATGGGCAAGCAAGGTGCATGCTTTTGATCCTTATCAAGAAGTAGAAGAATCTGAGCTAGGGGTTTATTGTTTACATGAAGAGGATCAACCTCTCCCCAACATCACCAAGCCAGATCATAAGGAAAATAATGAACTATGGTAGTTGTTCTTTGATGGATCAAGGAGTAGACAAGGTGCAGGAGGAGGAGCTATGCTCATTTCACCACAAGGTATAAGGTATTACTCAGCCTTTCGTTTCCAGTTTTCCTATTCAAATAACACTACTGAATATGAAGCCTTGGTGCAAGGGATACATTGGGCAATCAAGAAGAAAATAAAGAACTTGCAAGTCTTTGGTGACAATGAACTAATCGTCAATCAAGTCAGGGGACAACATTCTACAAAGAATGAACTGCTAAAGAACTACAAGAACAGGGTATGGGACCTCGTTGAGGATTTCGAAGCTTTCAATATCGCGTCCATACCTAGGAAGAAAAATGAAGCCGCGGATAGGCTCGCAGCTGTTGGAGCAATGTTTGATGTGGTTGACAACATCAAAAGGGAAAAAACACAGCCACATGTCCATGTGATTGTGAGGCTAGCAGTTCCAGATAATAACACCAGCTGGTAGGTGTTTGAGAACGATCAACAGATCGTCAATTTCTTACAAGAAGAGGCTGAATTCTCAGCTAAGAATCAGGACAGATTAGAGCAGCAGTATGGGGATCAAGTAGTGCAGCTGTGGACAAACAAGCTTCCTAGGGGTTTAGTAACATTGGAGTCTATCTTCAACCCTAATGACCAGTTCCGTAAGGAAAAGGCTAACATACAGGTCAAAAGAGAAGATTCAGAGCCAATTCCGGTTGGGGAAAACAAAACACTTCAAATTGGCAAGGTAGCCACTGAATTTCTAGATGTCTTCTCTTGGAGCTATGAAGACTTGAAAGGTTTCAATCCCAACCTGGCTCAACATACCATAGAATTGGATCCAGATGCTAAGCCCATCAGGCAGAAGCAGAGACCAGTCAACCCTCACATTGAGCCTCTAATGAAGAAAGAGCTAAATAAGCTAATAGAGGCAAGCATTATATTCCCGATCAAGCACTCAAGCTAGGTTGCAAACTTGGTTCCGGTCAAGAAGAAGAGCGGAGAAATCAGGTTGTGTGTAGATTTCCAAGACCTAAACAGGGAATCTCTCAAAGACCATTACCCACTTCCTTCAATGGAACAAATATTGCAAGTAGTATCCGGTTCGGAGAGATTCTCTCTCCTAGATGGCTACTCAGGGTATAATCATGTAATGGTGAAGGAAGATGACCAGTTCAAGACGGCTCTCACCACCAAATGGGGGACCTATGCCTACAAGAAGATGCCATTTGGGCTATCAAATGCTGGAGCCACTTTCCAAAGGGCAATGGATATGGCATTCAAGGGGTTGATCAATAAAATAGTTTTGATATACCTTGATGACATCACTGTATTCTCCAAAAATGCAGTGGATCACCTCTTTCATCTGAGGCAGGTATTTCAGAGGTGTAGAAGATTTGGGGTATCATTGAATCCCAAAAAATGCATATTCTTGGCTCATGAGGGAAAACTTCTTGGCCATATTGTTTCAAAGGAGGGATTGATGATTGACCCAGAAAGAGTTTAAGCAATTCGAGCGTTGCCATTGCCAAGTCATAAGAAGGCTCTTCAAAGCTTCTTAGGAAGGATCAATTTTGTCTGCAGGTTTGTTCCAAACTTTGCAGCTCTCGTAAAGCCAATAACACTGATGTTGAAGAAGAGCATGGCATTTAAGTGGACATCTGAAGGCAAGGAAAGTTTTGAGGCAATAAAAGAGGCTATATCTCAAGCTCCAACTCTCGTCAATCCAAACTTCTCCAAGGATTTCATGCTATACGCCTTTGGTGGTGGAGATACAATTTCTGCAATCTTGGCACAACAAAACAAAGAACAACCAGTTGCTTTCTTCAGTCAAGGCTTGGAGGAATACGAAACTAGGCACTCTTTCATTGAAAAGCATGTACTTGTAGTGATCAAGAGTTTAAAGAAATTCAAGCACCTAGTCTCAAACAACAAGATCCAATTATTGGTCTCTCATGCGGGAGTCAGGGATTTCCTTCTAAACAAGGATCTGAATGAGAAACGTGCAGGATGGATAACTCGTGTCATGGAATATGCCATTGAGATCAAGGTCACCAAACTAGTACGTGGGAAGGGACTATGCAAAAAACTAGCCTTGAGTCAACAAGTTGAAGTAGGTAATGAAGAAAATGTTGTCTTGGTACTATAGGATGGTCAAGAATAGGAAAATGATAATGTGCCCACTCCCTGTTGGACTCAGAGTATGATACACTTCCTACAGACATGCCTATGCCCTCCAGAAATGAGCAAAGTGAAGAGGAGATACTTCAGGTTGCAGGCTGTTCCATATGCAATTGTTGGTGGAGTTTTGTTCAAGAAAGATGTGAATGGAGTGCTGCTGAGATGCATTAGCAGAAATCAGATTCAAAGGGTGTTGGAAGAGTTTCATGGTGGACCAGCTGGTGGTCATTTTGCACCAAGAGTGACAGCTCTAAAAATCATGAAGGCTGGTTATTATTGGCCTAAAATCTTCAGTGATTGCTATGCATGGATCAAGAGGTGTAAGAATTGTGCATTCTTCATAGGAAAAGAAAGACTTGCTGCCCTTCCATTACATCCAATCTTAGTTGACCAGCCATTCATGCAATGGGGTTTGGACTTCATTGGAGTCATTAATCCCAATTCAAGCCAAGGGCACAAATGGATTTTGACAGCCACAGACTACTTCACCAGATGGACAGAAGCAGTAGAACTCAAAGAGGCAAATGAGTCTAGCATCCTAGACTTTTACGAGGAGATAACTACCAGATTTGGCGTACCTGCTACAATAATCTTTGATAATGCATTGGCATTCATTGGATCTAAGGTGATTGAGTGGGCTGTTAAGAACGGGATCAACCTAAGCACTTCATCAAAAGATTACCCTCAAGGTAATGGCCAGGCCGAGTCTACAAACAAGAACTTGTTGATGATCATTAGGAGGACTCTTGATGAGAATCAGAGGGCTTGGCATACCAAACTGAAATCAGCCTTATGGGCTGATAGGATATCTCCCAAGAGATCCACAGGTAACTCTCCATTCAGACTTATCTATGGAAGAGAAGCAATCTTGCCCATGTCACTTGAGTTGCCAACATTGGAACTCATGAAACAGCTGGAGTTGCTAGAGTTTGGGCCCATGGAGGTAAGGTATGCAGAGTTGATGGAGCTGCAAGAGGTCAGAAATCAGGCATCCCAAGCAATGGAAAAGGATCAAGCTTTGATCAAAAGGACCTTTGATAGGAAGGCCAAGGATAGATCGTTTCAGGTTGGAGATCTAGTGTTGAAATGGGATGTGGATAGAGCAAAACCGGGAAGGCATTCAAAATTTGATGTCATTTGGAGTGGCCCATACATGGTCACGAAATCCAAGAGCAGCAATGCTTTCCAATTAGCCTCATTGGATGGTGAAGAACTACAGATTCCAGTAAATGGAATCTATCTCAAGCATTGCTTCTAGAGGGAAATTTACCACCTTGTAAATATTAATTAGATTTTCATTCCTCCAAGTGCTTTGCACATTTTCTTGTTGTAGTTAGGTTTCAGTTTCCCTAAGTGCTTTGGCGCAGGTTTTGTTGCTCCTAGGTTGAGTTTTTACAGTTCAGCGTGCTCTCGTAGAGGGAGTTGCAGTATCAGGCTCGTTTCAGGTTATTGCTTATGACTCCATGCCCAATGGATCACTAAAAGGCCACTGATCTTCTACCTAGCAGGCAGGTGACCCCGAAAAGTCACCAAATTGTTATCCAAAATTCGCCCCCCAGGGAAAATTTTGATAACATGCATCAGAGTTTTTCAGTTCCAAGCAAGTAGATTGATTCAGGAGAAAATTGTGAAAATTGGCTAAGTCCTACTCCAGGCAGCCTTTGGGACAGTTGGGACATCTGGGCACGAATCAGCCGAAAGATCGCCAGGCAGTTTGCAGAGCAAAGGGGCAGTTGGAACAAATGTACGCGAAGGACGCGAATCGGCCGGTTCGGCCGAAAAGGAGAACTTTCACAAAGGAACATCCGGGCCGTCGGGACGCATGGGATGCGAAGAACCGGTTTGGCCGAAGGAGAAGAAAATTGACTAATAGTCTGGGACATCTGGGCCGCGAGGATGCGAAAAGGTGAAGCGGTCGAAACAGGCGAAGCGGGCGGTTCGAGAATTTGTCCCACAAGGAAGCCCAATCGGTTCAGCCAAAATGGGGAACTTCAGGTTCGGAAGAATTTGAAGGAGCTGAAAGCCAATCAAGCAATGCCACGTGTCACTAGCAGAAAAGGGACAGGGAAGCCCATTTCAGGAAGATCGGAAGTTTCTGTCCCAAACAGCACTGGGACATCCGGGACAAATGGACGCGGTGGACACGAAAAGCCGGCAGACCCGAATAACCAATCAAATCACGACATGTGTCATGAGGGAGAAAGTCCAGAAGTCAAAGGGCGAGGTTTCAAGCATTGACCCGAACCAATGAAAAGAGTGCCACGTGTCCAAGTTTAAGGGCCCACAAGGAAATTTCAAAGGAAAGCCCATGCGGAAAGGTGGGGGAGAGAGAATTACGTCAGTCCAATCAAAGCGCTTGCCACATGTCATCCAAGTGGCAGAGTGCGGGGAAAGATTTCAAATATTTTTCCCGCCGACCTGTTTTTGCCTGTTTCGTGCCCTAAATCTTCAGATCGCCATAACTTTCGATCCAGAGCTCAGATTTTTGCACGTTCTTTATATCAATGGAAAGCTGGTGAAATTCTCTGCACGATTCCGAGGGTCAATCTTAGCATTTTTGTTCAATTTGAAGAGAAAAAATTGAGAAAACGTCCTCTGAGCATGTAATAATAGACAGAAGTAACGCTTCAACAACCAGCTTTAATGCAGCAGACAGTTCACCATTTCTGTTAGACAGCCCGCCGTTTTGCCAGGATCCGCCGCTTCTGCCATAATGAGATTATTTTAAATGCAACCTAGAAGTGGTTGGGGTAGATTCTAAATTTCCTCTCTCTTCCCTCTCTCATTCTTTCTATATATATTGTAAAGAGGGGCTTCTTAAAAAAGGTCAAACATTTTCTGTTTTGCTCCTCCCTTCTTCTCCTATCAGGAGAATTTGTGGAGTTCGAACCTCCCATTTGAAACTGTAATATGACTCTGCCTCTTGGCATTCTGTAGTGTATTGTATCAGTCTTTGGAGCAAGTAATACATGTCTGTGGATGATTCTCAACCCTCTCTGTGTTCATTTTGCATCCTCCTGGTCTTTCACTGCAAGTTTTGTTATCTGTGCATGATCTTATATCACATTTGAATGGTCTGTGTTTACCGGCAAGATAGGTGTTCTTCATTCCTCGGTGCATCACCTCTATTAGCTTAGATTTATTTTTATGCATCTTCTTACCCTGTCTCCTTGGCAGATTAGATTAGGTTTCGAGAAAACCCTCTGCATATTTCGTGTGCATCTGAACAGAGGAATAGGAACCAGCCTTCTCTGGAGAATCCTTTCTCACTTTTCAAGTCCCACACTCGGAGAAAGGATTCAATGTTACACAATCACACTGGATTAATAATATGGTCAACCTAGAAACCTGACCAACATCCAGGGGTGCTGTGATTTTGCACTAATAGTGTGTTTTTGTGAAGTGTTGTTGTTGTTGTTTCCCCCATTTGACTACTTGTTTCTCATATGGTAGAACCTGCAAGGAGAAAATGATCAAGTAGTCAAATATATATGTATATGTGTGTAAAAACCCAATGTAAAAGACACATGTAAGAGTAAAGTATGTAAAATGAGAAGTGAAAATGGAACATGTGCACTTGATCCATGTAGAGAGAAAGAGTGTAGAAGGATATCCTGTGTTGTCGAGGTTTTTTTGGCGATCCGACGCCATAGGCCAAAGAAGTATAGGGAGGAAATGCTCTGTTTCCTCCAACCTTTAACTGCTTCCTTGAACTGTGTGTGAAGAGATATTTGTACTGTCCTGGTTTTTTGGGTGATCTAACGCCACTGGCTGAAGTAGTGTAGGGAGGAAATGCCTGTGTCCTCTAAGTTTGTAATTGCTTCTCAGATTGGTAAGGACTCCACATCCTGTAAAAGCTATTGTGTATAGAGTTCATAGATTGGTCTGAACTCACTTGTTGTATGTAAACCCACAATGCCAAGGGCGGAAAGTGCACTGAACTGAACTGATGTAAACGCGTTGTGCAGACTGTAAAACCCCAAATGATGCACCCCTCCTTGGGGGCGCATGCGATGTCACTGATAGGAGAATGCGACCCCAAAAGAGAACCAACCACATGTATTCTGAAACTTTTTCTTGTAGCGGGAAGGGAATGCACTTGATAGAAACTAATGCATGCACAAACAAGTGGCTAGGGCCAAAAAAAGTGGTGTGGAAAACAACATGCCTGATAAAAAATATATAAGCTACGTAAACAATGGTGTAAACGTATTAACCAAATCATGAAACAGGCGAAGGCAGTATCCACACAAAGTAGGGCTGCAAACATGGACATCACTCACGATTCACAAACATGCAAAGGAGACCATTGACCGCATACAACAACCAAGGGGTGCATAACAAACAAAGGTCAAGGCCCAACATATAAGAGCACATAATAACAACAAGTATGAAAGAAATATCCTGCATAACAAGTGTTTGCACCAGGGCACATGTTAGCAGGTTAGAAAGATAACTAGTGTGTCAAAAGCATGTATAACCAAGGAATGTAAAATTCTAAGTACAAAATGAAATAATGACACCTGTGAAATATGAATGTGGATGCCCCCAACGACCAGTGTAGGAAGGGTAGAAGGCGAGCATCTTTGTTGCGTGTAAGAGATATATATCTGTGATCACAACTAGAAAGAGATGTGAATGCGCATGTGTGGATGATATAGATAATTAACATACAAATAATTGAACTAGCATGTGTAATAAAGTGACCATGAACAAACACAAGTAAGTAAGAGTAAAAACAACCATATTATGTAGTATGATGTGGATGGATGGAATGGAATGCAAAATGAATGATCAGAGCCACGTGCCCCCCAAGTGAATGGAAATGTATGTAATGAGGTTCATTTGTTTTTCCCCCTCAACATTCAAGAATGAACCATAAATAAGAGTACGTCATAGGGAAAGGGGCAAAGTATGTTGTGTGTCTGACGTGTTGTGGTGAATGTGTAGGTGTAGTGGTGAGATGTGACCTAGAGAATATATAAGTGTGAACCATATAACTGAAGCGTATATCACCCTCTCGATGAATGTAGAAAGTGGAGAGGATCATCCCAAGTGTATAACACTAGAAGATGAATGGATTGAGTGAAGTAATTTAATCCCTCAGCATATAATCCCTAAAGATGAAAAGATGGATAGTTATTTAACCTAAGTGTATACCCTCACACTTGTTGTATGTAAAAACCACCAACAATGCCAAAGGCGGAAAGTGCCATGAACTGAACTGATTGTAAAGCGTGGCAGGACTGTGTAAAACCCCAAATGAGGGAACCCTCCTTGGGGGCGCATGCGATGTCACTGATAGGAGAATGCGACCCCAAAAGAGAACCAACCACATGTATTCTGAAACTTTTTCTTGTAGCGGGGAAGGGAATGCACTTGATAGAAACTAATGCATGCACAAACAAGGATGGCTAGCCAAAAAAAAGTGTTGGTGAAAACAAGCATGCATGTATAAAACAATATATAAGCTACGTAAACAATGTGTAAACTATTAACCAAAGCAATGCAAACATGCAGGAAGGCAAGTGAGCCACACAAAGTAGGCTGCAAACATGGGACATCACTCACGATGTCACAAGACATGCAAGACCATCATGACCGCATACAACAAACAAGTGTGCATACCAAACAAAGGGCAAGGCCCACATATAAGAGCACATAATAACAAACAAGTATGAAAGAAAATATCCCTTGCATAACAAGTGTTGCACATGAAGCACATGTTAGCATGTTAGAAAGATAACTAGTGTGTCAAAAGCATGTATAACCAAGGAATGTAAAATTCTAAGTACAAAATGAAATAATGACACCTGTGAAATATGAATGTGGATGCCCCCAACGACCAGTGTAGGAAGGGTAGAAGGCGAGCATCTTTGTTGCGTGTAAGAGATATATATCTGTGATCACAACTAGAAAGAGATGTGAATGCGCATGTGTGGATGATATAGATAAATAACATACAAATAATTGAACTAGCATGTGTAATAAAGTGACCATGAACAAACACAAGTAAGTAAGAGTAAAAACAACCATATTATGTAGTATGATGTGGATGGATGGAATGGAATGCAAAATGAATGATCAGAGCCACGTGCCCCCCAAGTGAATGGAAATGTATGTAATGAGGTTCATTTGTTTTTCCCCCTCAACATTCAAGAATGAACCATAAATAAGAGTACGTCATAGGGAAAGGGGCAAAGTATGTTGTGTGTCTGACGTGTTGTGGTGAATGTGTAGGTGTAGTGGTGAGATGTGACCTAGAGAATATATATGTGTGAACCATATAACTGAAGCGTATATCACAGCTAGATGAATGTATAAGTGATAATTTATCCCAAGTGTATAACACTATGAGATGAATGGATGAGTGATAATTTAGCCCTAAGCATATATCACTAGAAGATGAAAAGATGGAGTAGTGATGTAACCTAAGGTGTATACCACTACAAAATGATAGAATGGGTGACGATTTAGCCTAAAGTTTATGTCATAGGTTGGAAATGTCACATGATGAAGGGTCAAATAGTAAATGTGTGATGAGTGTAAGTTCCATTTGATTTGTAAACCCTCGACAATCAAGTATGGACCGAGGAACTAAAGTGCACCATCGGGTAGTGAGTGCAGCATGTAGAAGACAATGCAATATGTGTGATGATAATAGACGACCACGTGGTGAGTAGAAATGTGTAATGTATAATGTAATGCAAGATGCAGTGCAATATGTAGTGTATGATGTGTAAAAGGTATAGAATGTATAAACACGTAGATGAAAACTAAATGTAGTATGTAAAATGCTAGAGTCATAGACCATGAAAGCCTTGTATACATATGATGAAGAGTAATATGATATGTATGTATAGATATGCAAATATTGAAATGGCATGGACTAAATTTAGAATGTATGATGCAAGACATAGAACGTGATGTGTGGTGTATCTAGTGGAGTGTGTGGGGTTCATGTCTAGTAAGCCCTCAATAGTCAAGTGTGAACTAAAGCACAAGAGTGTCATTTGGTATGATCACACTAAAATACAAATGAGTATGTGTATGTGAGAAGATTGATGTATGGGAATGCAAAGATGATGTATGTTAATATGAGTATGGAGGGGGGATGTATTTGATGCTTTTCCCCCCAAGTGTGCATAAATGCACAGGCTAACCAATGACCGTGAAGGGACACATGTCCTCCATCTGACACATGTGATGGTGAAAATGTATGACTATGTTCTAACATTGGTGGTACAGTACATAGTCATTTTGCTAGTGAATAAATTCTATCCACATGTGAGGGATGAATGTATGAAGAAGGTTGAGGCATAGTAAAATGCGTCGGTTGATGGAGATCTATGTGATGTTGAATACAAAGGTTATGAGAAACCATGTGGAATAAACCGAGGTGGGGGCCTACGTCTTGATGTAGTGACTATCCTAGGAATGGTCCTATGTTGATGTGTAGGATCAACAAAATGATGTGGTTGTGTAGACGATGCTCGAGTAAGTGAACTAGGCATAATCTACGCTTTGAGTAACATAGAGTCTGATGTGCTAGATGAAGTGGGTGGTGTGCTAGCTGTTGCGCGAGAAGATGATGACCATATCGTAGATAGAGGGACTCCGTCAATAGAAATTACTTGATTATTGTGAATAACTTTGAGGTGCAAATGATTCATAGAAATGATAGATATAGAGTGATGAATCCAATTAAGACCGAGAAGCATGTCGTAGTCATCAACTATGTTCCCAACGAGGAAAGGCACAAGCATAGTAAGAGGACCGACCATAACATGTAACTTAACAACACCAAAGTGTTTGTTAAAATGGTACTCAATTTGTGAAGGAGAATAACCAATATCCTTAAGAATTGAAATAGAGCATGCACTAATGGGCCATGATGGATCAACCTTAGTATTGTTGATGGAGGTCGAGCCAACAGAAGCCTTGATATGTAAATGATTAGATGTGAAATTTTGCATGATAATTGTGATCAGAGAAGAAAATTATCGGTGGCAAAGCGTCAGTGTTTACAACTAAGAAATCAAGAACTCCTGATTTAGGAGGGGGTACCACATGACAAACATAATTAATAGAGGAATCATTTGGTTTTGTATTGTGTTTTGGTAAGGGATTATTAAATATTTTTAAGTTTATGGTTTTCATTAATATGTGTAGTGGTTGTAGATTTTAGGAGCTCAATTTGACCATTTTTAAGAAAATCCTCAATGAGATGTCGTAACCAAAAACAATGATCAGTGGAATGTCCTATGCATTGATGATAATCACATTAAGAGTTGTCATTGAAATTACGCCCTTTGGGTTGAGATGGATCGAGTTGTAGAGGTGACAGTAGGGTAATACGATTGCTATCGATGAGATGTGGTAGCAAAATTCTCAGAGGTGTATTAATCTTAGTAAAAGTATGTCCATGTGGTTGTGGCCAAAGCTCACTTGGAGTAGAGACTGCATTCACCGTGGTTTTTCCATCCATGGGTTTACTTATAGAAGATTTGAAGGGTGGCTTACTTTGAAAGCATGTGGATGACGATGCTTGCTCTTGATATTTAAGTTTGCCTATGACTAATAGTTTAGTCTCGCGAAGCTTGAGAGTATGAAAAAGTTGATCAAATGAAGGAGAAGTCTCAAAGAGAGAACTCTCTTGTAGAGGTGGTAATAGACTTTGAATAAATAAGTCCTGAAGATCGAGATCCACAAGGACATTAGACATCTTGGCTAAAATATTTTTATAACGCAAGACATAATCAAATAAGTGTTCGTTAGACCTTTGTTTGAGTTGTGCCAGTTGAGCATAGGAGATCTTAGAGCCAGTATTGATAGAGAAATGTGTGAGAAAGACATCAGCAGATGTGTAAAAGAGACAACCAAATGTACAGGCAGGTCATAAAACCAACACATCAAATAGTCTTGAAAACTACGAGGGAAGAGATATGTTAAGATAACATGATCGTCTGCATTGTCAAGACATGCTAAATGGAATGCTCTTGTGTGTCACTATGGCCTTTAAATATAGGTAGCTTAGGACAGATGAAATTAGATGGTAATGTATAAGTAGATATAGTAAGCGCGAAAGGAGTATGTAGTAATGAGGTAGAATCTAAAGATGGTGATGTGCGTGAAGTAGCTAGCTGAAGCTACCGAATATGGGTCTATAAGTCTCGATATAAAGAGGTCAAATCTGGGGTGTTCGAAGAGAAACTGAGATGCAAAGGAGGAATACCAGGGTGAATGGAAGGAGTTGTGGTGGTGGGAATGGGAGCATAAACATAAGCAGGCAGAGTGTGGGAGAGGAAGAAACGATGGTAATTGAAGCATCACGAGCCCGCTGAGTGACGATTAGAGCATGCAAGACATGAGAGAGATGAGTACGGTTTTCACGCAATGCTTGGAAAAATTTGGTAATAGCGTTAAGTTGATCTTGGTCAACGTTGGTATCCTCATCGTAGGAATTCTAACTATCATACGCCTCAATTTCGTGAAGAGGCACATTATTGGAACTATCCAAGGGATTTCTAGTAGGAGGGACAAAAGTAGATATATCGGCCATTGGTTTGGAAACACTACAAGTGAATGAGGGAAGCTCACAATATCGAAAAGCCCCAAAATGACCACTACAAGTGACAGGAATATGAAGGAAAAGTTCAAAGAGGGATGTTGTGTGAAGATCGGGTTCACCAAAATGATTACCTAAAAATGTAAATGTATGTATGTATTATAGTTAATATAAGCTATGAACAACTATAAATAAAGTAAATAGATGCTTTAAATAAATGTAAAGATGGCCCAAACCACTATGCAAAAGGAAATGCTAACCCTAGTGTGTAAGAGAGAAGATGAAATAATTTAGTTGGATAGAAGACGCTTGCAGGACTATATTACAGAGCTAATTCGAGAATCTGAAAGTAGGAACGACTATGCAGAAGCATTGAAAAGGATGGATTTGGAGCATCTAGCTAGACTAGAGCACCTGGAGAGGGACTGGGGCGCCTACGGGCGCTCTAGTCTGAAAAATGGGTGCCCTGGTATGTGAAAAAGCTCTGAAATTGATATTCGTAGGTTTGATAGATGGCGTGAAACCCTCACTGTCTATCGCATTAACT
This sequence comes from Taxus chinensis, assembly GCA_019776745.2. Classification (NCBI taxonomy): domain Eukaryota; kingdom Viridiplantae; phylum Streptophyta; class Pinopsida; order Cupressales; family Taxaceae; genus Taxus; species Taxus chinensis. The sequence continues at coordinate 574,696,280 of CM034152.1, read as the reverse complement.
TCACTGCACTACTCCAAATATTGTTGATATTCCAAGATGATGAAAAGACATGCAAAAGACCAAGGAGTATTACAACCCTAAAAAAATAAGAATGCAAATGAATCAGTTGGACTGACCTCAACTACCACAAAAGTGGGCTTACTAATTGAGTGTTGCACTACATTTCAGACCCAAATGTAGTTTTGGTGAGTGTGTTCATAATGTGCCCTAGGTGCTCTTGTGTTAGTCACACTTTGTGAAGTAGCAAATAATAACTATATATAGAAAATGTAATAGAATGTGTGCATGGAATAGAATAGAATCCTCCCCCTATGTTGTGCATGATGCAGTTGACCTAGCCTTATGCCTTGTGATGGAGCTATATGGATGCAAGTGATCTCCAATGCAATAGATGGATGCAACTCTAGATGGATGATAGTAGTGACTAGTGTTTGGTCCCTCATTATGGCCTCATAACTTTATATTTATAGGGTTCTCTTGATCTAATTTCGTAATTAACTCTGAAATGATCAACCACTAAAAAGATAAGAACCTAAAATGGCTTGAAAGTTCCCAAAAAGTGGAGGGAAATATCAAAAAGGACCGGGGTGCCCATGGTGGGACCAGGGCACCCATGAGCGCCCCATTAATGGCCTAGGTGCCCCAGTCGAGGCTAAAATAATGACAAATGACCAAAACAAACTGGGCATATAGATGAAAAGGTCGAGAATGTCGAAATAATATAAAAGAAGATGGCTAAAAGATGGGGTTTAATTAGTACTTTATTCACTAAAAAATGCTCTAAATATTAGTATGAGATTGGGACTAAATAATGTCTAAAGTGCATGATTTTGTGTCTATAGTTGTGTAAGCATTTGAGGATTTCATTCACAAGATCTTACAAGTATATATGTATGAGTGGAGTGTTTATGGGTTAGTCAAATATCATTGTGATAATTTGAGGCTCATGTTTGAGAGGTGTAGGCAATTGATCATCTCTCTCAACAGTAAAAAGTGTATCTTCATTACACCCTTTGGAACACTACTTGGGCACATCATTTACAAGGAAGGATTGTTGGTAGATCCAGCTAAGATAGCAATCATTTTGTGTTTGGAAGATCCTACTAATCAGAGTGAAGTGGAAATATTTCTAGGATAAATAAGATATTACAAGAAATTTATAAAATCCTATGCAAATATTTTTGCACCCTTGGAAGAATTGTTGAAAGCTAAAGGAAAATTTTATTGGGGCGACACACAACAAAAAAAATTTAAAAACTTTGAAGGAAAAGTTAACTACTGCACCCATCTTGTGCTTTCCTTCGTGGGACAAACCCTTTCATTTACATGTTGATTCCTCTGGCATGGCGATTCACGCAATGTTGGCACAACATGGAGAAGGAATTGTAGATAATCCTATTTCCTTTACAAGCACAAAGTTGACACCTGCAAAGCATAATTACACCACCACAAAGCGCGGGGATCTGTTTATGATTTATGTGTTTCACAAGTTTAGACAGTACTTGTTGGCTACACTGTTTATCTTTTATACAAACCATATGGCGCTGAAGTACTTAGTCAACAAGCTTGTTTTGAAAGGATGTATATGCCGGTGGATCATTCTATTTCAGGAATTTGACTTCACAGTTCTTATAAAATTGGGAAAGAGCAATTTAGGTCCTGGCCATTTATCAAGGATTAATTCAGGTGAGGACACACATATCATTGAAGATATTATGCCAGATGCATAATTGTTTAGATTGAATCACACACCCATGGATTTAGAAGATATAGTTGTCTTCTTACAGATTGACATGGCAAGAAAGAAGACATTGGAGAAGAAGCAACTTTCAATACGTGTGGCAACTTATCAATTGATTGGTGGAGATTTATACAAGTTCGGTCGAGATGAGGTTTTGCGTCGTTGTGTTTTGGAACATGATCATGACTACATTATGGAAGAGGCTCCTAGTGGAATAGCAGGAGGGTATTATGCTGGTGATCTCACCATGCGTAAAATCCTGATGGCTGGAATTTGGTGGGAGACGATGTACAAGGATACCAAGGAGTACGTAAAAGCATGTGATCATTGTCAGCACCTTGGGAATCTTCGACATAGAGATGAGATGTCGTTGCGACCCATAACTAACGTGGAGCCTTTTAAAAAGTGGGATATTGACTTTGTAGGTCCTATTATGCCACTTGCACATAGGATTGACACACACTATATTTTAAATCATACAAAATATTTGACTAGGTGGGCAGAGGCTACGCCTACAAAAGATTGTACTACAACAACGAAAATAATATTTTTGTGGGAAAACATTATTAGAAGGTATGGTTGCCCATTAAGCTTGACAAGTGATAGAGGAACTCATTTCTTGAATGGGACAATAAGAATCTTATTGGAAAATTTTATGGTAGCACAACATAAAACTACTCCCTATCACCCACAAGCTAATGGCACTGCAGAGGCATTCAACAAGATTTTGGGACAGACCTTCACAAAAATATGTGATGTTGGGAGAAAAGATTAGGTTGATAAAGTTTCAACTATACTTTGGGCTTACATGACCACTTATAAAATATTGAATAAGGCCACAACTTTTCAGTTGGTGTTTAGCGTGGATGTAGGTGACGTACTAGTCCTGGTGACATACTTCACAATCTAGTAATAATGTGAGTACTGACTTGCAGGGATAAATATCCTTAGTATGTCCCTTGACTTCACAATCAATACACCATATGCCACTACACATATCATGTGCTAAGTTGGTAGAAAGCTTCTCTTATTCTTTTGTCATGGCTACAATCTGCACCTCTAAGAATGGGCTTACTCTAGTATCAACACTTCCAACTGCATCAGCGCACATGGTATCTTTTAAGGCCTCATGTGAATCAGTATATGTTTTATGAGATAGAGCTCTATGGAATGGAGTCAACAATCCTCCAAAAAACTATTGTGCATGTTGACTTTGATGAAATTTCATAAGAAAAATTGGAGAGAAAAGTATTAAAGCATGTGTCATATTCCATCACGTTTTCAGACAAACCCTGATTGATATTCTTGAGCTTGTTGATGCTCTGTTGTTCGAACTCTGAGATGTGAAAATCAGCTAGAAACACACCACAAAAAGCATTGTATTCCACCACAGTATAATATGGACCATACTTCCTATACTAGTTATGCATGCACCCTTACAGTGTAGTGGAAAACTGACTTCCCTTCCTATATAAAGTTGTAATTCCCTTAGCGCGCCATAGCAATTCACCCTTATGCACATGTTCTACTTCATCTTCAATCCCTATATACTCTAATAAATGGAGAGACATCTCATAGTAAACTTGAGGCATCAGATTCATTGGTTGTTGATGTGGTAGTTGATTTGGTGGTGGTTGTGGTCCTTATCCACTATATCCAAAACTAGAACCTCCTCCTCCGTGTGACGATTGAATCGATCCTCCCGCACCCCTATTGTGGGATGTGGTCCAGTTGGTGAACTTCCTTATGTCCCAGTTGTAGTATTAGACTGGATAGAAATGGTTTGTATGGTCACAATTTCTACTTAAGTACTCCCAACAGTCTGTGCGCCAGCATTTTGTCTTGACGACGTACCTGAAAATAATCCTATATCAGTACTCCCATATAATGGCACCGATTATGATGTCATGGGTGCACTAGTAACTCGATTCCCTTCTGAATTCAACATTAAGTGATATCAACTCATCTGTGCATGCTTACCTACACTATCATGTTTCTCAATAACTACCTCTAGATTTGGAACACAAAACACAAGGGCAATGTGGCTAGGTGGGATCAGATGCGCACTCGCAGTCCTTACTCTTTCTCCTGACATGCTCTCATTTGAAGTCGCAGGGGATTCTCTATTGTGCTTGCCCAAAGTTATGAGAGCCAAATGATGTGGCTCCTCATCTTCTATGAGAGCTTGAAAACCTTTGTGATCCATCATCCTCCTCAAATTTAATGCCTCTTATTGTCTTATGTTTTTGCATGGGTAAAATTCACCTAAAAACAGGACAACCATACCACATTGTCAAAAATTTAAAATTCAAAGCTTCCTAAGACACCCCATGCCAGTCCATCCCTAGCATCAATCCTATCTTGTTAGTTAAATTATCCCTAAGTGATTTTCATGTATCCCCCTAGGTGATTTAAAAAGAAAAAAGTGTTCAAAGAACATCTGAAACATTTAAGCATTCAAGTAGTTTTGGAAAGGGCTATCATTAGCCTTCCTAAGACTAGTGCATCATCCTTGGAGCAGATGAAGAAGGTCAAAACTCATCACAGAGGACTATTCAGTGCTAAAAACATTAAGGATTTGATTTTGGAATATTTAGGAAAGTTCCAGAGGTTTTGGAGCTAATTCAGCGAAAGCAGATTTTGAGCCTGAAGGAGCATGCACCGCGAAAGAGGACCTGAAATTCAAAGTAAGATTCTCAGAGATCCATAGTGATTTGAAAGCCAAAAAATTACTTATGGAAATCATTTTCAATTCTCTACATGGTGGAAAATATGGGACTTCTTGAAACTTCATACATTGTTCTAGGCAGCGCACTCTTTGCAGCTCATAACTTATGATCCTAATAAAAAAGGTGCCATTTCACGGATTTCAAGAAGCATTAAAATATGATACCCATCCCATTTATTTTGGAAGGATGTTTGGAGTCAAAATCATATAAAATTTCACTCAAAACGACCTCATAGAGTTTTGGCAATCTCAATTTCAAGCTCACTCTCCCGGCAGGCCAAATTCTTATGTTTTGCCTCTCAAAAATGCATGGCGCACTTTCGTGCACCAAATTTTCTAGACCCTTGGTGTAGTAGGGACAGTAAAATGTGCCCATGTATAATTTTTTCTCTATTTCTCTTTTTGATCCAAAAAAAATGCATTGTGTGCATATTTACACTCCCCAACTCTCCCTCCATTTTTACGCCTTAAAGTGCAAAATCATGTCTCTGGGAACAAAGTGGATTTTTCTGCCCCTCTCGTCCCCATTGGTGCAATAGGAACAGTAAAATGTTCTCATGCATAAATTTTTCCCTACTACTCCAATTGTCACAATTTTTTTTGCATTGTGTGCATCTTACCGTGCTCTATAGTGCCGCACAGTTCCTGGATCAAAATTTTCCACCTCAGTGCACTTACTAAAAATAGCATGTGTCCAAGGCGAGGCATACTAAAAATAGAAAGTGGATAAAAATAGAAATGAATCATCAATAGAGGATGATTTAAATGTGCCTAAGGGTTGAGAAGGTCATTTTTTAGCAAAACAGGTAATATGTCCCAAAATTGCAAGTCTCCGTCTTACCTGCTAAAAATAGAAAGTCTCTGTTTTGGGTGTAGAAAGTTGTAATTGGCTCCATTTTCACCCATCTTTCCACTTTTTGACATCTCCACAGGGTTGTAAGATGATTTCATAACTCAAATAGGGAAATGAAACCTCCATGAGGGTCATTGGAGCAATAGTATTTTTAAACACTCATTCAGTCAACCCGAGGTATTTGTGCATCATGGATAAGGAGGATATTGTGGTCATGAATCAAAAAAATTCTTCATCACAGGGAGCTTCTTCATCAAATATATCGACTCCCTCTCCTTCCTTCTCTCCTCCCACATTTCTCCTCTCCATCTCCTAATTCTTCATTATGTGTAATCATGATATTTCATCTTATTCATTAAAGTGACTTTATAAAGTTGAACTGTAAAAGCCCCTTTGTTTTATAAAAAGGGAACTTAATTTCCTAAGTCCTAGGAAGATGAAAATTTGTGAGATGAATGAGGCAATGAAGAGTCATGTGGGGGGGAAGTTGAAAATTCATCTCTCATTCTATAAATTGTAAAGGCCTTATCTTTTTAAAGGGTTGGTTACCGATTTTGTAAACTCAAAAGTGCAGTGTGCTTAAAGAGAACAAAGGAGATAGTTATTTTCTTCCATTCCCCTCCTGCATAAGTTTCCTCCTTTTCCCTACTTTGTATAACTTTGTTGAAATGCTAGTTAAGGAAGAAGTTCCATTTTCTCAGACATATGAATGTGTGCATCTTCGTATGCATGGTTTCCTCTCGTCATTAGTGTTGAAGTGTTGTTGTTTTCTTTCTATGAATATGTGTGATGGTAACTTTTGGTTAATAGCTGCACGAATTTGATTTTCTACCTACAAATTTAATCCCTCTTTTATTATTTCTTGCTCCCTTTCCCGCTTTCCAAGCAAAGTCTTCTCTTGCGGGTAACCGCAAGCTTTTGCCGCAAATTCAGTGGAGTGCCCCTGTTAGATCCCCAGTCAAAAGGCCACCAGAACAACCCATATCATCACACATATAAACACAGAGCTGCATGGTACAAGTAGAGATACTTTGATTCCCAAAGCGGTTGGCAAGAAACCCACATATTTGTCCACCTGAAAATTTTTCTCACTAACACCTCCTTAATCTCCTACGCAAGTGTCATGTCCTGCTCTCGCGCTTCATTAAACTTGAGTTGTTTTTCCTCTCTCTATCTTTCTACCACCAGGTCTTCCATCTTTCTCCACACCTTCTCTTTCCCCTGATAAAGGTTGGGGATTTAGTTAGCCATGGGTAGGCTCTTTAAATCTAGATCTATTATCATAATTTTGATTGATAAAGTTATAGCGTGTAAATACGATCCTTTGAGCTCATGCAAGAATATGAATTCAACCTCCTTTGGACACAAATACATAGAAATAGTGTACTCCAATGTGTAATCATGCAACACACTAGTCCACCAATGATCTACAACTCTAATCCACTCCAAATCAACATTAAACAAGGTTTGGTAATCCTCCTACATCTAAAGATTTGGTCTAGGACCCCAACACTTCCCTAATGCATATACTACTAACCACTCATACAATTCTACTGGAAATAAACTGAAGAACATCTCATAGAGCTCATGATAAATATTATCTTCCACCCAACGACATGCATTGAAATCAGTTCAAGTGTTATATCTTTGCGCAAACTGATCCAGATCGTCTTCTACCCAACTTTCAATGCTATCCAGATTCAATCGATACACCATCTGCAAATAACATCCTGAAAGATAATTCGTAAAGAGGCCCTAATAATGAAACCAAAATGTAGTATTTTATTTTACCTAAGTGTTATGTGTGATGGCACCTCATTCGGTAGAGTTGAATGCTCACCTGAATCGCATGCAAATACTAGGTCCCTCTTTTATGATGCTTGTAAAGATGTCAGCATACATATACATGTTGATAAATAACCAAGTACTCATTCAATCATTAGAACCCATTGCATACATTCAATTGTAAACACATGTAATAAGGAAACATACAAATTAGATAACAACTAAGATCAATTGTAAGAACACATCTCCATATTCATACACATCAATGAACATAATCAAACAACAGTTATCCATTAATTCATAGAAACAACAACATAATAGGAAGTTGATAAGTAATATCCAAAACTTGTGTCTGTAGAGTCATGCACGTCAGTATAACAGACAACATAACACTACTATAACACGGGTTGTCCAATAATATCAAATACAACAAGTATATATAGGGTGGGGACTTTCCCTTCACCGTCAATGCACTTATTAAAAATAGGTGTGCTCAAAATAGCCATGCATAATAGTTGCATGATTTTACAATGGAGCTAACAATAGATTATCCTATGAATAGAAATTGCTCTAACCCTAATACTAACCTATGTGTATATGTATAACTTGCATGTGCATTCTCCAAAAATAGTCAATGCATGATCACCAAGGTACCCTTTGCGTGAAGAGCACTCCAAGTCTATTTTTAGGATGTCTTTAGAAAATGGTTAAGTCCTCAACATGTCTTTCTTCCTGCGTAGTTCCGCGCACAACCTTATTCATCAACCCGTGTGGTACCTCAATTTCCTTACATGTGCGCTGTGCGTTCCTTCTTGTTCTAACACTTAGTAATTTTATCATCCCAACAACCATGAAAGGTCTCATCTGATCCTACACCTCTGTGTTAGGAACCTTTACGAAATCTTGTCTTAGTTTTCTCCAACTTAATTCAGTCATGTCATTGTCCTATTGTTTGTAAGCGTGTCAAATACTACAGTGTTAGTCAATGTAAGGTTGTCTAATGAAATATTTTTCAAATAGAAGCTTGTGAAATTGAACCAAATGTGCACATACATTGGGGTGGCCTGGAAAACAATGGGCAAGGCTTCGTTTCGGTGCCCAACGATGTCGGTGCTTCCGAGCTACTTTGTCTGGGTGTAGTCCCTTAAGAGCCCTGAGAGCAAAAAGGCTATAAGTTTTCCGGGTGATTTCTCAATCTCCACGGCACCTTAAAATTTCTCATATGATCCTACACCTCCACATAAGGACCCACTACAAAAGTATGTCTTGGTTTTCTCCATCTCAATTTCTTCCTCTCATTGTCATATTGTTTGCAACTGTGTCAAATATTGTACTATGAGTTAGTGTAAAGTTGTCCAATGTAATATTTTGCAAACATAATATTATGACACCAAACCAACTACACACATGCGTCAGGGTGGCCTGGTAAATCATGGGCAAGGCTTCGTTTTAGTGCCCAATGATGTTGGTGCTTCCAGGATCCTTCGTCCGGGCATAGTCCCTTAAGAGTCCTGAGAGCAAAAAAGGTTATAAGTTCACTGGGTAATTTCTCACTCTCCATGGCACATTGAAAGGTCTTGTCTGATCCTACACCTTTGAGTTGGGACCCTCTACAAAATTTTGTCTCAGTTATCCTCATCTCAATTTGGTCCTCTCTGTGTCCTATTATTTGTAACCATCTCGAATACTGCAATGTGAATCAATATAAGGTTGTCCAATCTAATATTTTACAAACGAAAGCTCTTGACACCAAACTGACTATGCACACATGTCGGGGTGGCCTGGAAAATGGTGGCCGAGGCCTCATTTTGGTGTCCAAAATCCTTCAATGTGAAACAAGTACTAGGAAACATGTTTAGAAGAGATTGTTCATACAATATAGGTGGTGAAATGAGAATTTTTTTTTGTTGTTCATTTCCAATATTGGATTTTCCTTAGCTTCTCTTAGCTTCGAGAATAATAAATTCTCTACTAATAGTTTCAATCACGTGAAGGTTGTTGGGGATGGGTCTATGTGAAAATATTAGAATATCAAATCCAAAACATTAAAATACAAATATAATAATCCCCATAATCTACAGCAGTGGAAGTATAAACTACAATAATCCAAATCAAAACAAAGTACACACATAATACAACATGTACCATCGTTCACCCAATGTGGGCTACGTACACCAAAGTTAGAGATCTCATATATGTAATATAACAAGAGATTACAAACCAACTTTTTTACACAAGAGTACATGTATCTCTACAAGATTACATGTATCTCTACAAGAGTATCTTTTCCTACCAGATCTCCAACTCGATCTTCCTGAGTACACTAAACCATGCCTCCATACCACCACCTGTGTCACCTCCAGATCTCTAACTGGATCTACTTGATTACACTACAACCATGCCTCTGAAACACCACCAAATTTCACATACCTGAAGCTACCATGCATTTTCCACGGTGCAACCAAGCTCTCACTGTAATGTGTTGGGTTTTAAAATGGTACTTTAACAAAACCACAGTCAGGGGACCAAAAGTCCCTCCTCTTTATGGGAGAGATTCCCTTATTGAAAGCAAACATCAAATCTGATATACAAATTTACAACTTTCATCTTAAGGTTGGACTTCTGACATCTTGAAATGCTTTTATACCAAAATAGCTTATCAATACAAATGAATGGAAGAAACTAAATAAAGGAAAGAACTTAATATAACATTACTTTCAGGAAATATAGATAGTAGAGTATAACCTTATACGTACTGAGAAAAGGTGATACAGAACATAATCATTCACATTCACAGCATAAGATATCATTCCATAGACACAAAGTTCTACAAATCATATCAATAAGAACACAAAGTTTCTTATTACAGAAGATAAATGATCCACAGATTTCAAGCAAGCAAGAAGAGACAATAGATGAAGATAGAGAGAATGGGGAAATTATTCTGTATTGATTGCTTTTGATTCTAATTACACTTCAAAAGTATCAGAGTCCAACAACTGCTATGAGCTAAGCTCTTACATTTATAGATGAAGCAAAGAGAGGAGAAGAAGAGAAGGAAATAAATCTGATTCGGAAGCTCAACCACCAACCATCAATGCCCCTGCAAATCCACCTACAATCTGTCAAGTTTGGTTCTGCATGTCTGTTTGGTGTGTCAGAGAAGGAAGGATGGCAGATCGGATAAAATCTGATCTGGTTGAAGTAATCAGATCACGTATTAACGGCATGAAATATGTTTTCCAGATTCCCAGTCATCAAATCCTCCTGAAAATAATATTTTATGTTTCCATGGTGGTAGGTGAGAGACTTGATAGCCTCGAAAATGGCATACCGGATCATTAATGGTGGCGGATGAGTAACAAGTGTCGAGAGCTCTCCAAAAATTCCTTTCTTGCTCAATTCTAAGCTTCTAGTTGAAAGGCATGATTGTCTGAAGGTGCAGGGTTGGGTGTTTAACACAAGCTCACAATATGTGAAAGGGTCTGTCCATACAGGGGCCACATGGTGCCCTCAGCCTGTCTTAAGATTTTTCCCCCTCTTTTTACTCCTGAAGTTGCTCCAAATTGACACGTTGGTGTCGTCCACAGGCCCGCTCTATTTTCTTTGTATTATGCCTAGGTCCCTCCCATTGGCGGAGATGTTCTACCTGACCCGAGACACGTGGAGGGTTGGCGCACGTTTGGAACTACCCCCCAAAATTTTCTTTTGAAAGAGCATCGATTGGACGTATGGAGGCTTCCACAGACTCTGGACTTTTTAATGGTCGGCTCTGTCCCCTCTTTATTTTGACCATGTGGTGAGCTGGCACTCATTTAGGGACCGCCTCTAGATTTTAACCTTGAAGATGCACTGAGCTAATGTGTGGAAGCTTCCTTCGGCCTATCTCGAGCTTGGACTTTTCAACGGCCGGTGTCCCCTTTTCAGACCTGGGACACGTGGAGGGCTGTCACTAGTTCAGGGTCTCTCTTTGGGTTGTGCCTTTGAAGTTACGCCGATGAGGCACCTGGAGAGTCTGTGCTCACTTAGGATCCTGCTTTGAACTTGACCTTTGGAGGTGCATCGTTGGGATGCATGGAGGCTTCCGCCGGTTCTTTATACTTAGTCGATTCAACGGCTGGCTTTGTCTTTTCAGACTCTGACCACGTGGCTTCTCCTAGGTGTCGACATGGTTGTGGGTCACTTTATAACTTTTATGCCTTTTCGCAACAAAACTAAATTCCCAAAAGTGCTTTGATGATCCACCTCCCCACTTTGACTTTTGATGCGGGCTCGATATTTGACTTTTTCCCGTCTCGGCGGAGTCACGGCTCATTTTACAACTTTAATCCCTTTTAGAAATAAAACTAAATTTCCAAAAGTGATCTGATGACCTACCTCCCTGCTTTGACTTTTAAAAACAGCCACGTGTCCCTTTGCGGGGCCAAAGTAAGAATTTTTCTTCGCCACTTCATAATTTCAAAAAGCCAATCAGGATCCAGTAGAGACATGGGGGTAATTCAACCTTTTTACAAATGTAACAAAAGTCACAAGTTCACAAAAAGACCTGCCACATCGCATCCAATTAGAGGTGACCACGTACACGTAGATGCTGGAAAAGAATTTGATGGGAAGATGACCGTAGAAAAATGCAGAGAAGGGGGAAAATGCCACAATTCGCGCCCGAATCAAAGATTTTTCCTGCAGAAAGATAAATGCACAGAATAAAAGGCTTGACGCAGTCCATAGCCATAGAAAAAGATTGATAAATTCCACGCATCCATGAAAGGAGATAGAAAAATGTTTCAAAACCCATAGATTGAGGAATTTTATATGGAATTGGCGGCATTAAGAACCGGAGTACCAACACTTGGGACCTAAAATTATCCTCTTTCACAAGAGGGGAATTTTAGGGCGACAACATATTGTGAATCTACAAACAAGACCTCTAGAAGGGTCTACCAATGTGCAGCTGTAACCATGCACCAAGAAGTAAGTCTCTCCTCCATCACTACATCAACTTGTGCAAACATGAAGACAACTTCATCTACAATACTAGATTCCTATGGATTAACAATACATCATGATCTCATGGATCTATAATACAAGATCTCACAACATGTGGATCTACGAGAATGAGAAATAACAAGATCTCACAACAACATGTGGATCTAAAACAAGAAACACCAAGTGCTTTACATACTATGCAAGTCATTGCATGAGACTAAATAATACAATGGAAATACGGTAAAAGATAATATCATCTTCTCACCAACAATGTACCTGCACTTTCCTTCTGTTCAACTTCTCTCTATGAAAGCTCATGTCTTCATGTAATCTACTTTTTATTTTTCTTCTTCTTCATCATCCTTTCAACAAAGGATTATGCTCTTCTTCACTTCTTATGTTCTAACCCTAGTTTTCTAGCTTATATAAGGTTAGATAAACTTAGGGCACCTTAGTTATGCATTTACAACCTTTATATCAACTTTATAATAAATTTAGATCTAATTCCCATGAGTCTAAATAAAAACATTTCAGACACATGTAACCGGCACCAATTACCCAGACCAACACCAATTACCCTGTTGGTGGTGTCCTGTTACTGAGTAAACCAACAAGGTGTAAATCATGCTAACTATGAAGCAATTCAACTCCATAATCCTAACAAAGGTAGAATATTTAATTGGCACCACTAACGTATTGTAAACACTTTAATAAGCAATTAAATAAACATTTAAAACCTACAAAATTTAAATAAAATCATTAAAGTAATATTCATATTTAATTCATGTAGATGTATATATGATCTCGCAAGTGAATATACCTTTGGAAATTTAATAAAATGAACCACTAGGATCAATTCTACTCTTGACAGTAAAAAGAATTGCTTCATGATCCGATTCACTAACCTTCCACAGATTCTTGTTTGATGGCCTACCTTGATATTTGATCAACTGAATATTTGTTGCAAGAACCGAATGTGAACAGTGAACTATGTTTCCATGTATTTCATACTCTTATAACAACCCAATATTTGATAATTTTGATAGGATATCTTTGAAGTGAAGTTCCAATCACTATCAAAAGTGCTTGGATCCAGTAGGATACTCAAGGTTTTCACCATCAATGACTATGGAAGTCACAATTTGACTATTTCCCTCTACACAATGAGACAACAAGTAGTATGTTCCCTCTTAATTAAATGTTATCACAATAACTACAAAAACATGTCCTGCATCACAAAGTAAACCTAAATTCAAATTTAAAATACATTAAGAGATTATTATTTAATAATTATAAATTTATAACATGACATTTATGTACCTTGTTGCACTAAATCATAGACTTGGTCAAAGTCAGGTGATGTTGTCATATGATCTAATAGACACTGTAAGTTGTAATGCTCGTGGAACTTGATATTTGTCAAGTGGAATTCAAGGTCTACCAATCCATTCATCCACCCACTGTCATGACTCATATTCATTCCACACAAAATCAACACATCCATATAAGTTGCACCTTTAATAGTGAAAGAACCCTATTTATCAACTACGTAAATGAGTGAATATCACTTGATCTTGTACACCTTTCATACTATCTTCATAGCTTCCAAATGTTCTTCCTAAATCCAAAAAAAATTTTTATATGAACTCTCTTGAGATTCGGGCCGATGTCTCCTGTTACCACCAATCAACAATGATTTTTTGAACCTGTACCTTTAGCACCATTTTGATTTAATTATTCTAGCAAGTGCTCTTTTCACACATGCTCTTGCAATCATTTTTTCTTGATGTCTTGTCTTAGTAAAACTAAGTATATTGTACATCTATTGTTATGTGCATCATTTTTCGCAATAAAGAAATATAAATATCATTCTTGATTTGTGATGTGCAGTTGTCCAACAAAATGTAATTGTAGACACCTATAATTACGCCTAAGCAATTTAAATACTTAAATTGCGCTAATTATCTCCTTTCCTGCAAATTGACGACATATCGTCAAAAGCGCTCGTATTCCCTCTTGTTGTCATTAATTAATTACAATATGCTAATCGATTAAGTCGCCTATCCAGCTAACAACCTAATTAACGACCTTCCGTTAATTAATCACCTCTTCTATCTAGATTAATTAATTATTATTAATTAATTAGTCTTCCCTTTCATTTAACTAGTAAATCAATGTTTAATTGATTTAATCCCCTTCTAATAGCCTAAATCATACTAATATTCCTCTAGTTAGCTTCTATAAGCTCACATCCACCTATTAGTTAATCACATTTGATTAATTAAGGCACCCCCCACTCCCATGACTTGCTAAACATAAATTAAACCCTTCTAAAGTAAGGTTACCTTTAATAAAGTAACCTTATCCATTCCTAATCATGTTTTACCTTTATCCCACATTCATGAGGATGTGTTGAATCCTTTATCCTTTGGGCTATATAAAGAGCCCTCCTCCTACCTTTATACCTACACCTAATTCCCTTGAGAAAGCAAAGGAAAACACATAGTCTTGCACTAAAAGCCTTTTGCCATTCTCAAGCCCCTCCACCATCCATCTTGAAGAGCTAAGCCTCACACCCAAGCATCCATGAAGGATCAAAGAAAACAATATTGTTGATTGCCATTGGACTACATAGGTCCACTTAATTTAATTAGGCAATTAGAAGAATAGAGTTCTTGATTTGCATTATGCTTGATTTCATTATTTCAAAGTTATGATGCTAATGTAGGCCTTGTTCATTTCTTCATCTTGATGGTACTTTCTTCTTGTTTCTAGCTAGGTTAGGGAACTATTTTAGGTGGTAGTTTCTTGCTTTCAATCTAACCTAGGAAAAGAATAAGTGTACACATTTGGCACGCCTGATGGGACCCTTAGTCCCATGGCATTTTAGTTTAAGTTTCATTGTTTTGGCTAACTTTTGATATGCACATGTAGTAATTAATGTCTATTTTCTTGGAATTTTGGCTTATTTGATATGTGTAACTTCATGTTCATAGCCTTACTTTTAATGGGTTATTGCCATTTTTAAAACTAACTTGTCAAAAATTTGAGATATTGTGAGTTTTCTTGTGTTTGCTGCCGTATTTTTGTTACAGGTCTGGCGTAGGCATGATTTTAGGAGCGCAGATGTGATTTTCGTGGTGCAGGCACAGTTTTCAGGGTGCACAAGTCTCTCTAGTGGTGCAGGTGTCCTCTTCAAATCTATCATTCTGTCTGCCGACCCCTGGCGCATGCGCACTAACCCCAATGCACATACACTAACCAGCGCAGGTGCACTAACATGGGTGCACACATTGTTTCATACTGTACCTTCACTACATTCTAAAACCTGTTAGATCAGTGCACATGCCCTAACCAGGGTGCACATATGGTTTTAGTGGCGCAGGTATATTTTTCTGGTAATATGGTTATTCTGTCTGTTTTTTTGTCTATTTTTCTGAGTAGTGCATATGTTGTTTTTGTGGCGCACACACCTCTCTGGTGGCATAGGTGTTTAATAGATCTAAAAATTCCACAGAGTGGCATAGGTATAGCTTTAGGGGCACATGCATTATTTTCATGGCGCACACATCTCTCAGGTGGCGCAGGCACACTGTGTATTGAAAACAACCTTTGGTGGCGCATACGCCCTAACCCACGCGCAGGCACTAAAAAAGGGGCGCAGGCGTCCTTTTGCATTTTTTGGAAGTTAAAGTGTTGATGTGCTAACATTCTTGCAGGTTTATCTAATCATATATTTGTCTTTGCAGGTTATTTTTACATGTTTGTATTTGATTAGGTAATATTTTGCATTGTTTACTTATAGGGTTAAGATCGCGTATGCTCTTCCCTCGCGTCCCTTGGGGTGATCTTGGGAATCAAAAGTGATTCTTAAGGCCTTTTAACGCTTTGAGATTGTTAAGGATATTTGATTTGGAATTGGTTAATTTGGCATAGTTGAATTAAAAGTGTTTTTCCATTTGATATCTTTTTGGATTTTGGAAGACAATCACATATGCTCTTCTCTTGCATCCTTGGACGATCTGGAGAATCAGAAATGATGCCTTCTCTTTTGATGGAAAACTACTAAACATCGTCATACAGGACCAAAACGCTTGTCAAAGAATGAAGGAATCAAAACAAAAGTCAGAAAACTACTAATACAGTTGTTATACAGGTTGTCAAATGGTGTTCGAGCAAACCACATCTAATTAAAAAAAAGATAAAAAGAACAACATATTCAAAACATTGTATTGCAGGTTTCAGAAAAGGGTAAGTCCCTCTCCGCTCAACTAGAACATAACCCCTTTGGCATAACGCCTTAAGCTACAACAATGGGGGTGGTTCCAGGAACCCCAAAGTAGTCCACGCAAGAGGGAACCTTGTGGACGAAAACGGGAAGTGCTCCACACTACCTATCTAACTAGTAAATCCTTTGTGAGATAGAGTTACAAGTTGTCCCTACGTGACCCTTTTAAGTACACACTTGGACGCATTTATTGCCCACTGTGCTTGAAGGGGGCAAAGTCGAGATACTCCCAAACTAGTCATTGAGACTTTTTGGGCAAATCATCCCGCTCGTGGATAATCTTTGTAGCACCTAGGATGAGAGAACCACCTAGGAAGATATACTTTGGCTAGGAGCCCACTTTGACCATTCTAAAATAGTGTTGAGTTGTGAACCATATTTTCATTGAGAAAAGTGTGACGCATTACTTTTGCCTAGTTTTTACTTGCCTTAGGGCGAGGTGAAACTCTGCCGAAGTGAAGCCAACATTTTTCATCCTTTTTTTATTTACTTCCTTCACATTCTTTTGACACTTTGTTGATCAAAAGAAGTGTGATTACCTTTGTGTTACCAATCGACTGTTTCTGTCACTTTTATGTCCGTTTACACCCATCCATGTTTGCGGCTGGGTTAGTTAAATGTCTAAAGTGTGCAGAGGCGTATTCACGTCATTGGTAGCCATTGTGATCTTGATACCCATGTCAAGATCGTCATTGTAGTTAGGTGTGGTTCATCACCGCGGACTTCCTTAGAAGAGTTAGCTTGTTTGTATCGTATCACTACAATTTCAATATTTACCTCTTGTTTCTTGTAAACTCGACATAAATACCTATATTGTACAGTTACGCTGCACACATTTTTAACTATTCCTAGCTATACTTTGAGCTTTTTAGTTTGGTTCTATTATTACCTCGATTTCAAAGAGTGCTAGGTGTTACCATTTGTGCATGTTATATCAATAACACCTTAATATCAATACTTCACTTTCTCGCAAAGTGGGTTAACATATCTTGGTGATATTGTTGTGTCATTCACGAATTGTAATTGGCACTTTTTGAGATATAGGTCTTAATCGAGTTTGAGCTCGCTCATCGTATATCTTGATTGGGAGATCGCATTGACTTCTTGTACTTACGTTTTGTTCATTTCCTTGAACTTGGCATAAGTGAATACATCTTGTTAAACATCTTACGACATGAAACTACTCTTTGAAACGTAGTCTAGGAGGTACTTCATTTAACAGGTTTCAATACCAAACGCTTGTGTCACTAGGTGATTTATCACTCTATCACATTGGTATTCTCACATTGTTGACTTATTCATACTCTTAACAAATACATCTTGCATTTCACTTAGGGGTGATCACTAAGTTTTAAGCACATTTACAACTTACCCTAGTGAAACTATCACTCAAACATGGCTCCTAAAACACGTCTAGGGTTAAAGAAACAGACATATGAGGAACAACAAGTGCAAGCTTGGGAAACCTCTAACAGACAAGGGTTAAACCCCTTCATTGGACATGACCTTAGGACCACTATTTTCTGTACAGAAAAGGAAGCAGAAGAGATGGTCGATCATAGTGGAAATGAATTAGAATCACCACACGCCAACTTTGATTTTGACCCCACTCTACTAGACGAGTTTCTTCTCAAAAACAAAGATAGAGTGTTGGCATGGGTCGTGGAATTAGGGGCAAAATTGCCCACCGAGAATGAACCAATGCTACCTGTGAATAAGGCTACTGAGGAAGAATGTCCCCTTATCAATATGGAAGATATTTTAATGCATGGACAAGTTTCTACCTCTTACGTAGAAAATGATAAAGTAGTCGGGCATAGAATGCCCTTTATCAAAGTGCCACGAAGAAATAAGATAGAACTTGAGATGGGTGAAGAACCTCCATAATATGAAGAGGAGGAACCTTTAGAAGAAGAGGCTACAAACCAAGCCACAATCCAACAACAAATCAAGTAACCTAAGCCGACAACTAGCTTTGCTTACTTCCCATGTACAGAGAGACGCAAACAAGAACGTTCAAAAGTTGAGGCCGAAGGTTAAGATCAATGAACTCCATCGAGAAAACCAAGGAGAAGAAGACATAGGGTATCATCGTGTTCACATCCCTGCTTCTCCCACTAAAGAAAATTGCTCGCACAAGAAGTGTAGTCCATGAAAGTGACGCTCGTGAGCTTACAAGAGAGCAATATAGGGAGCATTAGGAAATATCAATATGAAGAATTATGCCCCTATCCTTTTGACAAGACAATGACCCTTCAACCCTTTCCAAAGAAATTTGATATGCCAAAGTTTGACAAATACAAAGGGAAAGGAGACCCAAGGGATCATGTTAAAGATTTTTACATGGCATGTCAAGAGGTGTCTTATAGTGACAACTACCTTATCAGATTTTTTCCCAAGAGTCTCGGAGGTCAAGCATTGGAGTGGTTTACACGCTTACCACGAGGATCAATTTTCACCTGGCCAGAATTGGTAGAAAGATTCGTGCGTCACTTCTCATATAACATAGAGAGTGACGTCACCATGGCAGACTTGTGTGGAGCCAAGCAACGCCCAAATGAGACCTTCACCAGCTTCCTCCAATGTTGGAGAGGGATAGCTAGTCGCTTCCCTTGCGCTTTCCCTGAAAAGCAGCTGGTCAGTATTTTCGTTCCTAATCTCAACCCGGATATAGCTTTTCACCTCCAAATGCATTGTGTCTGTACTTTTGAGGAGGTTATCGAGAAAGGGATTCAGATAGAAAAGGCTCTCATTGCCAAAGGCACCCTCAAAACCCAATCTAAAGACAACCAAAGTGTCAAACCCACGGAAAAGCTGAAGATCTTTAACAAAAACAAAAATGTGGTGGGAGATGGAATCACTGATTCCAAACATGTTCAAATAGTCCAAACTAGTCAACCTTTTAAACTGACCAAGGGCCCAATTCAACCACCACCAAAGCGAAGAACATTCACCTCTCTCAATGAACCATTGTCAGTCATACTAAAATAGTTGGATGCGGCCCACATGATGACCTATCCTACCACATGCAACCATTTGACGACAACACTCTAAAACCTTCATGGTATAAGGAGCATGAATATTGTGAAATGCATCACGTGTTAAAGGACATAAGACAGACAAATTTCTGCGGCTTCGCCACTATATTCAGGACCTCATTGACAACGGGGAGATAGAGGTGGATAACCCTAGCAAAACATAAACACCTAACGAGAAAATGGGGATTTATAAAGAACCATTCCCCAAGCATGATAAGTCGGAAAAGACAAATCCGGATCGGGGAGAGTCATCCCAAACCTATAAAGCCACGAATTACTTGTATACCAAAAGAGATAACAATCATTACGATTCGCTTATCGGATGTATTCGCTCTCCTGCTGACCATGTCAATACTATCCAGATCAAGGGAAAAGACTATGCTGGGGTAACAAGGCGTGCCCACCTCGTGATTCCAGAACCCTCTCTGTTGACCCCGCAAACAGGTAAATATAACCTTTTAGAACAACTTGAGAAGACGTCTGCTAAGATTTCAATCTTAGATCTTCTCAAGATATCCAATGTGCATAAGGACATTTTGTACCAAACTCTTCAGGGGTCAGGGAGTGCCTTTAGAAGTCGATCCTGCACACCTTCAAGCCACAGTGGCAAACATTACACCTAGTGAGCATCTCACTTTCAATCATAGGGAAATCCCTACCTAGAATCCTACACATAATCTCCCCTTATACATTGAGGTAGTTGTCACCCGCAGGAAAATCAAATGGGTGCTTGTGGATAATGGTTCTGGGTCGAACATCTGCACGCTTAAGTTGGTCAAACAATTGGGACATACAGAAGAAGATCTTGAGTCCCATATTATCACTATCACCGCATACGACAACACGGAAAGAGATTCAGCAGGCACCATCACACTACCCATGGAGGTGGGCCCCACTTGTCATCAGACAAAGTTTCACGTCCTAGACTTGGAACTTCCATATAACATGCTTCTAGGCCGACCATGGATTCATGCCATGCAGGTTGTGTCATCAACGTTTCATCAATGCATCAAGTTGAAGCATGAGGGACACACAATTACAATACCAGGAGATTCAGATGCCCTTTGCTCATTGTAGAGCTCTCAATAGCTTTGCACAAAAGGGTATACATATGTCCCCCTCCACAGATATAGTTGTCCCTCTACAGTCTGAGGCCATGGAATCCTGAGTAGATTCGGATTCTCTTAGTTCTTGCACTCACGGGGAATCTACTTCAACATCTCCATTTGATTCATGGGAGATGAAAATCCTAGAATATGGTTGCGGGGAGTATAATGTACAACAAGCGCTCTTGGTGTTGGATCTCTCTTTGTCGCCTAAGACTAGAGGTCGACCCAACTACCGCTTCAGGAGACCTAGAGAGGAACACACTATTGGGTCATTCCTACCTGGAGGCTTGTTAGCTGAGGAGAAATTGCTTGATCCACCTACTACTTGGGTCCCTGAGGACACTCAACCATCCTGTTATCAAACCCTGAAATATGAAAAATCTAGCAGAATGATGTACTCCATGGGCTACAAAGGCCTAGGATGTGGGAGGAATGAACAAGGACAAAGAGAACCAGTCCCTCTTCCTCATTTCAAAACAGAAAGATACGGCATTGGGATTCACCCTTATGGGACACACCCTAACAATCAAGATGTGACTTGTTCTAAGCGTGAGGATAGCTCCGATTATCTAGACAACGATACAGATTCCCATTGTAGCCAATATGAGGATCTGGCCTCCACGAACCTTTTCATGAATAACGTTGTCCTGACCATAACCCCCATTGAACCAACCCTTGACCTTGTATACCCTTCCCTTGTTGAATGGGACCAACAATGTCACGTGCCACTAGATTTATTCGAGAACGATGAGGCTATTACAGAGTTCATGGGCATGAGGGATACAATCCCCATTAGAGATCACAAGAAAGGTTTCTTTATTGACTTAGACACCTGTGCCTACTTCGGCGAGGAGGCTGAACTTCATGGTCAACAAAATTTAAAGAAAAGCAAGGGCAAAAGTTCTAAAGAAAAGCCTCGGCAAAAATCGAAGTCCAAGTTGCATAGTGAAAACCTCTTTGAGGCACTGGCTGACAAACAAATAAGAAAATCAAAGGAAGAAACAAAGTGACCATGCCAAGGATGAAAATCTCGTGGAGACATCCTTGGATGAAGATCTCAACCTTCCTCCTGACCCTACGCGTATGGAGGATTTATCAAAATTGTTAGTCAAAGAAACCATTGATGTCAATATTGGTACCGAAGAAAATCCCAAGATAGTAAAAGTGGGAGCATCACTCTCGACTAGAGAGAAAAAGACGTTCACTATACTGCTGCGAGAGTTTATTGATGTGTTTGCATGGTCTTACAAAGACATGCCCGGTCTAGACCCAACTTTGGTCGTGCACAACCTGGTTTTGCACACAGACGTTAAACCTATCAAACAAAAGCTCCAAAAGATGCACCCAAGAGTGGCCCTGTTGGTTAAAGAAGAGTTGGAAAGATTGCTTGCAGCAGGATTCATTAGACCAATTGATTATTCTGAATGGATATCAAACATTGTTCTTGTCCAGAAGAAACCTGTCGGTATCTGAATCTGCACAGATTTTAGGGACATCAATAAAGCTTTCCCTAAAGATGATTTTCCGTTGCCCAACATTGACATGATTGTTGACTCAACAACAGGATACGAAATGCTATCACTCATGGATGGATTTTCAGGATATAATCAAATTAAGATCGTTGAGGAGGACCAACACAAAACAACTTTTACGACTCCTTGGGGCACCTTCTGCTATCAGGTGATGCCCTTTGGCCTTAAGAATGCAGGAGCAACTTATCAGCAGGCCATGACAGTGATTTTTCATGATATGATTCATGATATCATGGAAGACTACGTGGATGACATCCTGGGAAAGTCCAAAACAAGAGAGGATCATCCAGTTATTTTGCGGCGTATCTTTGAATGCTTGCATGAATATAAAGTCAAGCTGAATCCAAAGAAGTGTGTCTTTGGTGTACTATCTGGGAAACTACTGGGCTTCATTGTGTCAAGATGAGGTATTGAGGTAGACCCTGTTAAAGTGTCTGTTATCACTAGAAATGCCTCCACCTGAGAATATCAAGCAACTGCATAGCTTGCAAGGGAAAATTCAAGCCATTCACTGCTTCATCTCCCAACTTGTAGATAAATGTCACTCATTCACCCATTTGCTTAAAAAAGATGTCACTTTCCTCTGGGGACCCGAGCAACAGCAAGCCTTTGCTTTGCTTAAACAGTACCTGGCTAGTCCACCTGTCCTCATGCCTCCCACTCCGGGGGACCACTATTGCTCTATATTTCCGCTACACAATTTGCTATTGGTACGCTACTCACCCAATACGACCTTAGCCATAAGGAGAAAGCGGTGTACTATCTAAGTCACACCCTCATCGCCTATGAACTTAATTATCCTCAGATTGAAAAGGCTTGCTTGGCCGTTGTTTTTACCTTTCAGAAACTTCGTCATTCCCTGCTAAATACTAAGACCAAGCTCATATCCAAGGTTGACCCACTCAAGTATTTGTTGTCCAAACCTGCCCTCACAAGTAGAATGGCTAATTGGATCATTTTACTCAGTGAGTTTGACATAGAATTTGTCCATCAAAAATCAATTAAAGGACAAGTACTTGCAGACCAGCTAGCAGAAGCACCTTTGCAAAGCACAGAACCTTTAAGTCTGGAGCTACCCGATGCATCCTTGCTCTACATTGAAGAATCTATCGTGTGGCAGATACATTTTGATGGATCATTTACGTTTCATGGTTCAGGTGCAGGAGTGGTTCTTATTACTCCTTTGGGTGATCCTATACCATAGGCTTTCCACCTAGCCTTCCCTTGCACGAACAACATTACAGAATATGAGGCACTCATTACAGAGATGAAACTAGCCATCAAGTGGAATGTTCATCATGTTAAGGTTGTAGGTGATTTCATCAAACAGGTTAATGATGAATATAAGGTTAAGGATGATAAGCTCATACCTTACAAAAAGTTAGTGGAAACTCTAAAGGAGTATTTTATGCACATTACCTTTGAGCAAATCCCAAGAGCGCAGAACAGATCAGTGGATGCTATGGCAACGGTGGGATCTATGCTTCGTATTCTGCCAAGGGAGACAATGATATGCCATTCTTCGTAGAAAATCTATGCCAGCCCACGTATGACATGCCAGAATCTTGCCTGGCTTGTGAGGTTGTTGATCCCCATTCCCCGTGGTACGAACCCATTTTCACCTATCTTAAGGACAACACATTCCCTCCCGATATTTCCCTTTCTGAAAAGCAAAGCTTGATTCACCAGATAGCCCGTTACACCCTTCTAGGAGGTACACTTTATCGTCATGGCTACGATGGGAATCTATTACGTTGTCTAGATGTGACGGAGTCAATCCAGGCAATCAAAGAAGTGCACGAAAGGGTATGCGGAGCACATACAAATGGAATGGTCTTGGCTAAGAAACTATTGAGAGTAGGTTACTATTGGCCTACCATGGAAATTGATTGTTGCAATTATGTTAGAAAATGTGTACTTTGCCAAAAGTATGGAAATTTCATCCATGCTCCATCACAACCATTGCAACCTATCACTACCTCATGGCCATTCTCCAAGTGGGGACTTGATCTAATAGGAAAACTTACTCCTACCTCATCTGATGGTCATACACATATCATCACAGTTACAAAATATTTTATAAAATGGGTAGAGGTTGTCCCTTTAACCTATGTCACAGGAGCACAGATTTCTAAATTCATCATGAATCACATTATTTGCCGATACGATATTCCTACAGCCATTGTTACAGATAATGGGAAGTCATTTAAGAACAAAACTGTGAAAGGTCTTTGCCAACGATTCCAAATCAGATTAAAATGGTCCACGCCATATTACCCTCAAGGTAATGGACAAGCTGAAGCAACAAACAAGACTTTAGTAAGGACAATGGAGAAGATGGTTAGCAAAATAGGTCGAAACTGACACCTACAAATCCATCCATCCATTTGGGCTTACCGAACATCCATTCGCACTCCTATGGGTGCGACACCATATTCCCTAGTGTTCGGGACATAATCTATCATCCCTTTAGAGATCGAACTCCCATCCCTGAGAATTTCTCTTCGAGGACTATCTGGATAAGGATGAAGATTATCGAGTGGCAAGACTGGTTGAGTTAGAGCTCCTGGATGAGAGGCACATTCACACTCTTAATCACCTAAAAGTATATCAACACAGAGTCTCTAGAAACTACAACAAGAGAATCATCCCTCGTCAGTTTGAGGTTGGTGATTTAGTTATGAAGGAGAACTAGTTCAACACCAGAGCAGAGTGAGAAAAGAAAGGGAAGTTCGAACCACATTGGTTAGGACCCTATGTCATAGTCGCCAAGTACTGCACAGGGGGGTACAAACTGGCTCACCCCAATGGTGATGAGCTCTGGGAGCCCATGAACACCATGCATCTTAAGTGGTTCTATGCTTGAACATGGTGCAAGGAAGTTAAAAAATCAAAAATACAAAAAAATAAAGAAAATCAGAAAAACAACAGAAAAGAGAAAACAGGTCATCCACTAGTGAAAACCACGCAATTGTGGCACTCTAGACAAGTCCTTGGGTGAAAACTGGTTCCCAGCGCCTTGGGAGGATTCATTGTTCACAAGCATTCCATACTAGGGGGGTAGTTGTCTTTGGCCCAGACCCAGTTCTGCCTTCGAGTTTCCTTGAGCACACCATCCTGTCCAGCCTTGATCCGGCTTTGCCTTCTTCTATTCATCTGTGAGGTGCGTGGTCTATTCGTTACTTCCCACCTTACGCTAGGGGCAACTCAACGATTTCACCTTCCTGTTCATAAATGCGTGGCTTCTGCCCTTGTATATTCCCCATCTAATGCTGGGGGCATCCACGCTTTCTTAGGTTACCTGCACATAGCTTTGGAAAACAGTTAGAAAACACAAAAAAACAATAGAAAATTGTTTCATGAAAACACAAAAACAATAGAAAATTGTTTCGTAAATCCTTAAACAATAGAAATTTGATGCATAAAAACATATCTTACAAAAACATTTATTTGCATTGTCTTGTTTCCTTGCTTTGCTTGTTGCTTGTATAGTGTTTTGCATGTTTGCTTTTGAGTTGTTTGTTGCTTGGGCATACTTTGGCAAGATTTATCTTTTCTTGCTTAGATTAGATTTATTCTTGCTGTGCATATTGCGGTGTGTTTTTACATGTTAATAACACATGGTGAATCATGATGTAGTGTGTTAGTTCATTATGTTCTTTCTTAAGCATTTGGTTGTGTTTGTTACTTGTTAATAAAGTGTGGTGAATCATGGTGTATTACATTAATTCTTGGTGTTCTTTGTTAGCATTTGGTTGTGTTTCTTGCATGTACTCTATTTTGTTATCATTCACATCACATTACCATCATTATCATCACATCTAACATCATCTATACATCATATATAAACAAAATGCTAAGTTTTACATCATGCATGTATGCTAAGCTAATCATCACATATCCTATCATCAATGGGGGCAAGAGGGGTTGCGCATAATCAAAAATCTATCCCCCCCGCACCAATATCATCATATCATCCCATCCATATACATCAAAGTAACACATGAGAAATGCATTTAATATCATCTACGGATCTATCATCTAACATTCTAAACAAGCACATGTATATACATCAAACATCAGGATAGCGTACATGCAAAATGCAAAATCTGATAACATCATAACAACATCCATAAGTGCTGAATCAAGAAAATAACATGCATCGAATCCAATGCAGGCAGCATGCCCGCTCAAGATACTAAATATGATTCATGTCCCATCATCAATTAGTTCCCCATGAGTTTAAAGACAAAGCAAAAACCATTTATATGCATGTATCAAAAACAAAGACATACATCATCTCATAACCATGTGAGTCTGAGCCAAAACAAAGTAATCCTCGTATATATACATGTGTGTCAAATATACATCTATATCAACAATGGCTACAAAATCTGTGCTCTATATCAAAAATGCCTTCAGCTGAGGCGTACAAAGGTGATACATCAATAATGTCTGTGTACATACATACAATGTCCTGATAAGTGCACAATACAATACATCAACGATACACAATGCCATAAAAAAGGGGCATGTATCTAAAAGAATCAAGCCTTCATCATGAGGCATCATCAAAACATACATGTATAACATCATTGTACATAAAAAAAATCAGCCTTCATAAGAGGCATACATACAAAAGAATCTGTACAACAAAAATGTGGCTATCAACCACAGCTCTCACCCTCACCGGGGCTCCCAGGTCTGTCCTCTAGACGCCAGAACTCTGGAGGCTGGGATGGCACTGGTCTCACCAGTTACTCTAGTAGAGGCTGTCTAACTGATCTGGTTGAATGGTTGGATCTCCGTGATCGAGAGCCAGATGCACTCAACCCTGATAGCTGCGGCAGTGCCACTCACTGCTCTGGCGGCACCACTCTGTAATATGTTGTCCTATAAAAAAGAGCCTCACCACCAAGCCTGGTAGCATCACGAATCAGATCCGCATCTTCTAGAGGCGAGTGCTGCCTGAAGGGCAGTATCTCTCTCACCTGTAACTCGGCCCAGGTCTACCTCGGCCTATCTAAGTAGCAGTGGCCTCTCGATCCCTCTCTGTGGTCATCACATGCAGCTCGGCACGTGGCCTAGTCCCTCTGTGCTAATAATGCCTATGAACGAGCATACACGTGATCTCTATGTGCCACGACTATGCACACCTGTGACTGGGACTAATGTAGGAGGCTCAATATCTGAGCCCCATATGTTGTTGTCTCTCAGATCTGGCTCCGCCATGCAACTCTATCATCTCCTGAGGCCATCCTGGGCCCGAGCCTGATCCCACCCTGATAGTAAAGACACAATGTGGGCTCGGGCCTCATCATGCTCTGCTACAGCTGTCACGCACCAGCCTCGAGCCTCGTCTCTCTTCGCTCTGGCTATGTCCCTCTCAGCTATAAGTTGTTATACCTACACCTGTGTTGTGGCTGTCTGCGCCACTGGCTGGGAGGCTGTGTGTGCCTCAGGGGCTGGTCCCTGAGGTGCTCTAGAAGACTGCCCCTGCTCAAAAACCCTACCTCTGGGTGGCTGCATAGCTTCATGTACTAGGCCCTGCGGCCTCGGTCCCTGTGCCTGTGGGGCACCTTGTCCATCATGTGGGATCCCATCAAAAGGATCCTCTGGGTCTAGCCCTAATGCTACTGCTCTAGCCCTACGCTCTGCCCCATGCCATACCTCTACAGGTGGGCAAATACCTACTACCCAAGCTGCCTCTAAAATAGTAAGACGCCAGGGTAACACTATCACGTACCATGCTGCATAATCAGCTATAGTCCCCAGGTCTCTCACCTGTCGTAATAAGTCCCATACCTGGGGGACCACCTATGTGAAACTAGCCCTAGCTCGGGCCGCTACAATCCGAGGCCCCATGGTCTACCTCTCTGAGTCCTTGCGAGCATGCTAGATATCTGGCTGGGGGACCCCTTGTACTCTGTCGAGCTGCCACTGGCACCTATCAACACGATACAACTCCATGATATAGCTGTGGCTGCCAATAAGAAGTGCTCCACTAAGCACACACCGAGCTTTGTGGCATCCTCTAGCCACTGGAAGTGCCTGTATGGACGCTAAATGACGTCTATCACTGCTAGCTCATCAAACTCCCACCTATATCTGAATAGGCTACCAAGATGGCCACGAACATCTCCGCCAGCTGCTACCCAAGCCATGTATGAGGGCTCCTCGGGATCTCAAATGCAGAAAGGGCCTACAAGGCATCCGATAGCAATATGATCCCATGACCATATCTGTAACAATGATGTTGGCCCCATGGTCTTCTGACCATGTGGTATGTGATCAGGTGTAAATCCCAGTATAAATGGGCTAGTATACACTGCCCCCAGCAATATCTCTCACCACTGTAAATGTCATGTACCAATGGCAGTAGTCCTCTCAGGAACGAAGTCCCTATCTTATCAGTGAGTAAGAACCCACTAATAAGCGCCATGATATAGAGAGGTCCCCGATGCAATGTCAGGTTGGAGATGCACTCATGTAAAGCAATGGTCATCCCGTCGTGCAGGATGTCGTCGACCCCAAATAGAGCACTGCACGCTGCTCTGATCAGACCCTGCATCCGAACTGTACTCGATCAATGTACCCATCATGGGCATACGTAGAATCTGCCACACATCCTCTATGGTCACTGTCATCTCCCCTGTGGGCAACCTAAAGCACTGACTCTCGCTATGCCATCGCTCGGCTAGCGCCGTCAGGAGGCCGTGATCTAGCACAATAGATGGCATCCGAGCCACGGGGCCTAGCCCCACTGCCTCCAGTAATATCACCATATCTCGGTGGTCGCGCCAACACATACTACCCTCTAACTCGACAATCTGGGATTGACACTCCCGCATCTGTAAAACTAGTAGTCGTCTCTGTAAAATAACACACCACTCATTAGTTTCTAGCATTTCCTCTCAAAATCTATCTCATCTTTTAGGGTTAACCCAAAAATCCTAAAAAAAATTCTAAGTGTCACATTTTTGGACACTTTCCTATCTTTTTCTGCCTGTTTAGGGCACCTGCGCGCCCTTTTGGGCATGTGCGCCATGTTTCTGGTGCCTGCGTTCTTGTGCGCGTGTGTTTTCAGGTGCGTGCACCCTCTTTTGGGTGCCTGCGCACCCTTTTGGGCGTGTGTGCCACCAAATTGGTGTCTGCGCGTGGACACATGTGCTTCTGTGTGTGTGCGTCAGCTTCTCTATGCCTGCGCCACACTTTTGCGTGTGCGCCCCATTCCCAGCGTGTGCGTGGGTGCATGCACATGTGCTCATGTGTGCACATGCGTGTGCGCGTGTGTGTGTGTGTGTGATTTGGGTCCGCGCGTATGCGTGTATTGACTTGGCACTGCGCCCTCAAAAGGATGCCTGTGCCCCCAAAATGGCACCTGCACGCCCTATCCCACGCCTGCACCTGCGCACAGGCGCGCCTACACATTTTTCTACTCCTAAATGACCTAATTTAGAGCATTAATGACACAATTAAAGGGCAAGTTTTCAATACTCACAAAAGGGTCATCGTCCGCATGTCGCTGGTACCCCCGGACTGCATCTGCGTGCCTCAAACAGTCTCTTGCGATCACCATAGTTCTCCTGACTGTCAGAGCCTCACAGTAAAATTTTTTAACCTGATTAGTTCAAATGAATTGTTCGCGATGTTTTTACACCCCCTAGGGGGTATATTAACCTTTTTTTTTTACCGTTCGGAAGGCCGGGAGACCCGTTTCGATCGTCGTTTTCTCCTCTGTTTGCTGTGGAATAATTATTTTTATTAAATAATTATTTTTCTTTTATTTTTCACCATGTTGGGGCATTTTTTTGTCCGATACCCCTTTCTTCTCCCTCGGGCAATTTTATTGTTCCGGGTGATTTTTATTCTTCTTCCCACTCTCATAAATAATTATTTTTTCTTAATTTTTGTTAATTTTTCCACTTACCAAGGGCATTATTTGTCCTTTGTTTCTCCTTTCTTCCACCTAGGGCACTTTCTGTCGCCCCTAGGCCCTTCGCTTTCTTCTTCTACTATTCACCATGGTTTGGAAAGCAAAAACAATATATATATATATATCAAAATAATCCAAAAATAGGGCAAAATTTTTCAAAAAAACCTAAAAGTAAAAATACCTACAAAAAAGGATAACTTGCTTATTATGACTGAAACTTGTGTCTTGTGCATGGTATTTTCTCCATATCCTATTGGTTTGTCTCACATCTTCCCCGATTAATATGACTCACGGATCACCAAATTCACAACCATTCACAAAGCTAGCTGCTTGCTTCATCTATACTCTGGGGCACTTTTGTTGCCTGGTGTTGTTTCATTGTGCACAAATGCTTTTCATGGACCCCGTGTCCATTGTCATTTCCCCTTGCATGTATCCTTGCTTGGGGCATCATTTTTAACCGTTGTCGTCAATCGTGAACTTGTGGATCTCTTTAGCACTAATAACAAAACATTTGTACAACTGTCTTGATTGCATTGTTGGGTTGGATATGTGCGTTGTACTTGTTTTCCCTGTTACATGAGCTTGTTTCCTTCTTGTATTGCATTGCATTATTGTATGTTGTGTGGAGTTGGTACTTTCAGCAATGGACAATTGTTCGTAGTATGGATTTTCATGTCATTCTACATTTGTCGTATGCTTATATTTTTCATAAGGACCGATGATGTAGTTCCTATGGCAATATGATGACATCAAATTTGTTCCAAACAAATAGCAGCTAGAGGCTAAGCTCTTCTCTCCCCTCATCCATATTTCTTCTACGTCACTTCCTTTTCACCCTTAATTTTCTCTCTCATCAGGGCATCCTACCTCATCCCCACTCTTCTGCCTATCTCTCATCTTTTTCGATTGTCGATTGACTTCTTCCATCACCCCATTGACACTCGAGGGGGCACCTCTCCCTCCTACTAATTTTTCTTCTATCCCTTCAAAATTTTCTTCCATCTACTATCTTTGAAGTGGCATCACTTACGCCACCCCAAAGAGGGGCAAATGTAGACACCTATAATTACGCCTAAGCAATTTAAATACTTAAAATGCGCTAATTATCTCCTTTCCCGCAAATTGATGACATATCGTCAAAAGCGCTCGTATTCCCTCTTGTTGTCATTAATCAATTACAATACGCTAATTGATTAAGTCGCATATCCAGCTAACAACCTAATTAACGACCTTCCATTAATTAATCACCTCTTCTATCTAGATTAATTAATTATTATTAATTAATTAGTCTTACCCTTCATTTAACTAGTAAATCAATGTTTAATTGATTTAATCCCGTTCTAATAGCCTAAATCATACTAACATTCCTCTAGTTAGCTTCTATAAGCTTACATCCACCTATTAGTTAATCACATTTGATTAATTAAGGCACCCCCCAACTCCCATGACTTGGTAAGCATAAATTAAACCCTTCTAAAGTAAGGTTACCTTTAATAAAGCAACCTTATCCATTCCTAATCATGTTTTACCTTTATCCCACATTCATGAGGATGTGTTGAATCCTTTATCCTTTGGGCTATATAAAGAGCCCTCCTCCTACCTTTATACCTACACCTAATTCCCTTGAGAAAGCAAAGGAAAGCACATAGTCTTGCACTAAAAGCCTTTTGCCATTCTCAAGCCCCTCCACCATCCATCTTGAAGAGCTAAGCCTCACACCCAAGCATCCATGAAGGATCAAAGAAAACAATATTGTTGATTGCCATTGGACTACATAGGTCCACTTAATTTAATTAGGCAATTAGAAGAATAGAGTTCTTGATTTGCATTATGCTTGATTTCATTATTTCAAAGTTATGATGCTAATGTAGGCCTTGTTCATTTCTTCATCTTGATGGTACTTTCTTCTTGTTTCTAGCTAGGTTAGGGAACTATTTTAGGTGGTAGTTTCTTGCTTTCAATCTAACTTAGGAAAATAATAAGTGTACACAGTTAAGGTTGAATGAAAACAATCTTCCTCTTAGCCAAGTTCACATTAAAAAAACTAGTGTAGACACCGAATAATACACATTAAACATTATTTAGTCTCAATCTCATACTACTATTTAGAAGGTTTTTGAGCGAAGAAATTACTACTTAACCCCTGTCTTTTGTTGGCCATCATATTTTATTTTATTTCGTCATTCTCGACATTTTACATCCTTATGTCTGGTTTGTTTTAGTCATTTGTCATTATTTTTGCCTTGACTAGGGTGCTTATGGGCGTTATGGCCCACCATAGGCACATCGGTCCCTTTTTATCTTTCCCTCCACTTTTTGGGCACTTTCTAGCCATTTTAGCTTCTTATCTTTTTAGTGGTCATCCATTTCGGGGTTAATTATGAAATTAGATCAAGAGAACCCTATAAATATAAATTTATGAGACCATAATGAGGGATCAAACACTAGTCACTATTATCATCCATCTAGAGTTGCATCCATTTACTGCATTGGAAATCATTTGCATCCATATAGCTCCATCACAAGGCACAATGTCTTTTCATCATCTTGGAATATTAATGACATCCAGAGCAGTACAACTAAGTTAATGCGACAAACAATGAGGGTTTTAGATCATCTGGAAGATCATTTCAAAGCTTTTGCACAGACAAGGGCACCCATTTTGCAAACTAGAGCACCCGTAGGTGCCCTAGTCCCTCTCCAGGTGCTCTGGTCCATCCAAATACTTTGAATCCATCCTTTTTAGGGCTTCTGCACAGTTGTTCCTACTTTTAGATTCTCTGATTAGCTTTGTGACACAGTCCCGCGAGCATCTTCTATTCAGCTGAATTCTTTTCTCTTCTCTCTTGCACATTAGGGTTAGCATTTCCTTTTGTATAGTGGCTTGGGCCATCTTTACATTTATTTATAGCATCCGTTTACTTTATTTACAATTTTTCATAGCTTAGATTAACTATAGTACATATATTTACTTTTTTAGTTAATCAACTGGAAACACTCTTGCATATATTCTGTAGAATGTGTCCGATAATCACTAATGTAGAAATGATACTCTTAATATTTTTCGATCTTGCTCAATGCTTTTCGGAGAGTTAATGAATGTTATATGCACTGAGTTATAAGATTGTGACTAAACCTCCATTTGTGAATGTCAATGAGTAATTCTCTGCGAAGTCAACTACTGAAAGAATAATGCGTCGGGCTCAACCGAAATTACGTCCATAATTGATTACAACACTCCTCCATATTTGACAAACATAATTCGATCAACTACTGCAAATAGGTGTGCCATGATCCAAGAACAATAACCAAAGCAACAAGGCAAGGACACAAACTCTAGAGTGTCACGATCCAAGAAAAGCCAAGGTAACAAGGCAAGGTCACGAAACTCGAAGAAGCAGTATTAGCACCACACCCTCCCATACTACTGAATGGGTGGAGTGACGCTACAAATCTGTATGGGTTGCCCAAAATCAACTACTCAAACACTGACAAAATAACACTGGAATTCACTAGAATAGATCCCCCATAAGAGATATTGTCAACATGCCAAAAGTGTCAAAAATATAGATATAAAATATCTCAACAAACAAGAGAGATACACTACACCTGCTAAATAAAAATACTCAAAACAACAAGCATCACAATGCAGAAGGTATAGAAAGTGGAGTAAGAGGCCGAATGGTGGAGGAGCCACACCTATAGAGTCCTCTCAACAAATGCCTGTGTCTCCGCCACGAGTGATTAGATATCCAACCCAAATCAACACAGATGGATGAAGAAGATCCATGCATATGACTTGGTGCAAAATGTATAATGGGTGCATGTAAAAAAATATTAGAATGTGTGTCAAGTTGATCATATCTGACAGCTGAAGTCTCAGGTTTCTCAATCCTAAGTGAAGGTGCAAATCTCATGTGTTGCTAATGATCCTTAGAAAGAGTCGATGCGAACAAAAAAAGGAGCTCTGTCAATGTGTGATTCCAATGAAGTATCTTCTCGAAAACCAATGTCATGACGAGAATTCCACTTAACATGTTGAATAGAGGAAACAATACCATGTGAATGTCTACCAATGACTCCGCTAGTGAGACCCATATAATGGAGCATGCGAGAACTGAATGCAGTGGTATGCTTCTTAAAAAATCCATGCAGCTGAGAAGAAGTGGGATACACAACATGTGGTACTGTAATAGGCACACATGTGGAAGAGCATGTAGTAACAAGCTTCATAGGTGTATGAGCATCAAAAGCAGGAACAAACTCAAAGACTGACAGATCAATGTTAGTGGGTGCAAGAATAATAATTGCAAGTGGACTAGGAGCATAGATATGGTTGTCCACAATATGATGGTGATGATGTAGGCTAGTTGTTGGTGTAGGTTATTTTCCATGTATTTATTTTAAATACATGGAATACCTCCACATAGGTGATTCACCATGCTTAGGTGTCCTAGGGTGTCATTATGGCTCTTACACACGTCATAGAGTGTCATTGGAGTTACATTTGACCAGCTATTCTGGGAATGTAACTCCCACTTCTCGACGGCTACATTTGTGGGGGAGTTACACACCCCACTACTATTTGTACACCCTTTCATCTTGAGCAACACATGGGGAATGGAATAGAGTTTGGTTTTTTCAGCTTTTTTTCCTCAATGCATGCACATTGCTTCCATGAATGATTTCTTTCTTTGATCTTGAAGCTACATCATTTTGCAGTTGAGTGCAACGTTTTGGTGCTCACGGATTCCCTCCAGATCTTCGTCATTCCTCCGACATGGTATCAGAGCTCGGGGATCGGAATCATGTTGCTCACCTCGGTTGCTTACTACTCTCCACCTCGTAGTTTCTTGTGCAAGTTCCCATTCTGTTTTGTGCTCTACTTGCATTTTATTTTTTTTTAAAAAAGGAGGTTCTTATGTTTGGCTTTATGCTGGTGTTTTCTGTGTTGGAGAAAATTGTAGGTTTTCAGCTTTTGGTATGCTTCGCTTGGTTGGTTGATCGATCCTTGATTGCTGGTTACTTGTATCTCCTTGCACTCATTGTGGACGTTTCTTGCATCCATTGCTCAACCTTTTTTTGCTTGTTGTGGTGATCTTTCTACACTGGCTTCTGGCAAGCACCATTGCTGCGGTGGACACTGCCTCTCTAGCACTTGGATCTCTCTTGCTAAGTGGCTTTTTGCATCAGTCTACGTTCTCAAGTCTCACCTTGCCTTGGTTGCTGGTTGACTCGTTCACCATTGTTTAAGCTCATCCCTCTCTGCAGTGAAGCTTAAATTTCTGGAGATCCGTTCCTGCACCTGCATTACAGCCTTTCAGCTCATGTTTCTGCATTCCTCGAACAGTTATGCGTGTGGAATCTCACGTGGTTCCTATTTGAATTGAATGTCCTTGCAGGAGGTATAACATGCATTGTAAGGACCACACAGCTTCCATGTCTTGTATAGAAAGAGGATGAGTCTTGACTCGTCATTGCACTCTTTTGTGAGTGGTCTTTAACATGTCCTTTATCCCCCTGCTCGTGGACAACTTGGGTAGATCAACTATATGCATTGTTTTGCACTCAATTGAATCTTCCTCGCTCACCTAGCTATTGTTTGGAGTGGATACACATTTTGCTCATCTACAGGTTGATTTCACACTCAACAACATTCTCCTGCTGACATCTCAGCTCCTTTCAGCTCCACACAACTCCAACTCTAGCTTCCTTGGCCTAAATCTATGACATGCATTGGTTTTTTTTTCCTTGCTGTGGGATCGGTTACAACTACTTGGCTCAGAATCCAGACCTGTTTCGGTCACTTGGCAGTTGGTTATCCTGCACAACCATTTCCTTTACACTCCACCTGGCCTTACTAGCTCCTCCACATTCAGCTCTACCTAGGCTCTTGGATAATGTACAGTTACACCTTAACACAGAAGTTTCAAATGGATCCTTGCCCCCATGTTACCTATTTCTTCTGGCATGTGGACCACTTGCAACCTCATTGGCCTTGCATCGACCGTTTCAACCCTCGTGGAGACCTACTGCTCCATTGGCTTCAGACCGTGTTCAACACTTTTTTTGCACGTGGTCGTCGCAACTTCTTGGTGCATCTCACTTCAACGTGGGCCCCCCCATTCAATCATCCTTTTAGAATTGTTTGGAGGTCAAAACAATCCCTAATTTTTAATGTTTTAAGGAAAAACATTTCATTCATGGCATGTAATAATTTTTAAGGCTGTGTTTTGGCTTGTATTATGCCCTTCCTACGCTTGTCGAAGACGGAGGGCGAGGTCCGGGGTTGGCAGGAGGCTAATCCCCCCTCGCAAGTCAAAACAAACTATGCCTAAAATTTGATGTCCATTTCCAACAAGTAGTCACACGATACCCTTTGCACCCATCTCGTGTACTTTTTTAATGCGTTTGCAGCATTTAGTGGCATTTTTCCATCAGTTGCGGGAATCGTTTTAATGCCATAACTTTTGACTCGCTGCTCATTTTTGAGCACTTCTTTAGTCAAAGTTGCATGATTTTTTGCACATTACATGATGGGATTATCAGTTTTGTAAATGCACACTACTTTATAAAGTGCCACATTCTGGGGGGGTTGATTGTACTCTTGGGCCTTTCACACGCAGACACATTATCGGCCGAGTCCGACGTCTTGCTTTTGTGCACCTTGCAATTTACATTTTTCATCATGGAGAGTGCTCTTTCTAGACTTGAGCATCATAGGATCACCTTACAGCCTCCGCCACTTCTCACCGGGAGAGGGAACTATTCAGCTTGGCGTGCTTCCATGGAACGTTACTTCACCCATGAGGGTCTTTTACCCTTCTTGCTTGGGCCAGTTCCTGCACCCGCTGATCATCGTCATCTAGAGGACTTCCTTGAACACTTGTGACCATGTCTTTGGTCACATGATGATGCATGTCTCTCGATCTCTCTGGTTTCACGTGGCAGACTTAGATCCACCTCACCGTGTCTGGAGCATTCTTCAGTCCCTCTATGGAGACCCTTCACATACTGTAGTCATTGTTGCTACTGTTGATTCAGTTGTCTCCTCTTTCTTCATGTGATGACAGTTCCACTGACATAGACTCGCTTGGTTCTACTTCTGATGACGAGGATTGTGCACCCAGTTCTGATGTTGAGAGTACTACAGAGGACTCTTCTCCTCTTTCTCTCACTATTCCAGAGAGTGTTGACACATCCCACATCTCATCAGATATCGAAGCAGTCTCATACTTAGTCTCACACCATCATTACACCTAGCCTCCTTTCCACTTCTAGTGTGTGAGGCCCACTTCACTCCTCTACCTTCATTAGATGACTCATACCTATCTGACATCACTCTTCTGTTTGTTGAGCCCCCTCATTGGGACGAGTATATGCCTGACCTTAGTCATCTTTTCACAGAGTCTACTTGTGATGCTCTACAGGTCCCTCATCCATCTACAGGTGTTTCAGAGGAGTTCATCATCTCCATTGTTGGGAGTGCCCCTTCTGGGATTCTTACCACTTCCACTTTTCCAGAAGACCTTCATTGATCCACCCTCAGCTGTGGATCCCTTTTCTGTTGTGGAGGATGTTTTGTTCCCTTCACATCACATGGACATCCTTTCTACAGGTGTTCACTCTTCACACTCTGACAGTTCTGTGCACGTGGCATTACCTTTGGTTCCTTGGCACTCACTCGCTAGACCTATGTCACACTTTCGTGCACCAGACTCAGAGTTCTTCGTGTTGTTGCCTTCAGCTTCCTTTGTGGAGTGGGCAGACTTCCATCACGTCATTTATGTCCTTCCTAAGGGTAGGCACACAGTTCGGTGTGGGTGGCTCTTCTTCAGTCCAGAGGTAGAGGATCTCGTCATCGACATTCTTCTGGGAGACCTCCTAGAGCTGCAGAGTTCAGATCCGTCCATGGCATCTTCTGCATTCCTCTCGTCTCCCTCTTCTTCTCTCTTCTTCTTCTTTCTGAGAGATTGCCTCTTTGTACATGGGTACCTTTTCAGGCTCGTCTATGGCCGGGACCCATCCTTGGCATCTTTCTTAGATTAGAGAGTGGACTTGTCTCTCTTTTGGGGGGGAGTTTTTTCCCACTGGGTTTTCTCCTTTTACTCCACTTTTCAAGAGCTTCTTGTACGTGGGTACCTCATTAGGCTTCTTGCCAGGACCCACTTCTCTCCTTGTTTTCATCTATGTCTCCACCTAAGCTATGCTTCAGGGGGGGTGTTGGTGTAGGTTATTTTCCATGTATTTATTTTAAATACATGGAATACCTCCACATAGGTGATTCACCATGCTTAGGTGTCCTAGGGTGTCATTATGGCTCTTACACACGTCATAGAGCGTCATTGGAGTTACATTTGACCGGCTATTTTGGGAATGTAACTCCCACTTCTCGACGGCTACATTTGTGGGGGAGTTACACACCCCACTACTATTTGTACACCCTTTCATCTTGAGCAACACATGGGGAATGGAATAGAGTTTGGTTTTTTCAACTTTTTTTCCTCAATGCATGCACATTGCTTCCATGAATGATTTCTTTCTTTGATCTTGAAGCTACATCATTTTGTGGTTGAGTGCAACATTTTGGTGCTCATGGATTCCCTCCAGATCTTCATCATTCCTCCAACACTAGCAAGTTTGTTCTGTAGGAAGTGTATTATTGTATCCTTATCGTGAATGAGTGACTGTAGAAGAGAATTTCACTTCTTGAGCGATCTATTTTCTTCCAAAAATTTTACAATATCCTCTTGAAGTCCACATACTTAAGAGAAAAGCATATCATTCTCAGAATCCATGATAGATACAAAATGTAACTCCCAGAAGTTTAGGACGTCGGGCTCAGCCGAAATTACGTCCACAATTGATTACAACACTCCTCCATATTTGGCACTTTATAATTATAGTGCAAGTCTCAAACCAAATATTTCCAATGGAAAGAGCATGAAAAAACAATCACTTTTGTAAAAAATGGCACTCAAAACCGAGTTACCGATCAAAAGTTACAAGGTTTTTAATATTTTGCTCTGTTATCTCGTATGACCATATCATATGTCCAAGGGCTGAGGATTTTAATGGGTGTTTTCACAACTTACTATTTTGGGGTGTGTCATGTGTTTTCGAGAAAGTCACATCCAACTACCTCTTTTGGAAAAAAAAATACTATTTCTAGACTATGTAGATAGTGACCTTTATTTGTCGAAAATAGCAACCTTAAGATTTGCCTGAAATAGTAAAAAACGTGCACAGCATCTATGGACCCCTGCCAAAAAAGGAAAGATCTGAAAACCTTCTTACACAAAAATCGAGACAAATACGCCACAACACAAAATTACTCTGTGTAGATCTCAAAAAATCCAACAAACCCAAAAAATAATCCCACGATTTCTTTTATGGTGGGCACGAATCCTGAGGCGAACTAGTGTGCTTCTCTGCAACAACAAAAAAACCACAAAAAACGGCTGTCTGCAAAAACAACTGAGTTTACAGTCGATCTTAGGGTTTTCATGTCTTCCGATGGAAGCCTTTGTTTTCCATAAAAATGCATGCAGTAACAACATATGACCAAATCCCAAATATATGAATATACAATGAATTTATTTGCAAAATAAAACTTACAGACGGATGTCAACAACAATCTCCAGCTCTGATACCATGAAATGAACAATAACTAGATTGTACCAAGCCAAGAACACAGATGCTAATCAAACACCACGATCTATAAGATGAAAGCAATTCGCCAGAATAACTTTACATAAAACTTTGTGAACAAATGAGCAACAATATCATATATTATTATGGAACTCAATGCAATACATTGAGAATTGGCCTTGCTTTAATAGGCAAGGAATAACAATCTAAGAACCAGTCAAGGTCGTAGATCAAGCCATAAATCAAGGAAATAACTAGTCATCAAAGAACTAGTCAAGACCATAGATTTAGGAGAGAACTAGAGATCAAGGATCTAGTCAATACCATAGATCAAGGAAAGAACTAGTCAATACCATGGATCAAGGAAAGAACTATACCTAACAACTAGATAATATCTCCTAATATCTAAATAAGATAAAAGAAATATCCACACACATAAGTGGGTGAAGATAAATACAATAAAGGTAAATAAAGTACCTAGGTAAACATGAGATAAGGTAAATAGTACCGAGTGGGAATTTGTTTTTGCTTAACTTGAATTGTTCATCCAACCATTGAGCTCTATGTGTGTGCATTGCATACTCATAAACAATTTCATCTCTGAATTTGAAAATATATTCTCATACAGGTAATTGTTCTGTAACAAGCTCACACTTCTTAAATTCTTTTCCATCTTCTAATTGATATGCCATAAATTTATATTTGGTGAAACTAACTAATTCTTTTCCTATAGAATGCGTACTCTCCTCATGGATACAACTTTTCAATTTCGACAAGCCACCACATACGTTGCACGTTCAATCCAAACATGTTTTGTTATAAACATTGTCCAATTGACCTTTCACAAAATATCATAGGAATAAATTCCCTTGCAGATTTTGGTGGAACATTTAATCCACACTCCTGCAACATGATGTCAGTATGCAAAACATAATGTACTTGATAAAAAACATCATAATGCATTGAAAACTCAACATGATGCCTACAACAACAAGAGGTACATGAGTGATTGATTTTCACATAAAAAGGTTTGTTCATGTCAAAAAATCTTTGGCTAGTATTAATTTCTAGATTTTCATTCTTAAACTTAGAGAATAATTGTGTTTGATTCATATCTAATAAATGTTTTGCATGTGCTTCATGAGTACGAAAACCTATTATTATTTGTACTATATCTCTTCTATTTGGTGACACCCTTGTGCTCTCATTCAAAAACTTTACAAGTAATTCTTTTAAAATATCATATGCATCCTTGTCTTTCCGTGGGAGTCTACAAGATAATTCCCAATAGTTAGTGTTATTGGCTGACTCATGACTTTTGTGTCTCCATATTACTTTCATTCATGTTTTTTCTATTTAGCTTCAAAGTTATACTTATTTTTCTTATCAAGCATTTATTAATTATTTTATCACTTACTATACAATTAGTATGTGCGCGTTATGTAATATTATTATCTTTGGAGGTTTGTTGACACCTACATTATGCTATGCTTTATGTATATTTTCAACAATTTCCACATTTCAATTATCAACATTAGATGTTCTTAACCCTAGGGTCTTCATTGTAGGTCTCATCTTAATTAATCTCATCAACGTAACAATAATTGACATCTTTATGTATCATTTAATTTCTTAAAGTAATTATCCCAAATTCCCATAGCTTTTCTTCTTAGATTTATTTCAGACATTTTATTAAGCATTGGTTTTATAATGTTTTTCATCAATTTCAATAAGTTGAATGGGTTTTTCTATGCAAAAATGGAAGGAGGTGTTCTTAGAGGTAAAGACTCATTAGGCAGATTACTTTCTTCATTCAATGTTTCCATGCAAATTTCAGGATTCAACATTTGGAATCTCAAGTAAAGGTTCAATATTATCAATTCATTACCAAATTCTTATATATATAACAACATCATAATTCAATTCATTATCAACTCCCATTGCATTTTTTTATGATTAAACACTTTTAACCATAGCTATGAACCGGAGGGCGAGGCCCCAACCATATAGAGAGAAGAAAAGAGAAGAAGAAGAATGGAGAAGGGTTGGCTGAAAACAACCAACCAGAAGAAGGGAGGAGGAAGGAGAAAAAAGAAACAATGTCGGCAAGAACTGACATCGGGGAAGAATAGGAGAGAAGGGAAGAGACCTAAGAACGTCCGAATAAACAACGCAACCAGAGGAAAAACCAAAAGATCAATGATATTGAGTACCGTACATGGAGATTTTCTTCCTAAAGAAGAAGACTGAATGCATCATCTAGCACGAGCTTTGAGATCGTTCTGCTTGTTTCTATTGTGTTCTACCTTTTCCGCCTATTTAGGAGCAACTTTGTTGGACCCTAGACACGTGGAGGGCCTGTGCACATGTTTAGGGACCTGCCTTTGGATTTTACCATTGAAGTTTGCGTTGATGAGGCACATGGAGGATTCTGTTGGCTTTTCCCATGCTTAGAATTTTCTACAGTTGGTGTAACTTTCTCGGGCTCTGACCACGTGGAGAGCCTGCGCTCGTTTGGGAATCTTATGTTCTACCTTTTCCACCTGTTTGGGAGAAACTTCATTAGACCATAGACACGTGGAGGGCCTGCACTTGCTCATTGGGGACCTACCTTCGGAATTTTACCTTTGAAGTTGTACTAATGAGGCACGTGGAGGCTTCCGCTGGCTCTTCCCATGCTTAGAATTTTCAATGGCTGATGCAACTTTCTCGGGCTCTGACCACGTGGAGAGCCTACGCTCGTTTGGGAATCTTTCTTTTAAGCATCATACCAAAAGTGCACCGAAGAGACACGTGGAGGCTTCCACTGGCCTTTTTTATACTTAATCCGATTCGGGCCTCGAGTGAACAAATAAGCGCTTTAGCTTCGAGGAGGGATGAGTAACAGAAGACTTTAGAGAGACTGGTGGCGATCAATTTCAGCCATTATGGCCTCTTCCGGAAACTTGCAGCACATATAAACAAAGGGGAAGCCCAAAAATGCCATAGTCGGAGGACAGGAGACCATATTGCCGAGTGAAGCCGAAGCTAACGACTAAAAAAGAAATGCTTGCACGGGGGAGTTGTGCGTCATTTCTGCATGGAAACAAACCGCTCTATGTGAAATGATAGAAGGGAGCCCTCTACCACACCTTTGCGTCACTATAAATTTTAATGGCTGCATGGGATAATCAATTTCTTGGTTGGCAAGAAGATCCGCGACATTATTAGCCTCTCAAAAAACATGTGTGATGTGCCAACTGCTAAGTTTCTCGAGCCAATAGAGGATGTTGGAAATGAATGGGTTGAGTTTCCAAGATGGGGTCGACCCTTTAACAATGACCTGTATGATGATTTGGGAGTACCCTTCGATGAAAAGTGAGTCACAACCAAAGTGGATGGCAAGTTTAATACCTGCCAGGAGCGCTTGAACTTCGGCCATATTACACATACAGTCTTGAAGGGGGAATGAGCTAACTAAAATAAGGAGACCTTTATCACTTTTCAGGATACAGCTGACACCTTGATTTACCAGGGTTACCCTTGGAGGCCCCATCGAAATTCAATTTCCAAGAGCCCAGAGGGGGAGGCCTCCATTTAACACTCCTTCTTTTCAAAAATTTCTCCACTTGGGAAAGGCCACGTTTGAAAATGGAACTAGAGATGGGGATTTTAATGAGGGGCCAAGATTTCCTTATGACAACATCACATGAGAAGAAAAGCGTATTATTATGGCTATTTTAAATAAATTTTTTAGATATGGCCGCTTCTAATTTGATAAGAAAAACTCGGCAATTTAAAAGATTGCTCACATAAAAGACGCAAGTTACACTCCCACCAAATGTGCTAAATTAGGAAGAAAGGAGTTATGGCCTAAATATAACTGAGGGAACTCACTTGTACCATCTTGGGCCAAGAAAGGAGAGTATCAATGATATTGTTACACTGGAGCCCAAGCTAAATTAAGCTTAGCTAAAATCTAGTTCCATCTCTCGGAAGCAAAAGTGTAGAAAATGAGAAGATGATCAATATCCTCCTTAGCTTCCCCACAAAGACCACATTTAGAAGGACTGGAAAATCCCCTTGATATTTTATGCAGATGAGTGAGGATTTTCCTTTTAAGAACAAGCCAGCCAAATAATGCTACTTTTGGTAAGATGGAGGGATTCCAACAGCTGTAGGAGCAAGGAGTACCTTTACCAGACATGGAATTAAGCTTT
Source organism: Taxus chinensis (assembly GCA_019776745.2). NCBI lineage: Eukaryota > Viridiplantae > Streptophyta > Pinopsida > Cupressales > Taxaceae > Taxus > Taxus chinensis. The sequence continues at coordinate 574,652,431 of CM034152.1, read as the reverse complement.
GTGTAACATGCTTTCACAGAATAGGAACCTGTAGAAACACCAAGTAAAATTAAATGATCATCGCAATATTTAAAGGAAGTAGTTCTAGACAAAAGAGCCTCCGTGAAAGAGGATGTCTCGAGAGGGGAAGTGCTAAGGGTGGTGATGTCCTTCCAAAGCCAAGAAGGTGAGCCATTATGATGTCTATGACCATAATCAATAACATAGTTTCCCTAAGAGGCTCTAGAAACATTCATAATTATTTTAATATTAGGAATAAGATTCAAAGGTGGATGTGCATTCTAACTATCCTCCCAAAAATTAGTCAACCTACCATTTTTGACCTACCAGGAAACCGAGTCCGGCGATCAGAAATCTGTAGTTGTAAATGAAGTTCCAAATGTGGGACACTTTGGGGAGTTCAGTAACTAGGGAGAAAAAGTTTAGGACAGCCAGCCTCTAGATATTTATGGGAGAGCACTTGAAAAACCAACCTCTTGGCATCTAATAAAATTTTCCAAATAATTTTTACACCTAGATCAGAGTTTTAAAGAGCGAGGTCCATTATTCCCAAACTGCTTAAGGATTTGGGAAGTTTGATAGTTTCCTAGTTGACCAAGTGAATTTTTCTATCTTCATTGTTCCCCTATCACAAAAAGGATCATGGACAATATTTTTGAATTTTTTTCAGGACTAATTTGGGGATCAAAAAAATTGAGAGCATGCAGATTGGGAGAAGCTAGGAGGATAAAATTAATCAGAAGAGCTCTGCCAACCAGAGACAACCATTTTCCTTTCGAAGAATGCAATCTTGATGAGAGAGAATTGAGGAGATCATCCCAAAGATTAGCCTTACCTTTACCATAAAAAAATAGAATACCCAGATATTTTTGAGGAAGGGAACCCACCTCAAAACTTATATTTTCCTTGATTCTGCACTCCAAATGAGGAGAGACATTGAAAAATCAGATAACAAATTTATGAAATTTGATTACTTGACCAACTGCGAGTGAATAATAATTCATAATATAGGACAAGCTATGAGATTCTGGGATAGAAGCTTGAGCTGAAAAAGAAAGGTGTCATTTGCGAACTACTGGTGTGAAAGGGGAGGTACATTAGTGGTCATGGAGATACCCGTAAGGGAACCATCAATAATCACTGATTTGATACCACAAATCAAAGCTTCAGCGACAAGGAGAAAGAGAAACGGAGAAAGAGGTTCCTCTTTCCTTAAACCCTTGCATCTACAAAAGAAACCTTCCGCATGAACCATTAACTAGAATGGAGAAGCTCAAAGAAGAAATGCAGTTGAAGACCCAATTGTAGAAATGGATATTGAAACCCATAGCTTGAAGAGATTTAAGAAGGAACCTCCAATTTATGCGATCGTAGGATTTACTATATTCCAATTTAATCATCACACCTGAGTACTTGAGGAAGAGTGAAGAGTATGAAGTAACTCATGCGAGATGATGATACCATTTGTGATGAATCTCCTAGGAATAAACTCACTCTGTTCATGTTCAAAAATTTTATGAAGAAGGGGGCACATTCTGGAAGCTATAGCTTTTGAAATAATTTTATATGAAGTGTTGCACAAGGAAATGGGCCGAAAGTCATCCAATTTCTCAGTTGGAGACTTTTTAGGAAATATATAAATTAAGGCGTGATTCAAGGCTCCAAGGATCTTACTAGAGTGATGAGATTCTTCTATGGCGTGCCAGACGTTGTCTCCAATGATATCCTCAAAAATATTAGAAAAAGGAAGCAAGAAAGCCATCCGGGCCGGGGGCTTAGTCCCTTTGCATAAAGAAAACAAGAAATCGAACCTTCTCCTTGGAAAAGGGGGAAATGAACTTATCATTGTCAGCGGCATTAGTCAAATTTGGATTTTACGCTAAGAATGGAAGCTAAGTGTCTAAATAGGAGACACTGTCACCATTCAAAAGTTTTTATAAGTGAGACATAAACTCAGCTTTAATTTGGGATTGGGAAGAAATCGACGAATTATCCTCCAACATCAGGGAGGAGATGTAGTTAACATTTCTTTTAGCTTTAATCAAGGCATGGAAGACTTAAGTGTTTTTGTCCCCATCAGCCAGCCAAAATTCATGCGAATTTGATCTCCAAAAGGTTTCTTCTTTTAAAAGGAGGTCACCAAGTTCACTAAGCATATATTTTTCTTTGAGAAAGTCATCATAATGCATACCAAATCTAAAAACTGATTCATTGAGGGTTTGGATTTCATTCTCAACTCTTAATTTTTCTTGAAAAATGTTTTTGAAGTTGGAGGATTTCCATTCGATCAGATGAGATTTGAGCAAAGAAAGTTTTTTAAGACAAGATAAACATCCATGTCCCCTGACACCATTGAGGAATCCCACCAATTTGTAATAGGAGACCAAAGGGAGGGATCCTGCATCCACATGGCCCCGAATTTGAAGGGGGAACGATGAGGTGGAAGGTCAAAAGGGATGTTGAGAGTTAAAGGAAAGTGATCATATCCAGAAAGAGGATTGACAAAACATTTGAGAAGGAAATTATGTTGAAGCCATTCTTCAGAAATAAAAAATATGTCAAGTCAAACAACCATAGAGCTAAACCCAAGGCACCAATTTTTCCAAGTGAAATAGCCTGAAGTAGGGTTCCACATCAACAAAATTAGAAAAATCCATGAAGGTGATGAAGTTCAACCTGAGAGCGTGGTTGTCACTGAATACTTCCTTGTTTGTCTTTATCTAAAAGAGTGGCATTGAAATCCCTTACAATAATGATCTTAGAGTTCGGGGTGGAGTTAAGCACATCTTGAATTTTACACCAGGTTTCCTGTTTTTTGATGAGATTATTTGGTCCATACATGTTGCAGAGAAAAAAATATTCGTCTGAATTCTTTAGGAAAACCTTGCACCAAATAAAGTTAGGATTGACTGAGAGAATCTCAACACCACAGCTATTGGTCTTCCATAGAACACATAAACTGCCTGAGGCACAAAAAAATTAAACAAAGAATTAGCCTTCCCAACCTTTCCATTTGCGAAACTAACCATTCATACAATCCAAGTTTGACATTTTTATTTCTTAAATCATACAAATAAAAGCGTCCAAATCTGCAGCATAACGTCTGAGAAGGCACTTATTTGTTAGGGGCGTTGAGTCCCCTAATGTTCCATGAGAATAAACTCATCTTTTCTTCAGAAAGGACACGCCTCTCCTACTTGAAGACGGGATAAAAAAGAGAGAAGTTGTAGTTGTCAGACCGGGCAGCGACCTCCTTAAGGGATTGAGATTCTTTGGAGAGACATCTTGGAGGAGGTTTTGGGCCCAAGTCAATATTGAGAATGACTGGAGTCGGAAGAATGGGGCTTTGCCTATTGGTTTCAATGGAGAATAACTTAGTTTCCTCTTCTAGAACATTACAAGACTCCCTAGCAACACCTTCTTTTGAGGAAATCATATCCTCCTTCTCATTGAACCACTTTTCTAAAGAAACCGCATCCGCACCAAGCCCCGAAGTGATGCCCTTATGGAATAAGGAAATAATATGAGTAGAGTCTTGAACCAGTGACACTGTTTCTTTGACTAGATAGATGGTGCTTGGGTCTAGATCCAAAGGTTTTAAATCAATTGGTTTACAAGAGGATGCATGTTCAGTAGAAGAGACCTTTATGGGGGGGCCGAGGTTTCGGATACTTCCGGAGCTACAGGATGGACAAGATTTTTTTTCCAGACAACTGCACTAGAAGCGAAGGGGGTTTTTGCACACTTTCTGGTAATGACCTGGCTATTTGCAGCAAAAGCAACAATTAGAGACCGCTTCATAGTCCACTTTTTGTACCCATTCCCCACAAGGGGAAGAGATAACAATAAACTCTTGAATTTTCTTAGAAGAATCGATAGAAATACAAATCCTAACAAAGGAAGAGAGAGTTCCTTCTATAGTAACCAGATCTATGCGAATAGCATGACCCAGGCTAGACAAAATTTTTAGTAAGGGTATTTAGAGACCAAAAATCACTAGGGAGAGAGTACAACATGAATCCATACATGGATGCCTTCCACATCAACTTGTTTTGGATCAAAGTGGGTAGACCACTCATGCAGATGAATCCCAGATTCTGCGAAGAGGAAGTCTTTCCTTGTCAAATAATCGTTCCTTTATGCTTCAATCCGGAAAATTACCAAGAAGAAACCTTTATCTAAGAACTGAATACAAATACCACTTCCACATTAGATGTCACACCAGAAACAAATGCCCTTAATTGTTAGGTGACGACCCATAAATTTGGCTATTATAGCTCTCTTACCAAGAAGGGAAATCTGAGAAGCATGGTCAACCCTGAGTCTTCTAGAGAAACATAAACAAACTCCAACTGAATAGGGTTGGTTTAGACCGAGGAGCTTCCATTTCTTCCTTTGAGATCTCTAGCCGAGTGAACAGTTCTGGGTCCCAGATGTTTCTGAAGAGCTTGCGACAGTCCATGGCCCGCAGAATATTTCTTCACACCCACCGAGTCACAGACAGAAACGGACAAATGGTCGTTGCAACATTTGAAATTCAAAAAAAATTACCATTATGAACCGATACCATGTCGCCTTCCATCCATCGTACCCTACCTTCCTTCATGCCTTATATGTTGATTAGTGGAGACTTATACAAATTAGGTCCCCCATTGCAAAATTATTATTCTCCTCAATTTCACTATATATTTCATCATCATTTTCTAAAACATTAGGTACATTTGACATAGTAGTTGCACCTTACCCTCCACGAAGTTTTTGTATCCGCTTCCCTTTCTTTATTTTATTCTCTCATAATTGCTCTAGTGTTTTGTTCTTGACCTTCTTCTTGTCCTTACGAAAAAAATATAGATAGTGGGGTAGGGGACATTCTCAACTACTCAAAATTCATACAAAAAAGTATAGGAATGTGCAGACCAGGTAGAGTGGGGACAAAAATCTCGTGAAAGTGGTGGAAAAGGATGTTGGAGGGCAGGGGATGTATAAAAGAAGGAAACGTGCCCGCGTTATAATGCGTTTGCATTCCCTTTCTATATTTTCCAAGGCTCAAATCACTTGCCTTAGATCCCCAAACCCGAGGCATGGACCTGCTAAATTACAACAAACTGCGTGTTTTCAACAAAAAATGCTAAAATACGTCTTTGTCAATAATAAATCCCATAAAAAGTATCAACACATTTATTAAAAATTTGACTACGAGGTCAAATAAACTTTCTTCTTTCAGAATATATGATTTTTTCATTTTTTGTGACTTGTATAAGGTTTCCCTACTTATTATTTTCTAACTATGTCTTTTTATAGCTATTTTTTTGAATTTATACACGTCTATCATTCATCGTGTATATTTTGATTCACTCATCCAAAATTGAATAAAAATTAATATAGTCACAAAATAGGACTAATTCTACACATATTCAAAAAAAATCTAATTTTTGATATTTTTTTAGGTAGTTAGTGGGGTATACGGTCAGATATCCCTTATTTTTCAAAATTTAAAATATTTTTACTTCAAAAATCATAAAAAATTAAATGCTCACTAAAAATATCTATCACAAACTAGATGCTCCTATCTATCTTTCTACCAAAGGGTTTTCAAAAATACTAAATAGTGCTAAAAAAATGGGGGGGGGGGGGGGGGGCACGACCGACTATCTACTATGATTTTTAACAAAAACAAGAGCACCTATTGGCATTTTAGATATTTAACCCACTTACACTTAACCATTTTAAAAAAAAAATAGTAGCTTAAAAACTAGACTCAAAATTTTACGATTCATGTTATTATAACATCTTCCAATTTTGAGTGTAACTATTTCAAATAACTCGTAGAAGTTGAAGATTTTTTATTTTTCAGAAAAAAGTTTCCACATAAGACCCCCTTTTGGCCCTCCATTTCTATGCACTTACCCATACATATACATACATATGTGTGTGTATTGCAAGTTTTTTTGTGTTGGTCCTTTTGGGAGGAAACTCTTGCCCCATACCTTGGTTGTTGGGATGAGAAAGTGGCTAAGTACAAGTCACACATGGAGGTTGAAGACCGCGCATAGAAGGGCACACATGAAACTTAGAAAGGTACCAAGGGCCAGAAGGAAACACGTAGGAGTACACACAAGGACAAGGAAGTAATACAAGTGTGCAAAGGTTTGTGCGGGAGATGTAAAGACATGAGGGCGCGTAGGTTCGTGCACAGAGGTAGAATTCAAGAATTAGAGGAATTCTAGGTTCGTCTAAAAATAGGAGAAAAACAAAGTTGGCATATTTGGCAACGTAAGTCCAAAAATAGATCCAAGAGAGGGGAAAGCATATGCAACAAGGATACCATATAAACAGATTGGGTAAAAACACATGCAGGAAGGATAAAACACATGCGTGGACATCTATTTATATGACACGGACACAAATTAGGATCAAGTTATTTATAGCACAATCTAGAGAATAAAGCAGGAGTTAAAAAGGCACACAATCTATAATTATGAGGTCTATTATTAGAAATAGAGCATGTAAACGGTGAAGGACAAAATAACTTATTTTTTGTAACACCTAATGATTGTAAAATCTTGAATTGAAAAAGTAAAAGCTACCTGTATTATGTCAAATTGTGGTGCATGGACTCTTTTTAGAACCATCTCCATTATTTTTGTAGAAAAATAACTCCTTTTCGGTGGAACAAGAAAACTTGAACTCACGTCAGTAAGCATTCATGTAACTATATTTAGCCTAAAATTCCCTAGGAAGAAGGATCAATAAACACCACATTGTCAATAACATCTTTAGACAGTGTGAGATTCCAAAGATTAAACAATACCTTCATAAAATTGACTAACTCAAAGAACAAATTCAGAACTTAAAAGTTTGATAATTTATGTCTCCGTACATACTTAGTCCTAAAAGACAATACACTGTGCATACCTTGCTTTGAAATGCACATGTTACAACTTTCTCGCAGTATGAAACATACACTGTTAGTAGTGCAGGACATTGCAAAAACATGTTCTCTATGAAAAAACATACAGAACATGTCAGTGCAACTACCCAGATTAAGAGCGAGATATACATAACAACTTAAGGAATATGATGCATGTAAAGAACCAAAAGAGATCAAAGTAGTACCTCCCTAATGCATTTCAACTAGAAAATCACATAATTATATAGATATATAAATCAAATATTAACTATACCAAGACTCAAGATGCTGCACAAGAATTTAGATTTAACTCAACAAGCTCTGGACAATCCAGGTACAAGGCATGCACGCCCTATTGGGAGGAAGTAAGAAAAACACACTTACAAATTACATAACACAATTATGAAGAGAGTATGATTTCAGAATCCATGTACTTTTTTTTAGAGAACAATAAGTCGCAAGCAATACATGCAACCCCAAAGGCTGAGCTTCTTAAGCCTTGAATGTTTTATGACCAGTCGGTTAGAAATTGTGTTTGCTTTAGAGAGGTTATTTCCATCTTGTTATGCCTCATGTTTTCTTCCCTGTTGTAGTCTGATAAGGCTTGTAGCTTCATTTCCATTAGTATGAAATTTATAATTCGACAATAATAAGGCATGCTAGGTCACCTGATTAGGCTTGCTAGCCCAAACCAATCTCACTGAATCCATTCATGCAATCATGAAACCACCTGAACCTCCATGTCATCATCCTTCTGAACATGCTCTAACACTTCTCAATCGTCCTCTTGGTCATTAATGAGCTTTTACATCAATGACAACACCTAAAAAACAACATGCCAACAATTGGTTGGGAGAAATAGCCTCCCTTTCCTTAAAAAATTTGACCATGTAATTAGTTTGGCAATGGACATGGACTTTAATGAGAGTGTAAAACTATTTAAAAGTTGGTTTTCCCCTCCCATTGTAAAAAGTCTCAGTTGAGAAAAAAATGAATACCTCCTCATTTTGATTTACATTTGGTTTTTTAGAGCCATTGAAACTGATCTTTGATGCTTTAAAGCTCTCCCTCGTGCTCTGAAATGAGCATGAACGGTGGCAACATTGTTTGTGGTTCTAAACTAGCCAGATATCTGATTGGAAAAGGGTTTATCCTCTTGGCTTTCCCCATTTTCTTTACTTTCCTCTTCATTGTGGATGTCTACAAGCTTATTTGGGCTTAATGTTGTTTGGTTTCTTTGCACAAACATCCTTATTTTCCATCCTTGTATTTACCATGTTCTGATTCCTCAAACAAGAAGTTAGAGAACTCAAAACCATCCTCCTTAAAATATTGAGGCCCTTCATAGTTCATTGCAATAACTAATGATGCTCTTGGTGCATCATTACAATCCTCTAAAAAGTGAAGCAAGTTCTAAACATGCAGAGTAATGAGGATCATTACATTCAAATGAAATATCTTGATCACTTGGAATCCCTTCTTCCTCTCTTTCTTGGATGGCATACGTGTTTAAAAACACTTTCTCTTCCCCTCCACTTCCAATTTGATTTTCCTTCACATCTGCCTCATTTTTCTTGAAATTTAGCCCCTCTTTTTGCACATTTTGAACATTCTCATCTTCCTAATAAGAATCAGACCAATCTTCAATAGATATGGAGTTATGTTCTTTTGTGAAACTAGTTGGATATGAGACATAAATAAGGGGTTGTTAATTTGTTTCTCCTTTAGGCATAGATGATTTGGGCTCAAGAATTCTAATTTGATGAATTGGAGAAGCCAAATGATCCTCCAAAACATGTTCCCTTCTCTGCTAGTTTGCCATCTCCAAAACAACTGCATGATTTTGCATAAAAACTTATTGTTGGGAGCGTTGTATGGGCTACTCCTCTCCATAAGCATAACAAACATTTTTTTCTACCAACATTGTAGTATAACTTGGTTTAGTGAGTGTTGGGTAGAAGGTAGGGACAACATGTAGAATACCACAACATGTAAATGTAGACACAAAATCACACACTTGGGTACATTTATAGGTCCTAAACACATACTATCATTCATATGATTCAAAAGCGAGAAAACTAGTAATTGACAGATATCTTTGGCCATCTGTCTCTATTTCTTATTTTCTATTTGGTCTTACACACCCTACAGCCCAATCGTTACTTTACTTCTATATCTTTTCTGACTTCGAAAATCAACGCCCAGTTAAGACGCCAGTGCCCAAGTGCCCTTGTCCCCTTTGGGTGCCCCCGACTTCTTTCTACCTTACACACTCTTTTTGGGCCTCTTTTACCTTTTGCGCATCTTATTTTTTATGGGTTGGCCTTCTAGTTGTGAATTACAAAATTTAAACAAGGGAATCATATAAATACATATCTATGTGATCAAAATAAGGAACTAATCTCTAAGCATTACTATCTATCACCTAAGCTTGCATCCAAAGACATCCAAAGCAATCGAGGCCATCCATCTAGCATCCATTAAAGGGACAAGGGACTGCATTTTCTACATACACACTACATAGGAAAGGGGAAGTCCATTATTCCATCCACACATGTTATACATTGCTACATTCTATATCTATACCGCTATCAAGTGCAACTTGCACCAGGGCATCCTAGTACATAATCCTCACATGCACTCATAAGAACTACATGGAGTCTGAGATGTAGTGCATTGCTCAGTCGTAAGTTCACTTAGTCGGGTGACTTCCGGGGTTCAGTCTGACTCCCCGTATTACATATTTCTTCTTTTGGATTTAATGTGGTTTTGTGGGTTTTGCAGGTGAACATGTTTTTTGTAGGTTACATGAATATCCAACAATCAAGGTGTGACATACAGGTGACCAACATCGACTATCGGCGGCACTTATCATATTCCAACCATCTGCGTAGTCACGGGCACCCAATAGAGGTCTTTGACGCCTAGGTGGCCTCCCCTAGTGTAGGTGCCCTAGTCTGGCCTTATCTGATAGTACTAGATTTTACACTGCACATTTGCGACAGTATGCCCTTCCTGTTTAGTAGTTTTCCCAGTCTACACCAGTATCGGATCAAGCATGAATCAACTAAGTCCTCTCTCTCTTCCAGTTAGGGTTTCATATTTTATTAGCTTATTACTTGTGTCAAAATGTATCTAGCAGTTATACTTCATTGTTTCTATCAGTTACTCTAGAACTAGGGTTTAGCATTAATTTCTATTTTTGTTAAATCATTAAAAACGTTAGTGCAAGGTTTAATAAAGTTGGGTAATTTTCCTTGGGTGGAGATGGGAGGGAGTTCTGCAAATCATAAGGAATGTTTTGGGCATGATAAACTTGTGGCACATCAAATGAAGGAAAAAGAAGCAAAGGATCTTCCTGGTTTTTGAATGGAACAATGGATTGTTTAATTTTAACACAAGGAGAAGGAAAATTTTGAGATGGGGAGGGAAGAATGACAACAATGTGGATGGGTATCCTTTGTCCATACTAAATGAGCATCCTCTCAGTTTGCAATGCAATTGCAAAAGCCTAAGGAAGAGTATTGTCTCCTAAAATTTGAATCAATACAGCTAAATAAACATCTAAGGACCTCAAGTAATACGTGAATAACATACCTTGTGAGGGTTTGAATTCTTGAGAAATTATAAGCCATGTCCTTGAGAATATGATGTTGAAATATGAGATGAAATCCATTGAAGCTCGTTTTATTTTGCTGAGGTGTTTCATGAGAGAAATAACATATACATTCTCCTTAGATCGGCTGTGAAGTTGTTCTCCCAACTGATCCCATGTGGAAATGAATTTTGGAGTCAAATTGTTGTACCATTATTTTTTTTACCTTTGAATGATAAAACACGAAGTCTGAGGCAAATGTTCTCTTATTCGATGTTGTGAATAACACAATAGTTTGTTATATCCTGAATGTGATCAATGGGAGATTGATCTCCATTTCCATGGAAAAGAGGTAGGTTTTTAGGGATGTTTTGGGGATATCATCACACTGTTGCAACTGGAGGATATCAACGTTACAATGAGAGAATAAAAGATATCTTTGGAGAGCCATGAGAAAACGGGGGCATATAAATGAATATAAGGATGTAGGAAAAGGTCTTAAACCTAATAAAATGGGTTTTTTGAATCACTAGAGTCGCCAAATGTGTTTGAGAAATAACTCCAAAGCATGAATACCACCAAGAACACATCAACCTTACTAGTATGATGTTGTAGAGAACTTCAATCATGTCCCTCCGGGTGTGTAAAAACTATTATCGGCAAAAAACAACACCCTCTGATTTATCACGAAATAACAATCCATGTTCTTGGGTAACATGGTATTATCTCCAAGTGAGGGAAATTTCTACTTGAGAAAAACCTCCAGAGAAGGTTGGTTCCTCTACTGATTCCTAATGCTAAATTACTCCTACAGCAGGAAATACAACTATCTAATCTAATCTAACAATCCAAGGGACCAGGGTTAGAAGAAAATGCATGAAAGGGAAATCCTAAGCTAATAGAGGTGATAACATTGAGAAAAGGGAGAAATACGCTCTCAATGAGGGGTTTCAAAGATAGGAGGAAATGATGATGAAGAGGGCAGACTTGAGTGCCACATATCAAAACACCATTTAAACTTTCCATTTTCACAAAAAAACACAACAAAAATAAACCCTGTAAAGTGAAAAACACACACAACACACCTGCAATGAATGAACAGGCAAGAAAATGCAATAGATTACAAGCTAGGGTAGATAATATCCACAAAACATAAACTTTATTGCTTTAAAGAGATGCACTGTCCATTACAACGAAGGAGGAAGGCATAAACTCATTGCAAAGGTCCAAGTTTGAGACTTGGCAACTCAAAAACACTTGTGCAACATTCTAAATGATGCCTTTGTATTTTGAGAGGGTCCAACCTTTACAAATGAGAGCCATTTTACAATATATAGAAAAATAGGAGAGAGAGAGAGAGAGAGGAGGAGGGAAAAGAGAGGGAAACCTGAATTCCCACCTTCAGCCACCAACAACATGTATTAAATCTCTAAAAAACCATCATGGGCGCCCCTGTAAGATTGCTTCCCAATGTCCTTTTGCTTGTAGGAGATGAAATGGGAGCCATACTTTATTAAATCTGGTGGTTGAGCCACATGAAACTACATTTTGATGTCTAGAATATTCTTTACCTTTTCACCCACCAAACTTCACCAAATTCTAAATTTTATGATTCCAAAATGAAGTGCATGATAACACCTTTCCAACAATCCAAAGTTTGTCAAAAATGGAGGTTTGGAGAGAAAGATACAAGTAAAAATGCAAAACGTAACTTGGGCCTTGACGCAAGATTTGTTATTTGCATTGTGAGCTGCAATTTTGGTTTGAACCTCCGCAAATATGCCATATGGCATTAAAGGATCATATAGGGGAGTCGGGGATATATTTACAATTTGTAGGACTGTAATTTCTACATTTTGACCATTGACCTTCGACGAGGTGACACATGTTTTAAGGTGGGTGTCGGAGCTTTGATTGCTCCTTACATCTTTGCAAGACTATACAAATGTGAACTTCCTCCTTGCATATTATACCCAAGCATCTAAATGACCTCCACATGTCTAATATGGAATCGGGCCTCAAAAATCTGAATGCATTTTACAGTTCCATTGTGAAGTTATGAACTGCAACCCTGCATGTCAGCTCCAGATCCCCGTGGAGATGCCACATGGTGTCAGGTGGTGAGTTCTAGAGGCATTTTGCACTCTTGTAAATCAGTGAAACTGACCAAGTGCTAAATAACTTCCCGAGTCCGATAAGGATTGTTGTCAGGGCTTAAGGGTCATCTTGTAATTTTATACCTACAGAACTACAAATTAACAGAAAAGTCTCGCCAAGGTTTGAAAAGTTGTTTAAGTCCAAATTTCTTTCTACAAGTTGTAAAATATCCCCAAGGGTATATTAAACAACAGTATGACCTAGAGAGATTAGAAGACCCAATAAAGAATATGAATTTGACAACAAATTTGGAGGACATGTTGCTCCAAGACTGTACAAGTCAGTCAGGACTAGATGTACTATCCTCAGTAATCCCCCTCATTTTTAAGTCAAATTCAAAAATTTTGAGCTCACACCCTCTAGAAGTGTTCAAGTAAAGTTGGAAGTCTGAAAAGATAGAGAAATTCATGCTTTGAAGTTGTTTAAACTCTCCAGTCTGCACGTTTTGATAAATTTTCCATTTTCCTGTCTAGACGCGTGAAAATTTTATTGTTGTCCTCATTTGAATGAAATTTTCAATCTTTCTATGGCCATGGATCGTCGAACCTTGTATTGTTTTCAATTCCTTGGTTCGCGAAAGAAATTTGAAAATCGGGCACAAAATGGTGGAGTTTTCTTCTTCTCTGCATTTTTCCACAGTCGTGAATGACGGGCATTTTCTTCCCCATCAAATTTTGGCCCCATTATCCATGGGTACGTGGACATATCTAATTGGAGGTGGGCCAGTGGAGAAATTTGTGTTTTTGAGCCTTTATGTAAAAAGGGCTAAAAGTCATAAAGTGACCTGCAGCCCCGATCATGCTATGAGGGAAAAAAAGTCAAATGTTGAGCCTGAGAATTTGAGCCTTTTTCATTAAAGGGGCTTAAAGTTAAAAGTAGGGAGGCCCGCCAGACACAAAGGAAAAAGTCAAATCTTGAGCCCGTCATTGGAAAGTCAAAGCATTTTTGAGAATTTGAGCCTTTTTCATTAAAGGGGCTTAAAGTTAAAAAGTGACCCACAGCCCCGATCATGCTATGGAAAAAGTCAAATATTAAGCCCGCATCGAAGGTCAAAGCAGGGAGGTGGGCCGGCGAGCAATTTGTGTTTTTGAGCCCGCATTGAAAAAAGGTAAAATTATAAAAGTGACCCGTGACTCTGTCTCCACTCAAGTGAAGCCACGTGTCAAGCTTATATCAAAAGAAGGGTGAGACCAAAAATGTAAAAAATGCCAAATCTCTATAAAGTCACAAAATGTAAAAGGCATCCTCCACGCCCGCTCCAGTAAATTTCTCCCACGTGGATGGACTCTGGTTTAAAGTTTCAAAGGCAAGATGAACAGGTTCAAATTCAAAGTTACAAAACAAGTGTAACGGCTGCATTATGAAAAGTCTAGTTTTTTCTGCCATTGGCGTTTCTTCGCGAATCAAGAATCTGAACAAACGCGAATGACTGAAAAGATTGTAAACCATTTCTTGCTAACAAAGAAGAAGTTGTAACCGTTTCTTGCAAGATATTTAATGGCTTCTTCACGCCATTGTAAAGGGTTGGCAATTGATCTTGTAAACTCACGAGTGCATTGTACTTAGAGAAAGCAAAGGAGATAGCCATTTTCTTCTACTTTCCTCCATTCTCAAATTTCTTCCATTCCCACATTATGTACAACTTCTGTTTAAGCATCAATACAAGAAGAAGGATTTTGTAGCCTCTTTGATGAGGATATTTTAGAAACTTTGAGTTCACAATCTTATCTCATCTTGTTGCCATTTGCAGGGTTGTTTCTTCTCATAAATGCATGTGTTAAAGTTTCTAACTAATGTGTGTAGGAATCTGATTTCCTACCTACAACATTAGTTCTCCTATCTCATTTCTCACTCCCTTTCCCACCTTCAGAAAAATTATTCCCTAGCAAGATAATTGCTAGCTTTGTCCACAGGGTCAGTGGAGTGCCCCTGTTGGATCCCCAGTCGAAAAGGCCACCACAGAAATCCACCTTTTCACGTGCATGCATATACGACAACTGCACCAGTTAAGTAGAGGGACTTAGATTCCCAGAGCATTGGCAAGGAATTCACAAAATTTTTCCACCCAAAAAATTTCCTCGCCAACAGTTTTTGGCACCCACCATGGGGCAGATTTAGCAGCATCTGCACCTGAATGCGACCGCAAGGTCAGAAAATTCAAAATTCAAAAAAGAGAAAAATTTCTATGAATTTGAATGGCTATATGAGCCACATGGATTCAAATCATGGCTATTCCAGGAAACCCTCCTATTGAAAGACCCGAATTTCTCTTCCACATCCAAGAAGACGTTGCTTCAGATTTGAGGGAAGCTATCTGGCATAATAGACAAAGTGCCAATCACTACTTCATTGCCACGAGAATTCTGGACCTTGAAGAAGAACGCGCTGCTGAATTGGAGAGGCAAAGACAAATTCCAGCACCACAAAGAAGAGCATAGATTTTCAAGCTGGCGGATAGAAGACACCTGGCAAACAGAGACAAGGAGGACAAACTGATCCCATTTTTGAGGAACTTCAAAGGAGACAAGAGCTACTCAGAATCCAGAGGCTTCCTTTTCAAGCAACCAGTCACGTTGGGAACCTGAGTGTTGCCAATCCTTTGGATGGTGAATTTCCATACATCAACGAGAACCTTGTAGACTTCACTGATGTGAAGACCGAAGAAGAAGCTAGAGAAAGAGAGGCGAGAGCTGAAGAAGAAATAAGAGCTCAACTCGAAGAAATCGAGAGACTTCAAGCCGAGGCAGACGAAAGAGCAGTAGCAGAAGCCACAGCCTTAGCAAGGTTGGAAGCTAGAAATAGAAATAGAATGGGGGATCATGATCATGAGCATGAACATGATCGTGAGGCCCATAGGCCTAATGTACCATGGGGAGGAAACACCGGTCCACTGGCTCTTGCTCAACCACTCCATGAGCTACCGAAGAGGCTCGAGAAAAAACTTCCCAAAATTCAGAGGGGATGGTTCTCAACTCCCTGAAGAGCATGTAGCAGCATTTATCACTACTTGCGGTGTGTTGGGTGTTGAGGATGAAGATGTGTCAGTCTGACTCTTTGTGGAGTCACTTCAAGAGAAAGCTTGTCGAATGGTTCTACATGCTACCCCGAGGTCTGTCACCTATGTTGGGAGGATATAAGAAGTGCATTCAAACACAGGTTCAAGAGCACAGAAGATTGTCAGGATCTTTTGGTCCAATTGGTACAAATGAAGAAAGAAACCTCTGAGTCAATGAGGGACTTCATAGCAAGATATAATAGAGTGATAAGAAGAATCCCTGAAGATGTGGTGCCTCCTAAAATAATTTGAAGAGATTCTTCATCAGTGCCTTGCCATCAGAAGTAGGTTTCTTCCTTAGAAGAACCCAACCAAGAACATTAAGGGAAGCTCAAGACCATGCAATAGAAACCGATGATGATCTAATCTTGTCTGGAAAGGTGAAAGGCCCCAATGGAAAGCAAAAGGGTCAGAATTCAAACTCTGTCACCACAGATCCGATGTTCCAAAAAATGGCAAATGACTTGGTTTCCTTGAAGAAGCAGCTATCTCAGATCACAATGCGGAATGCTTCAAGGAAACCAAACCCTCCAGATAGGCCAAGGATTTCTCCACCTCCTCATCAGCTTGCTCTTGAAGCACCACCAGTCAATGCCATCTGTGACACCAAAGAGCCGGAGGAGGAAGCAGAAATTGATGAAACTGAAGAAGAAAATATGGAAGACTATGAAAACTATCTTGAGGTCGAGGAAGTTGATATGCACAATGGCCTAATTGAGTACGTTGATGATGAAGATGAGGATGATGAAGAAGCTCCAAGTTTCTCATGTGTTGTTTTCACTCGTGCACAATCCAGGAAAGGTGCTTCATCCTCAACAGTTGTGGTAAAGGATAAGAAGAATAAAGAAGATTCTCCTCCAGAGGTCACACAAAATAAAATCATCAGCAGAGGATCACCATTACCACCTTCTATGGAGTCGGCCAAAGAAAAACCAGACTCACTGGTTGTCAGGGATCATGCTACTATGCCAAGTAAGTCATCTAATTCTTCTCCCAACTCAAAAGTTGCTAAGAACAATTCTCCTTTAAATGTTGTTCCTGCAAAAACATCTAAGGTTCAATCAAAAGCTACACCCTCACCCCCTTCCAAGCCAATTGCTACACCTGAAAAAGGAGAATTCAACACCCAAAGTAGCAAAGCCTCTACCATGTAAATCTTCCTCCATTTCTGGAACCTCTTCCTCACTCACCATAACCCCATTTGACTTTGTGGAACATGCAAGCAAAACCAAAGTCCAGCTCTCAGAAATAGAATACCTACAAACACACCCTGCCCAGTTTGACAGGTTCATTAATGCAGTTCATGGTGGTAACCCTATATCCTTGAGTCCTAATTCTAAAGGCTTACTACCCACACCATCCACACCACCTTCCCAAAACATGCTAGCCCTCAGTGCCTCCAAAACCAACAGGGTTGAACCTTTCTACCTGTCACTCCTCATTAAAGGCTTCCAGCTAAATAATTGTATCATAGATTCTGGAGCCTCAGAACAATGTGATGCCAGCCAAAGTTGTAAATGCTCTAGGCCTCACCTTGACCCAGGTAAATGGCACCTGCTACTCAATGGAATCCAAAAAAGTGCCATTGGTAGGAAGAATCAAAGATGCACAGGTAGCACTAGCTGATTTTCCAAGACAAGAAGGTGCTCCTAACCATACTGGTAGCAGACATCCCAACATCCTTTGGTATGCTATTGAGTAGGAGTTTCTATAGAGACCTGGGTGGAGAGATAAAAATGGATTGGTCATCTGCAACTATCCCAGTAAAAGGTGAGATGAAGAAGTTGCTACCAGTAAGAAAGATGAAGTTCACAGTACGAAAGTCTGATGATCCGAAAGCAAACATTCTCTTTCAAGATTGTGGGCTAGGAAACTACTTCCTCACATCAAAAAAGAGGAGAACTTGCCACTTCTCATGGAGGAAGAGGAAGATCAAATTTGGACAATGGAATTTGATGGTAGTCATTCCAGTGCGGGCTCAGGAGCTGGTGTAGTATTGTACTCTCCTTCCAATGAGTTGTACCCATTTTCCTACAAGCTACAATTTGATAATACAAATAACACTACAGAGTATGAAGCACTACTCTTAGGCATGAGTGCAGAAGAGGACATGGGAATCAAGAAACTGAGATGCTGAGGTGATGCAGAGGTTGTAGTAAAGTAGGTCTGCCAACAATATCAGGTGAAGAATCCAAGACTCTGGCATTACAGAAATAGAGTGTGGGACTGCATTGAATCTTTTGATGCATTTTCCATTGAAGCTATTCCAAGGGAACAAAATGAAAAGGTTGATTCTCTTGCAGTGTCAGCTTCCCTAGTGACACCTCATCCTTCTTTTGGTAAAGACAAAGTGACCATTGAAATGGTATTCAGGCCTAGTGTACCAGATAATGCAAATCATTGGCAAGTCTTCAATGATGATAACCAAATTCTAGCCTTTTTAGAGCAAAGGGATAATTTCAATAATCTCTTCTTCGAAGGAGGTGAAAATCCACACCGAGAAGCAGTCCCCAAAGAAGAGAAAGAAGGAATTGAAGGGATTGATGATGAGGGAGTAATCAAATTGAAAGGGAACAAAATTCCCAAAGGCCTAGTCTCTTTAGAAGACCTCTTTGACAAACATGACAGATTCATTCAAGAGAAAGAAAAGCAATCTTCTCGGTGCCCAGCTGATTTTGATAAAGAAAACATTGGTACCCCAGAGGAGCCAAGGATGGTCAATATTGGAAAATGTTGCTCGCCTGAAGAAAAAAGAAGGTTTGTTGCATTACTCAAGAAATACTCAGATGTCTTGGCCTACTCTTATGATGAACTCAAATCCTTCCAGCCAAAGGAAATGCATCACTCAATTCCTTTGAAGCAGGGTGTTAAGCCCTTCAGGCAGAAACAAAGGTCGTACAACCCAAAGATTGCTGATACCATCAAGGAGGAGGTAACGAAGATGCTTAATGCAAGGATCA
The DNA here is from genome assembly GCA_019776745.2 of Taxus chinensis. NCBI lineage: Eukaryota > Viridiplantae > Streptophyta > Pinopsida > Cupressales > Taxaceae > Taxus > Taxus chinensis. The sequence continues at coordinate 574,633,754 of CM034152.1, read as the reverse complement.
TCTTTCCCATCCACCATTCAACGTGGGTGGCTAACATTGTGCCAGTGTGGAAGAAGAATGGTGAAATAAGGATATGTGTAGATTTTCACAACCTGAACCAGGCATCACTAAAGGACAATTATCCTCTTCCTATCATGGACCATATCCTACAAGCAGTCACTGGATCTGAAATGCTTTCATTACTTGATGGATTCTCAGGATATAATCAAATCAAAGTGGTAGAGGAGGACCACACCAAGACAGCCTTTACAACACCTTGGGGCACTTTTTCCTACAACAGAATGCCTTTTGGCCTAATCAATGCAGGAGCTACATTCCAAAGGGCGATGGATTTGGCCTTCAAAGATCTGAAGCATTGCATTGTCATATATCTTGATGATCTCATAGTATTTTCAAAGAAGAGGGGAGATCATATCTATCACTTGGAACAGGTACTTGCAAGGTGTAGGAAACATGGCATATCACTAAATCCAAAAAAGTGCATTTTTGGAGTCACAGAAGGCAAGTTATTGGGGCACATTGTGAACAAACATGGAGCACACATTGATCCTGAGAGGATTAGATCCATTCAAGCATTAGCCCTTGCCCACAAGCAAGAAAGGAGTTCATTCATTCTTTGGAAAGGTGAACTTTCTTCATCATTTTGTGCCTGAGTTTGCTGAGTTGACGAAGCACATCACTTCCATGATGAAACCACAAGAAAACTTCAAATGGAACAATGAAGGGAAGGAAACATTTGAAGAGATCAAGAAATCCATTGCCAAGGCTCTGACTCTTGTATCTCTAGATTTTAACAAAGAATTCATCATGTATTGTTATGCATCAGAACATACACTCTCTGTCATTCTCGTTCAGAAAAATGATGAAGGCGTGGAAGCACCTATTGCTTTCATGAGTTGTCCTTTGAAAAAGCATGAGCTAAAATACAACCAATTGGAGAAGCATGCCTATGCAGTGGTCAAGGCTGTAAAAAACTTCAGGTTTTACATCCTCAATTCCCATACGGTGGTGATGGTCCCCAGCAGTGCAATCAAGTCCATCTTGACACAGCAGGATCCCAGAGCTAAAAGAGGAAATTGGATTGCAAAGACTCAAGAATATGACTTGGAGATTCAACCCTCCAATCTGGTAAGGGGAAATGGCTTGTGCAAGTTGATTGTTGAAGATGAAACACTCAAAGTTCAACATGGCGAAGAAAATTGTGCTTGCTCAACTTGTTCAGAAGACAACCCACAGGTTCTCTTTGTCACCACTACTGATGAGTGGTATGCTGATATTTCCTATTACCTGACTTATGGAGAATTCCCTCCCCATCTTGATTACAAGAAAAGGAGAACACTCAAGCTGAAGGTAGCTAAATTTGTAATCTGGAATCATGCACTTTACAAAAGAGGCCTGGATGGTTGTTTCCTCAGGTGCGTAGATAAAGAGCAACAAGAAAAGTTGCTTAAAGCATACCATGACCAAGCATGTGGTGGAAATTTTTCAGCAATGGTCACTGCACACAAGATCCTCCGAGGAAGGTATTATTGGCCCACCATCTTTGCAGACACTCAAGATTGGGTTTCTAAATGCAAAGCATGCCAACAGTTCATTGGAAGACCACAACTCGTTGCATTACCACTCAGGCCTGTGGTTATTGAAGAACCATTTCAACAGTGGGGGCTGGACTTCATTGGTGTTCTAAACCCTCACTCAAGTGCAGGGCACACCTATGTACTCACAGCAACAGACTACTTCACCAAATGGGTGGAAGCCATTCCGGCCAAACAAGCCAACACTGAAACAATATGTATGCAACTTCATCAAGGAGAATATCATAGTCTGTTTCGGAGTGCCACAGAAAACGTAGTCATACTGAAACAAGATACAACTTATCAAGGTATAATATCATGCCATTTCAGAGTGCCAACAGAAGATTGTAGTAGATAATGCTACCTATTTCTCTTCAAGAGAGCTGACCAAGTTTTTCTATAGCTACAGAATCTCCCTATCTCATTCTTCTGACTACTATCCACAAGGAAATGGACAGGCCAATCAAGCAACAAGAACATTGTGACCATTATCCGCAAGCTTGTAAATGAGAATCAAAGGAATTGGCACAAAAGGTTGTACGACGCATTGTGGGTGGATAGGATCACTCCCAAGAAGGCAATAGGTATGTCACCATTCCAACTATTGTATGGAGTCGAAGCAGAAATTCCTCTCACGATCGAGATGCCATCTCTCAAGCTGCTACAGGCAATAGAAGATGGTCAGTACAAGGATTCCATTGACAAGAGGATCCTCTTTCTTGAGAAGCTGGAAGAAAATAGACTCCAAGTGGTGGATCACATTAAGGAGCACCAATTGAAAGTAAAGAATATTTTTGATAAGAAGGCCAAGGCAAGAGAATTCAAAGTTGGAGACTTCATCCTGCTATGGGACAAGAGAAGAGAACCAAAAGGCAGCCATGGAAAGTTTGATTCATTATGGCTCGGCCCATTCCAGATTCATGAAGCTTGCGGTGAGAACACTTTTCTTCTCTCATATTTGGATGGAACGCCACTGGAATTGCCTCAGAGTGGGAAATACTTGAAATTGTATCATCAGTGAAAGTGGGTTGTTCCCCCGCCTTGTACCATAGGTGTGTTTCCCTTTCCGCTTGTGTGGTTTTGTTTCCCCTTCTATGTTGTGTGTCGTGTGTTTCCTTCCCTTTGTGTGCTTGTGTGTTTCCTTCTTCTGATCTTTCTTTCTCGAAGTTGTACATGACTCTGCAAGGCCCAATGGATAAGGCACTGGTCAACAAATTATAGGGTCTAGAGATTGAGATTCTGGATTCCCATGTCATGTCTTCACTATGCTCAGTCCATGTCATGTCCCCAAGCTAGAGCCAGCTGTTGTCGCCCTCAAAATACCCCCCTCATTTTTTAAGTCAAATTCAAAAATTTTGAGCTCACGCCCTCCAGAAGTGTTCAAGTAAAGTTGGAAGTCTGAAAAGATAGAGAAATTCATGCTTTGAAGTTGTTTAAACTCTCCAGTTTGCACATTTTGATAAATTTTCTGTTTTCCTGTCTGGACGCGTGAAAATTTTATTGTTGTCCTCATTTGAATGAAATTGTCAATCTTTCTATGGCCATGGATTGTCGAACCTTGTATTGTTTTCAATCCCTTGGTTCGCGAAAGAAATTTGAAAATCAGGCGCGAAATGGTGGAGTTTTCTTCTTCTCTGCATTTTTCCACAGTCGTGAATGATGAGGCATTTTCTTCCCCATCAAATTTTGGCCCCATTATCCACGGGTACGTGGACATATCTAATTGGAGGCGGGCCGATGGAGCAATTTGTGTTTTTGAGCCTTTATGTAAAAAGGGCTAAAAGTCATAAAGTGACCCGCAGCCTTGATCATGCTATGAGGGAAAAAGTCAAATGTTGAGCCCGCATCAAAAGAGTCAAAGTGGGGAGGCAGATCGTTGGGGAGATTTGAGAATTTGAGCCTTTTTCATTAAAGGGGCTTAAAGTTAAAAAGTGACCCACAGCCCCGCCAAACACAAAGGAAAAAGTCAAATCTTGAGCCCGCCATTAGAAAGTCAAAGCAGGGAAGCAGGTCGGAGAGAACTTTGAGGTTTTGATCCTTTTTTTAAAGGGGCTAAATAAATGTTAAGCCCGCTCATGGAAGGTCAAAGTGGGGAAAGTGGGCCGGCGGAGCAATTTGTGTTTTTGAGCCTACATTGAAAAAAGGTAAAATTATAAAAGTGACCCGTGACTCTGTCTCCACTCAAGTGAAGCCACGTGTCAGGCTTATATCAAAAGCAAAAGGGTGGACCAAAAATGTAAAAAATGCCAAATCTCTATAAAGTCACAAAATGCAAAAGGCATCCTCCATGCCCGCTCCAGTAAATTTCTCCCACGTGGATGGCTCTGGTTTAAAGTTTCAAAGGCAAGATGAACGGTTCAAATTCAAAGTTACAAAACAAGTGTAACGACTGCATTATGAAAAGTCTAGTTTTTTCCACCATTGGCGTTTCTTCGCGAATCAAGAATCTGAATGGACGTGAATGACTGAAAAGATTGTAAACCATTTCTTGCTAACAAAGAAGAAGTTGTAACTATTTCTTGCAAGATATTTAATGGCTTCTTCACGCCATTGTAAAGGGGTTGGCAATTGATCTTGTAAACTCACGAGTGCATTGTACTTAGAGAAAGCAAAGGAGATAGCCATTTTCTTCTACTTTCCTCCATTCTCAAATTTCTTCCATTCCCACATTATGTACAACTCCTATTTAAGCATCAATACAAGAAGAAGGATTTTGTAGCCTCTTTAATGAGGATATTTTAGAAACTTTGAGTTCACAATCTTATCTCGTCTTGTTGCCATTTGCAGGGTTGTTTCTTCTCATAAATGCATGTGTTGAAGTTTCTAACTAATGTGTGTAGGAATCTGATTTCCTACCTGCAACATTAGTTCCCTATCTCATTTCTCACTCCCTTTCCCACCTTCAGACAAAGTCTTCCCTAGCAAGAGATTGCTAGCTTTGCCGCAGGGTCAGTGGAGTGCCCCTGTTGGATCCCCGGTCTGAAAGGCCACCACAAAAATCCACCTTTTCATGCACATGCATACACGACAAGCTACATCGGTTAAGTAGAGGGACTTAGATTCCCAGAGCATTGGCAAGGAATTCACAAATTTGTCTCTTAAAAGGGGTACTTCGATTCCTCTTTTTCTCTCACCAGTGTTGGGTTGCACTTAACACTCTAGTCTCCCCTTCGACATAAATTGGGGAGTGATCATCCCTAATCCTTTGACATCTCAACAATAAATATGAATATCTAAGAGCACAACATGAACGAGAGCTCCTCCCTCTTCAGAGCAAACATGTGTATTTCTTCTATGTCGTGTGTCTCCTTTACTTACTTTTTGCTAGTTCAAAGTTACAAGCATTATCTATATTTTGATTTACAATTTAGTATCTATCATAGACATTTATTACACTATGTGCTATAGGTTTCATCATCATGTGTATCAATACCAATACATTAGAGTACCGATTCCGAGCAAAGACAAAGTGTGTGTGCACACTCAAGTATGTTTTCCTTTAAGCATGCAATTTTTAATAACACACTTAAAGTGGGTGCAAATGTGGACACTAAAATTTGGTAACTTGTCCCTTTGCAATGCCAAGTTTGGCTATGCTCCCTTACTAGGACAAATGCTCCCATTCAAGATTTAAAGAACTATCTCTCTAGCTCTTCCATGACTTGTTTATCTTTACACTTTGCTATGTCGTCATTTCGAGAAATATTATTAAATCAAACTAGTAAACAATCCTTGTACATTATGACATAACTTTCTATTTTACACTAGAGTCTTCCTGTTAAGAATTGTACAAATGTTCAGGATGTGGAATACGGTTTTGGTCGACTTGTAAAATTGTTCTTTGTTGCATTCTCTAACCTATTTTTTTCAATTTAAATATCTTTATTGCAATATTTCATCTTCCTAGGTTCAACCTCGTTAGAATCTTTCGCTTATGGAAGGCTATATAAGCAAGTTAATATCACAAAAATCCTCTTCCACTCTTACAAGCTGATTTTGCAAATATCATTCCAAATGCACTCAAGTGTCTCCTAAATCTACTCAAATTAGTTTCACATCAGGTAGATAAGTCTGTACTATAAGTCTGAAGCACTCAATTAGGTCAAAGAGTCTAACTTCCTCCATTTCCAAGCATGCAAAGGTTATAGAGTCATATCTTCATAAGAAAAAAGTCACTCCAAACATTATCAAAGGGTTTCAAGGAATAAAGGGTTTGGCCACGTAGCTGAGGCACACCACATCACATTACTATAACATTGGGTGCGTTCCATAATATACAATTAGTTTGCTATTATGCGTCAAGAGACACTAGGGCACCCTTAGGGGGTTGGCTCAAATTACACTCACACTTACACAAACACCTATGAGAACTACACGAGGCTTGCTCTGCATGAGGGCATGTAGTGCAACACTTTGATTGGTTTAGCAACTGGGTTGACCGCCAAGGGTAGTCTAGCCTCATCACACACATATGCTTTCCCCTTTTGGTTTGCCAATGTTTTGATGAATGGTAATGCATGTTTTTAGGGTTTTCACTTTGTTATAGGTGATTGCGGGGCATCTTGAAGTTGTGTGATCAAGAACGTTAGATAACGAAAGGAATTTCCAGGCAAGCGAAACACTCAGGAAGTTTTAGATGCTAACCACCAAAAGGTCCAAAATAGTACAATCAAAGTCAGGATTGTATAGTTCCAACGTGGAGCATACAAAAGTTATATGGTCCCGCCCCTACTTTGTTTCCAATTTTAGAACTCACAATGAAACATCTATAGTTTTTGACACCCCCTTTTCCACCTATCTCCACATCCATATGTCTTGTGCTCTGACCTATACAACTAAGTCTTATTCTCCTCTTACATATTTGAGCTATCCTTTATTGTTTTATCAATCATTACGAGTATTAATGCATTATTCTAGTTATGAATAGTTGATTGTAAATTGATTAGATCTGAATAATTCCCCCGTTAGAAACTCTTACATCCTCTTTATTGTTGTGCACTTTCATAACATAGATTTAATTAGGGTGTAAACAATAAACATGTATGCAAAATGAGAAATCACACACAAGACATGTGAACTATTCAACAAAATTCCTTGATGAGACATGGTCTCATAGTCTATACGAATGCAAGATACACACAAAATGGTTTTGTTGAAAAGACCTTTGAAACTTTTAAAAATATATATATGGAAGGTGTAAAATTGGACTCCACAAACTTTATCATACTCCCACCTACTCCCACCCGCACTAAAATGTGAGCTTTCAAATATATATGGAAGGTGTAAAATTGGACTCCACAAACTTTGTCATACTCCTACCTACTCCCACCCGTACTAAAATGGGAGCTTTCAAATAAAATGTAGACATCCATCAAAACATATTAAGAAAAGTGTATACAAATGATTGAAACATACACAAAACACCTCGATTGTTTAACTAAATAACCCTTCAAAATTTAGACTTATCTAAATAATACATTTCTTTTCATTTATTCGATTGACATCGGAATGAAAGCGTCTTGCAACTCGTGTGCAATTTGCTAGTAGAATAAATATAGTTGTGAGGAGAGTCGAGGTCCGTGCCGGTAACCCTAATCCTTCGAACGGAAACTCCTATCCAAATCAACGATACAGTATACTTACAGTTTTTGTCGTTAAACAAATCCTATCGCTCGGGAAGACAAAAAAAGCTACGGTCCAGACAGAGAGAAAAAAGTTATGAAGATCGTGCAGTTCTAGAGCAACCAACACTGGCGTTGTGCTTTGAGTGTCACCGGCGATAAAATAAATAGTGGTGTTTTCACAGTGGCGAGAAAATATTTGCATAAAATATTTCCCTAAATTGACAAATTTCAGAATTCCATTTTGGAGCAAAATGCGTAGAGGAGGGAGAGGAGGATTTACATTTGGAAAACGTCCCGTTTCAGAAGAACACCGCATCAGTATTGACGAACGTTTAGAACAGTTTCGTTTAAGCCCCGATCAAGGTATTCTCTCGATCATATTTTTCTCTTTTCATATTTTAAGCTCTAAATTGAACAAGCACAACGGCATGATTTGAACGCAATCCTCATCAAATGCTTAGGGTTTTTCAATTAAATTATGCATTTTTCAGTTCGGGTGGGGAGCTCTGTGAAATGGTGAAATCCTGCTATAACTGTCCAATTAAAAGGAAACAAATATTTTAATCGTAGCGACGAAGAAAGCTATTGATAATTTAAATGATAAACAGTGAAGGCTTATAATTTATAAAATAAGTTGAGGAGAGGTATTCAAACAGTCGAGGTGCCCACACAACAACTTTAGGTCGAGGGCAAGCACTAACGCAATAGACAGAGGAGGTCCACTTTAGGTTGAGGGAGAATCCTAGACTGAGGAGATCAGCTCAGGGGCTGAGGAAGAGCACTAGACTGATAGGCCGAGGAGGTCGAGGGCCTTTCCGGCATTTATGCTCTGTATGTCCCAACGATGGTTTCAAACGTGTGGAAACTATATTAACAGGTTTGGGGAGGGAAGAGCAATTATCAGCTAGTATGCTTACAAATATAAAGGCCAACACCTTAAGCATTTCAGATATATAATTGCACATGTTGTATTCAAACTTAGATTGACCTGTTGTAGTCCATACTATGATTCATATTCAGAGGGAAAAAGTTTGAAAATGAATAGAATTCTGTGGAAAAATCTATGTGTAAGGGGTCGTGCTGATGAGTAACAGGTTTTGGGAGGGAAGATTGTTTATCAGCTAGTACACATACAAATATAAAAACTAACACATCAAGCATTTTGGATATATAACCACCCATGTCAGTCAGATCCAAATTTAGATTGACCTGTGATAGTCCATACTATCATTCATTTTCAGAGGGAAAAGTTTGAAAACTAGTAGAACTATGCAGAAGGGGTCGTGGTGGTGTAATAATAATGCAGACATTTGTTAAGTTCAAATATCTGACTCAGTTATAAGTGTCATTTATTTTCATAGGGAAAATTTTGAAAATTAGTATAACTATGTTGTAAAAACTACGTATAAGGGGTCGTGGTGGTGCAATAATAATGGAGAGATTTGTTAAGTTCAGATATTTGACTCAGTTATAACTATCATTCATTTTCAGAGGGAAAAATTTGAAAACTAGTAGAACCGTGTAGGAAAATCTACGTATAAAGGGTCACGGTGGTGTAATAATAACAAAGACATTTGTTAAATACAAATATCTGACTCTATTATAAGGCAACCTTTAAGCCCAGCCCACATGTAGTAAGATTTAAAATCTTGATAGTGCCGCAAGGAAAGTAAAACATCTGCAAAAGTTAAGGTTTAGAATATTAATAATGTGGAAACAAATACTTGGATCTATTTTCCTGAATGTCAGCATAAGCAGAAATTATTTCTAATTTTGACCATTTTAGAGGTAATTGTTATCCAAAATTGCACCTGTGCAACTTCAAATAACTAATCAAATTGAAATTAGCCATTCTCATGCTTCGCGGGAGCCGCGAGACTCTCACCCAACTTTCCGTGAAGTTTAGGAATATAGTGTTATGCGGATCCTCAACAAGCCTGCAGAACAAAGGAGGTGAGCGAGTCATGACTTAGGTGGAATTGGTCAACTAGTCAAGAATTCAAATGCCGCGGGGTTGCCTTTTGCGAAGAAATGAAGGTGCGGCTAAGTCACAAAAGCCGCGGGACACTGATTCAATGTTCCGGGGGTATTTCAAAGGCAAGCGTTCTGCGGACTTCAAAAGCCATGCCACACTTCAAAACCCATCAGCAAGCAAAAACCGCGGGATGTTAAAAACATTCAAATATTCTAAAAGGCCCGCGAAGAAAGGAGGAATGCAAGGGAAAAGCCGTCGAGCAAGCGATGAAGCATTTTCACCCTTAACTCTTGCCGCGGCTAATCAAATCAAACGAGATTGATCTTATTGGAAAGGTCTCATTAATGGCTACATCCCAGGGCCTACAACTTCCGAAATTGATGCAGTCTCGGGGACCGAAATGTCAAACATGGGTTTGAGGCAAAAGAGACGGTTTTGAACACACAAAGTTATCAAATCATTCCCCAACCACTAGCGTCAATGAAGAACGACGCCCCTCTCCTTTTGCAGGTTGGATGGCATGTAGAATCGGTCTTCTAGAGGCGCCCATGTGCTCTGCAACGAACTTAATGAATTTGGTCGGTGGTTGGAGGAAGGAGTTCAAATTTCCCTCTCTTTTCCCTCCTCTCTCTTCCCCCTTCCTATATATTGTTGAATAATGCTCATTTGTAAAGTTTGGATCCTCTTAATTTGCAAGAGCATTATTTAGAATAGTGTTTTTTGCGTTTTGAGTTGCAGGCCTCAAATACTTGTCATGTAGATACTTGTCTCTGTCCACCACTGTAATAGATTCTACATCATTTGAAAGCAATAAAAGTCTTGTTTTGTGGCTATTCTCTGGCCTAGCTTGAATTTTGTTGCATCTTCTTGCCTTTCCTTTGCTATATTGGTTTGTTGTGCATCCTTCATGTCCCTCGCAAGTTCCTTTTCTGTTGTGCTCCATGAAAACAAGTGTGTGAATGTTGTTTCAGACAGTGGCATGTTTGTCTGCCCTCCCCATGCGCATTTTCCCTTATTTTCACTCATCTGAGAGTGTTCATTCTCCCCTTTTTGGTGCTATCACCTCTGTTAGCTTAGGATTTTCTCTTTCATGCATCTCTTTCTCTTCCCTGGTCCTTGTGGATGTTAGAGTAGGATTAGATAGCCACATTTCCTTCCTTAGGAGTAGTTTAGCATTAGAAATAGGTAGAGGAATCAGCCTTCTCTAGAGGTTTGTCTCAAGTAGCGAGTCCCACAACTTGAGAGACAATCCCATTTTACCCAAAAACACTAATTGCTCATCATCCGTTCATGATAACTGTTTTTTTGCGATAACAATAATACTTTGAAAAAGAGTAGGATTATATGGATTTTGATAGCTTTTACCCATGCTGCTTTATTGTTTTGTTGACATTGCCGTAGATGCATAAGAGCTCGATTCCTTCTTTAGCTTCGAATTTCCTTGAGTTTTGACATGCTTTAGTGGATCAAGCCCCAAATTTTGAACTCTAGATACTACTGTAACGTATAATTTCATTGACCGATAAATCTATAGTTACCTAAGTCTAGGAGACGGGGAGGTGAGGCGTGGTTTCTGGAATGGAAAATTTTCCCCATATTTTGGGGATGGCGATTAAAATAATATTTAAAAACTAATTTTTAAATCTTTGAACATTATCCAATGAAATTTATGGGATTAAACTTTATTCAATGTTATTTTTGGGTACTTTCGAGAATAGTGTTCTATATTATTGTTAAAAATAACAATTTTTTGAAAGTAAAAGTGTTGAAATTTTAATTTAAAAAATAATAATTGGTGATGCCCCTTCCAAGTCCACAAATCTCCGAAACATTCAAGATGTCCGGGACATCACCAAAATCTAGGGGACATGCCCCAAGTGTAACATTGGATGAATCTAATATCAGTATCCCTATATCATGGACCAACAATTTTGATTTAGAAGCAAATCAGCCATTTAGTTATAGTTCAGTCATCTTGTTATGGTTGGTTAACTTAGCTAACAAAAATAAGACTATTGAATTCCATCATGACATGCAATGTTAGGATAGGATAAATCCAGCTGGAGAACCTATTATTTTATAATAATAAAAACTTAAAAGGAATACTAGAGGGGGAGGATGTTAAAACACTCACATTATGTGAGTGATATAGGTGTGTGCTTGAAAGAAAGAAGAAAAAGGAGAGGAAGCTGACTAGTGAAGGCCTCTCAATCCTGTTGTGATCTTCAATTAAACATACAAAAGCTCAAATTCTAGATACACAAGCATTGTATAAATGTAAATCAAGCCTTGCAGAATAACATACTAGGGTTGTACTTCAATCCGAGTAAGGTATGCAATCAAAGTAAATATTGGATCAGAAACGATTGATTGGGAAATTGGCGCCACTTCTTTTATAATTACAACACCAAGAATAATAATAGTGAATATACAAAACATTTAAAAAATAATCTCCCTATAGGAGGATGAGCCCTTTGGGAGAGATTCTCCCAACTCAAGCTTGATTTTTAGTCACATAGTACTGTCCTAGGTTGCTAGGAAATGGGTATGGGTTCGAAATGCAGAAACACCAATTTTAAAAAACCCTTCGGTACAAAACAATATAGAAATGTCTAGACAATATATTACTAAAAATATATTGTGTTGTAGGGGTACGCTGTCCTCCCCACCGTACCCCCTTGGTACGTTTTTGGTATGGAGACACCAAGGGTACATGAGGGAAACGTCCCTAGTACTCCTGGGTACGTTCCGAATATACTTGGGCTATACCCGGGTGTACCCAAGGGGGACCGGCGATGTTTCCAAGCTGTTGTTGCATAAAGAATTAATTTTTGCATTGACATAGTCAAAGGAAACCCTAAAAATCATAAATTAATAAAAAATTTAAATCCTAAACTCCACTAAAACCTATAGAAAGGCACTCAAGCATTTACCAAAACATGCAAAAAATTCATTGTTGGTTTTTGCAAGTGTAAGAGCTCAAAGTGCCAAAGATGAATTGAGGAGGAGACAACCATATTGACATGATATTCATATATCATATGTATTATACCACATGATTAATGAAGATGCTAAATTTTAAGCATATTGAATGTTTTGAACCTTGATCCTACTATATTTTAAAAGTTTTTATATTTTTTATGGTCTAATAAATGAGTATATATAATATGTACCATAGTACCCAAACCAAGGGTTTTTGAAAATTGGTGTATTCGCGTTTTGAACCCGTACCCTTACCTATATCCTGCCAACATAGAATTATTATACTCATTTTTACTCCATAAAAGATAAAACACTTAAAATACTTTGTATTCATGAAAGTTCAAAACATTCAACTTGCTTCAATTTTCATATGTACATGATTTTAATCTAGATTCTTGAACATATCATGTAGATTTTCCTCAAAATCAGCTCTATGAACGCCACTAACAACTCCACCCCCATTGGCACTAGCTCCATTGCCCAACCCTTATGAAGTACTTCCTGGATTTTCATCATCAATACCAAGTACTGAAAGTTGGGTGAAAGTAGTAGCGGAAGCATCAAAGTCAATAGTCTTAAGATGGATATCTCAAAGCTTGTTAGGATCTCTAGTATAGTCATCAGTCTTGTGCATTAGGAGGTGCAAATTAGAATGTACATATACCAAATCTGCAGTCTTTTTGGATGCCAACTTGTTTTGTTTAGCTAAGGGAATGAAGGCATATGTACTCCAATTTCGTTCTGTTAAAGAATTACTAGCCAATTGTTACAAAAAAAGGTGTTAATAATTTACAAAAGTGTTCGTTAATATCATGAATTTTAATTGGTAAACAACAAATTTTCAATTAAATTTTATACCTGTGAGATAAGTTTAATGGCAATAGGTCATAGGTACTTGGCACCATGGCTATGCATATACCACCACTTGATTGGAGTTATGTTGTACTTGTCACAAAGAGCCTCCATTTCTCTTATGCTACCTTCTAAATGTACAAACATTCCCATTTTGTCGTAGACCGCACTAGCTACAGATGAATCAAGAAACAACCTCCTGAATGCTACCTTAGTTCCATTTGCAATTGCTTGGTCATTATATGGTGGTTGCCTACCAGATAACCCAATTATTTCATTTTTATAATGTTTGGAATTCAACGCATAGATAAGGAGATGCAATGGGGTGGTCATTTTATTCCACCTCTTTATGACCAGTCTTTCATTATAGAAGTTTTCTTTAAGGTCTTGCTCTTTGTTTTGTATGATTTCTCGTATTTTTTCAAGCTTGAAGTCAATTCCATCTTAAATTTTTTCTATGCAAGCATTAACTATGTCTGCATATCTAATCATAGAAAGAGTAGGCTTTGTGAAACTAAACAAAAACTCAACCTTGGTGCACCAATCATCTTCAAGGATCAATGATTTTATCTTATGGGCTCTTACTGTATTTGCTTGCCTCTATATGATCCAAATGTTGTCAATCACCGTACTGTTTACGGAATCCGTTTACCTTCATAGGTTGTTTCAGTAACCTATAAAAAGAAATTAAAAGATTCAAATTATTGAAAGTTATATAACTTAGATTATATAAATTAGAAACTAATGAATTGTTCCCTTACCTTCAAGAACTCCAACCTCGAGAATCTTCTAAAAATGGCCTGAGACGTGATGATTTGTGACAAACATCTAAACTTCGTTTGCCTTTGTGTAAATTTGCTTTATCTATGGAATTTTTGCAATCTTCTGCAACATCATATTGAGAGTGTGTATTGCACAAGACATCTAAAATATGTGCTCGTATTTCCCTTCTACAATCAACCTTGCTACCTTGCAATTTCTTGTTGTTTGTGATGACTTAGACAATGTATTGGGGGCCCACTGACTCAATATCCTCAATAAAAATGTTAGCAATGAATTGTGCATTTTTCACTTCACCCTCACAATTAACGACTTTTAAGAACATTGCCCCTTTATGGGTTACTGCAACAATGTTGATTAGGGGTTTGTTTCGTGCATCTTTACATCCATTTGAAATAACGGACGCTTGTAAATCCTTTAAAGAATCTCTAATTGGTTGCAAAGAAGCTTATATATGCTTCACTTCTTTTGCCAAAAGGGATGTGTGAATGTTCTCATAGCCATCATAGCCAGGGCTTTTATATCCTTTAGGTGCCTCATTAATACCTTTCACCATTTGTTGTCAATATGGTGATCTCAACACATTGAAGGGCAACATACATAAATGCATTAAGCCACCAATTCATCAACATTGCCCCTCTTCTCTATGTTGATTGTTTGTTCCAGGGTCCTTTTGTTCTCTTTTGTGAGGTGGTCTCTTCATCGAAGGGAGTTTTAAGTGGCATTGATAGAGTTTCAATGTGACTTCGAATGAAGGGACGATTTGAGTACGTGGGTGGTTTTCTTAATAATTTTTACCATTTGTTGTCAAAATGGCGACCTCAACACATTGGAGGGTAAGTTACATGCATAAAGGCATTGAGCCATAAATTCATCAACAATGCCCCTCTTCTCTATGTAGAATGTTTGTCCTAGGGTCTCTTTGTTCTCTTTCGTGAGGTGGCCTCTTCATACAAGGGAGTTTCAAGTGGCACTAACAGAGTTTTAGTTTGACTTTTGAATGAATGGATGATTCGAGTGCATGGATGGTTTTCCTAAACACCACCTTTGTAAAAAAATTGTTCTAGAGTGAGTTCTTGTAGATTGCAAGCTAGCTTCTGCTTGCTCTTTCAAGTACACTAACATTTGTGCCTTTTCAACCTTGTCACACTTTCTAATCCTGGTTCCCGTTACCCCAGTTAAATGCTTTCAATGGGGTATACGATGACTTAAATGACATGTTGCAATGGTTGCATACCTAAGATCGAATTCCACCAACAAGAATGTTCTCCAACTCTTTTACATGTCTCCATAGAGGAGAAGAGGGATCATGTTTACATTCATGGGACCCAAAATGTTTCCATGTGGGCTTCCCTCTCGACTCGCTTTCCCTTGCCCCCTTGCCCTCCACGTCAAGTTGAACTCGATGCCAATTATATGTTTTTTTATCTCAAACCTAAAATGAGAAAGATGAAAAAACAATAAAGGAGACCAAACAAACATTGCTTCTTGTTTTGTTTTTGAAATTTTGATCACCAAGTTTGCCATAAAGGTGTGAGGTGAGATCATACATAGAGTTCAGATTTTTTTTTAAATAGCTAAAAAAACTCTAAAACACAGTGAACGTTCCTAAATCCTTGGCATCATTTTCTGCTTATGATCACCATTTTCGCCATAATAGTGTGAGGCGAGAGCATACAAAGAGTTTGGATTTTAATCTTTTTAAACATAAAAATATATTCTATAACCAGCAAACATAACTAAATGCTAGACATCAGTCCTTGCTTTTGATTACCAAGTTTGCCATAAAAGGTGCGAGGTGAGAGCATACATAGAGCTCAAAAGTTATAGCTAAAAAAACAGCAAACTCATAACTAGTTTCAAATTTTAGACTTTAATAAAATAAAAAATAAAAATATATACAAAACTAAAACTGAAATAAATACTACGTAGAACTTAAAAATAAATATTACATAGAATTTTAAAATAAATATTAGGATCAATGCGTAATGCACACATCATTCATTATCATGGATCACATTAACAAATTTGCTAGAAAAAATGGAAAAGAGGGTGAATGGAGAGAAAAAACTGATTTTTCTCCTTCAAGTTGCTCCTTTCTCCTTTCTCTAGAAGCTTCTAACTTCCTCCTCCAAGCTGTTCTTAATTCTTTCTCCTTCAAGCTCCTAACTTCCTCCTAGCTCCTAGCTTCCTCCTTCAAGCTCTTAAATTTGCAAAAAACTGAAAATCTGTTTTAAAATGGAGCAAAGAGGTGCTTATATAGCTTTCGGATGGTGTCTTTAAGAGTTTGGGGTAGATACATTAGGGTTAGGGTTTTTAAATTTTTGGTGTTTAAAAGCCGTAGAGCACTGCTGAAATAGTATGAAAATATCCTGGGCCATGCCACTCTTCGGGGATGTACTTACCCCATACTAGGACTTGTACTTGTGCCCGTACGGAGTATGTTTGTACGCTGGTACGGGGGCCTATATGGTGTTTCCAGGTGTCTGAGGTATTGTCAGTCAGCAATACACTAACCTCAAATGCAGCAATTCTAAAGTCATCATAACTTCAACAACAGATTGCATGCATGCCAAATCACCTCCAATTGGTTTTGCCCACATGCAGTCATCGACTATGGGTAGATCAAAGTGTGTTTGAAGAAAAGAGGGGGTATGTCACTCTCTCTTTGAAGTGTGTAATTTAGATAATTAATGCTCTAATCATAATAATATAACTAGTACAGAAAATTAAAATACATCTATTGGAATTATGCATAGAGATATCAATTATAAGGTTCTTATCTTGAATTTTTCACATACCACATTGATTTCTTCCAATTTCCAATTGACTGGTGACACATAAAAACAATCTAGCTGAACCACTGTGTTAGTCTTGAAACATACTTGCAGGAAAAAAAACGGCCCAAAACCCTACCATATGACCAAGATATTACAATTTTTCCATAGACTTCTCGAAGCAAAAAGGATTTTTTTTTTAATTGACAGTTAAATGGATGTCAAATTTAAGGTTGAAAATCATTCTGAACACGCTCACTCCATTACATCCTAAGTTCCTAACCCTTGCTGTTATTGTAGAATGTCTATCGTCCTAATTTATTACCGACTATAAATCTAAATTGAGGTCTTATTATGCAACCACCTGAGATAGGTTAACTCTCTTAAAATTTAGAAAACTCTCCTTAAAAATAGGAACTCCCAAAATTCCCAAAAACAATTTTCACTAAGTAAATAATGCGTAATTAGCTTGAGGCACAAAGAACACCCGTGAGTTACATATTTCAGCATTCCTTTTTAGGGAGGAAAGTGTTCTCCACAATACCAAGATGTTCATGCAATATCTCAAACTACCTCTTCGAAAGAGGCTTGGTTAGAATGTTGACCACTTTGGAATCTGTAGGCAATCCTAAAATAGGATAACCTCTTTGCACTTTGTCCCTCGTAAAGTGGAACCAAATGTTGGTGTTCTTCGACCGATCACGGAACACTGCATTCTCCAAGAGCTTGATATAGCTGTGGTTGTCGCAGAAGATAGCTGTAGGCACTAGGATGTCTCTCCACTCAACTGTGAGATCAGCTGGCAAAGCCAAATTGCTTCGCAATAGGTTATGGCAGCTTTGACTCTGGTGAGCTCAATGCCTTCACACCCTGCCTCTTGCTGAACCAGGCAACTATTGCCCAATTCAAAGAGAAACAATACACAAATGGATTTTTGGGTCTCCACATCACCAATTCAGTTGCTATCAACAAACCCTTGCTGTTGCAAATCTGAAACACCTGTTTACCTGAGTCCAATCTGCAAGGTACCCTTGAGATACTTAATTACATGCTTGGAAGCCTTCTAGTGAGCCTGCCTATGCTCCACCATATACTGGCTGAGGGTATGCACTGCATAGCAAATGTCCAGCCTAGTGTTTACCAAGGACATAAGTGGACCAATTAGCTGCAGTACAATCAAGGGTCAACAAGATTGACAACTTGAGGTTGAGCACCATCAAAGTACTATCAACGAACCCTTTATGGTGAAAATTTAAGTCTCACCTGTTTACTTGAGTCCAATCTGCAAGGTATCTTGATTGCCTAAGAACATTCTTAGTAGCCTTCGAGTGAGCCTGCCTAGGCTCCACCATATACTGGCTGAAGGTATGTACCCTATAGCAAATGTCCACCCTTGTGTTTATCAAGTACATAAGTGAGCAGATTTGCGAGCGCAAGCAGATTGAATGACCAATGATGATGTGATGGTAGAAGTACTCAAATGCTGCGTATATATAGGGATCATGATTAAACATTATTGTTTCATTTAGCCGATGGCATCGACCATGGTCAATGCAGTCAGTTTTCAGAAATAAAAAGCCAGATAGCTTTGACCATGGTCGCCATTGGCTCGAGTTAATGTGCCATCATGGGGAAGGAAGCCTTAGAGGATGGAGGAAGGCTCTAGAGCTGCTGAAAGGTGATATTGTGGAGGTATAGGTGTGCTGTAGATATGGAGGCGACCATAAGAGGATTACAAGGTGATGTTGCAGGGAGACTGTAAATGGATGAATGTACGGGTGGAAAGGGTATCTAAAGAATCATAACAGTGACTGCACATCAAAGCTACCTCCCAAGTACCACCACTAATGAGTCCAATATAACCATTTCCAGTTATCTCCGCTCCTGGCATTATCCCTGACGACATCGCTTCGGGAAGCCAATGCGCCAATAGTGCTTGCAAAGAGTTAAAGTCAGTAAGAGTGAAAATTTAGGTGTATAGTGAGACCTCCCTCTCAAACTTCTTTAACAATGAACCTTGTTGGTTGTATATTGTGATCCATGATGAGACATCCCTTGTCAGCAAGATCCACTCTGTATGTGGCATCCATGATTGCCAAAACAAAAAAAAAATTATTGGTGAGACAAGCGAGATATAGACATCTTTAAGATAAGAAACATCACTTGAAGGAACCTTGATAGGCATGAATCCCAATCCCACCATGGGATAAATGATAACATCACCATGGACTGCTTGGATATTGATCTTTCCCTTGATAACTTGCTGGAAAATGTTTTATCAAAGGTCATACAATGAGCAGCACCACTATCAACATGCCAGACACTGGAGTGGTAATTTTTGAGAGGGCATGAATCATGGAAAATGCTGCCTCGAGCCCATTTTATAGCTCATCGTGTATTGAACTGTCAACATTGCCTGCAAAATGTTTACCATGCATGGAACCTTTACCTTTGTGTTTTCCTTGAAGCCTTATATCTGCACATTCATGCACATGGTGGTCTTTAGTGCCACACTTATAACACTTGGTTGATCCCTTTTTCTTGTTCGAACCCGCACTAGAGGAATTATCATTCAGCTTTCCCTTCGTGGGTTATTTCTTCTTGCTCTTTATTTTTCCAATGAGAGCTACATTAGGATCCTCCTCCCTTCATGAGAGGACAGATTGTCTTCAACTATCCTCTTGCAGAAATATCTCATAAAGTGTCTCATTCGAAGGGAATTTTTCAGGAGGCATTTTTCTGAAGACAAAAATTTCCCAGGCATTAGAAAATCCATTCAAGATAAGATCCTTGATAGCTTAACCAATAGCTGTGAGCTGATCATTTAGCTCTGTGACCTTGGGCAAACAGCTCGAAACTCCTGCATCATGCATGCGAACATGTACAGTGTCAAATTCTGAATCAATCATCAATCGACCATCCAATAAGGAGGCATTTTGAGCATTCTCGAACATTGAGCACACCTAGCTGTAGTGTACATTTCTAGAAGCTGTAACATAGTCCTATGCAGTATTGGATAGGATAGGTAATAGGATTGGAATTTTTTGACGCAATTCTTGCTAGAGTCCTCCTGTCCATGGACATTGTCACCTTAAGTCATATGCAGTCATGGTGCCCAAGTCTGTGAATCTTGTAGGTACACTATCCTAATAGATCCAGATTTTTCCACAGTATCTTTTCTTATTAAATCATGTGTTTGAAGATCTTACTTTGGCAAGGATCTAACTCTGAATTCATGGGTTATGTGGTCTAAGGCATCACTCTCTCAGGCCTGGGATTCCTGTAGATGCCATGGTGATTCACATCCGCTCTAGTATCAGAGCAAGAGTTTACATGTCTTGTTGAGAAATTTGGTGTATGCAGTAAACATCAATATGGTATCTAGGATTCTAAGTCATATTGCAAAGTCTAGTGTGTTTCTGTATAATAACATCAATCTAGAAAGTGATCTTTAGATTTGTTGCTTTCAATACATGTGTGCGTGGGTAAAAAGTAGTTGCACACATCTTCCAACATTTGGGTTGTTGGGTAGAAGGTGTAGATCACAGACTCTTGTTGGGTGAGTGATTGTGAGGACGATAGTAATGGCACAAGGAATGGCCACTAGAGAAAATAGAGCACCAATACTTGCATACATGGCTGAGATGATGAGAGGAGTATAAGCCCATTTGGAGGTATAGATGATGATGCGAGTGATGAGGAGCACATGAAAAGAGCACCTGAGGATCAATATGCTGAAGCAAAGCATGTTGATGAACACGAGAATAGATTCTTGCGCACAATTAGGAGGATTAACAACAAGCCAAAAAAAGAGAAGTTCCAAGTTATTCTAGGAGCTTAGATTTGGAAGAACTCATCAATTGAATCGCAGAAATGGAGAAGTACTTTGAGTATGAGGGTGTAGAAGATCCCAAGAATGTAAGCTTTTCCTATACTAAGTTAAAGAGTCGTGTATCTTTTTGGTGGGAACAGGTTCTGAGATCAATCAGAATATGTGGAGATCTAAAGACAAGATAAAGAGTTAGGATATAAATCCATGACAAAATTTAAGGCTAAGTTCTCCTGGATGTAGATTATCAATTTCATTTGTTCAAGCACTCGTAGCATTTGCATATGATCAGGAACTAAGTGTGAAGAAGTACATGGAAGAGTTCATATACAGCTCACCATTAGAGTGGGTTCATGTGGAGGACGATGCAAAAAAGATGTACAAGGTACTGCTGCAACTGGGTTATGCATTTCCATTGCAAAAACTCCAGTTTACCGTATGATAAACACTGAGATTCAATAGAGGAGGCTCTATCAGTTTGTACTAAAGGTCTAGGAGATAGAGTTATGGTGCAAACTAATAAGAGTGGTGTTCGTCCTCTAGAGGCAAGGGACTAAGGGTTCCCGTCGCAGAGGTGAATATTTTTGGTGCAAGCTGATGGCTTCAACACAATTCAGAATGTATCAAATGAAGGTGACGTGAACTGCCTCGCATAAGGAGAGTCTACTTCTCCTTTCAAAGGAAGATGATGTGGAATAAGTACAAGGATTCGATGTACCACTTTAATCTAACATAGTATGAGGCTAGACATCGATGCATTTGAATGCCCACAAACCACACAGAATAGTGGTGGAAGGAGAATGCAGAAGAGTATATGTGTCAAATAGTTGTGTCCCAAGGCTCAGAGTCGCTTTTCCCTAGAGGGAAGCTACTCATGATGAAGAGAATGTTGTTGAAGCCTTTGTAAGTTCCCATAGAATGCACCCTTACGAAAAGAGAGAATTTGTTCCTAGAACCATATGCAAATTAGGAGGCAAGTGCTTGCAAGGTGATCTTTTGAAGTGGTAGCACATATAGGTTCTAGTTTCTAACGAGAAGGTTATTAATTTATGTTTGTGCTATTGATATTGTAGAGTTTTTGCATCTGAATCCGTAATAAGGTTCCTTAGTTACTGAAGGGACCCTGTATGATTGCTTCCTGTATGAGTAGTCGTAATGTGACATAATCATTATTGGTGCATTCGATTGCATATGAAGACATGACAGTCCTAACGTCCCGATAATGATTGCCCTCATGGACATTTTGCCATTGTGTTGTCTTAACTGACCATGCACAAGTATGACAAAACAGGCTGAAATGTACATGATGGTTGGCACAAATACCTAACACAGTGAGGTGATAGGACTTGACAAAAGTATTCACTCTGAACCCTTTGCTCATATGATTTGCGAGTGTAGATGGTGGTGAACAAACTCCACAATGAAGATTTTTCATCTTCAACCAGATCAGGCATCCTCTGATGAACAAGGTGAAAGGGGACTAGGCAGCAATGTTTAAGAACCATGTATTCCAATCCTTGTGCAAAAAATAGAGTATTGCGCAATGATGCACGTCAATTTTGGAGCTTGTCACAATTGAGCCAAGTTTGGTTGCTATAGAAACTTAGCAAAGTCATGCAAGCTCAGGAATAGGATGAGGTCATAGTTGAAGAGTACAAGCTGCTGCAATATATGCACAACCGTGTATCTATGCTTCCATGCATTGGTGGAGAACCTGAATTGGGGCTATGTTGATGAAATTGATCTTTTCTTTGACTCCTTGAAGATGTTGTCTTGCATTGGCTAGCCACTAATCTAGCTTCTTTGGCTTTTTGTGACCACATATCGCACAAAAGTTGTGTCTTTGTTACATCCTCCCAAGTCTGATATAAAAAATCAGAGTTCTTATGACTTGAATTCATCACACAAAACCCATTTTTAACACCCAATTCTTGGATGCCACCTATGGAAGACCCCATGGCATTGTCATCCTCATGTAAAATGAGCATCCTCCCATGAGGGGGTAAAGAAACATGACAACTGTCATAAAAATCAGAATACCCATCATACTCTTTTGCCATGTCTTCAAGCTTCACAAGTGCATCTTCCGTGGAATTTTCATATTCAACACATGTACTTTGAATGGCCAACACTTGTAGATCATCTTCATTCTTTTCTCCATGTATAAGGGCTGCCATCTCATGAGAGTGGGGAGATAAATTAATGCTGTCCCAAATCAGACTCTTGGGATCCTCCTTCACGCTTTAATTGAAAGCATTCTAGCCTTTCCCAAATCATAGAGCCTGTTCAAAAGATCCATGGTAGATATGAATTATTAATTTTTCTCCATTTGTATTTGATGTGACCAAATCTCAAATTAGCACTATCCAATCATCATTTTCTTGCATGACATCATTTTTGAACTTGAAGACACCAAAGTACTCTCGTGAAGAGTTGTATCATCCATATGTGAAGTTTCTCTATTCCTTCCACGTATCAACCATTTAGAAGCTATGATGTGATATTCCTTCCTTGCCTGCTCAGTCTTGTAGCCAATACTTGGGTGCATGTCCATGTAGTCCATGAAAGGAAGTTTTCCTTAACATCTTGAGGAAGAATGCTATACTCCTCAAATTTGCTAATCACTTGGTGCTTCTTTGTCTGATGGTGTTGGATCTACTGTGAGATAGAAAGTGATGATGATCTAGGCCTCCGATCTTACCAAGTCTGACTCTCAAACTGTCTCTTCTACCTCTTGACCTAACCACATCCATGGAACTGCTGCATGGTCTTAGCATCATCTGTTGATGGGTGTCTACAATCTTATCCTAAGAAGATATAGCTATCCATAATCCATGGAAAGCTTTTCTGTCTAACTCCCATGATTCAGCTTCTATCACCAACCTCTCGTGGAAGTATCAAATCAAAAACCCTCCAGGTGGGAGGAACATTTACTCTGATAACACTGAAAGATCCCCAAATGGATCTCTTTACACTCCAATGAGTTTTAAATCAAACAAAACAGCAAATACAGATTTTTTGTGTGTTATGGCACTTTCCCTAATACAGATATGAAAAATGCGGCTAGTTTGGTATATTAAATTCCTTACAACAGCAATCAAACCAACATGTTTTCCTCCTAAATCTGACCTGTGCGTATTGGCAGCGTAATATGCATATAAAATCTGACTTTTTTGAGTTAATCATTAATCTGGAATTTATATCAGAAATCTGCAGATTTAAAGAGGCTGAAACAGTAATATAAATCCATCCAAAATATTGAAAATACCTTCTCCTGAGCTGTAAAAATGAATACAACAGATAGCAGCAAGGATCAGACCTTAGAATGACGTCAAAACATCACATAACAACCACATATGAGTCGCTCCATTAGAGAAAATCAGTACAGCACTGCTGCAACACTGGTATTCAACTTTTTATTGCAAAAACTCCATAATTACCGCTGAAAAACACTGAAATTCTGTGTAAGCTCTATGGAAAATCCAGTGCAGAAATTCCTCCTAAACTCTAAGAGGGTTTTCGTCCTCTAGAGGCAATATACTAAGGGTTTTCGTCCTTAGAATATTTTTGGTGAAAGCTTAAGGCTTCAACACAATTCAGAATATATCAAATGAATATGGAATGCCTCTCAAGCAAGTCTATTGCTCCTTTTAAAGGAAGAAGAGACCCAAAACAACCTTCAAGACCACCAATCAGCTTGTATGGTTCTTTCGATGCATTTTCCACCCTCCATTTCTCTTAGGGAGAATACAAAAGGTATAATTATTTTCTTCTCTCCCAAGGCTGGTCGCTTTTCCCTAGAGGGAATACACAATAGAAATGTTTTTATCCTTTCTAAGTTCCCATTTTCCCCTTAAGGCAAGTCGCCATTTTCCCTAGAAAATACAAATTAAATAAGTGCTTTTCTTTTGATGTACTTTTCCCAGGTTCTATTTTAATGTTAAGTTTATTAATTTATTATATGTGCTATTATATTGTAATTTTTTGCACAATATAATAAAATTAATAAAACTTAAGTCACCCTTATATTTTTCCTTTGGCCGTCGGGTTGACAAAATAGGCGAAAGGTCTTCGATTGGAAAAGGGGACATTACACTCACACCCCTTGGAATCTTTTTTTAAAAATCATATAAACAAGGGAAAGGGCCCTCACCCATACATAGTTTCAAAGGCAGAGATATAACAATAAATTGTTCTGGCTTGAAAAAACAGCCTAGCAAACACATAAAACAAAAAACTAGTAACGGTTAGCCAACTACTAGCAACCAGGCTAATGCAGGCCAAACAAAGTGCCCAAAAGAAAAAATATTGAGCTACATAATAATTGGGACACAAGGTTTAACAAAAAAGGAAATAGCACGCAACAGAGGATGAAATAAGAAAATTCTGTCTTAGAATTACAGACCAGCTGTCATGTTCAGGAAGGCACTTCAGTGAAGTCCTCAAGAGTAACTTTTTTCGGCAGATGATCATCTGGCAAACCCTGAAGGTTGGCCACCCCGAATTCCACCAAATTTTTGCAGCTAACAAGCACAAAAACCACAGGGTTGTGTTTGACCAAATGTGACTGAGCGGCCTTAATTTAATCGAGAACCAGCACATTGAGGATAGCTGACTTCAGATTTGGAATTTGTGAGATTTCACAACATCCCACACCCCACAAATGCTGTTCAAACATCTAAGGTATAACGCTAGACAAGAAAGTAGGAGGAGGGATATGATCTAGGGCTTCCAAAATATCAATAAATAACAGTTTCATGGATGACTTAACCTTCAACCCAAGATCAGGATTATAGTCACCCAACCTACAGAGGGCAAAGGGATCCTTCACAGCTATGACCTTCATAATCTTGTCAATTTTGCCTTCTAGAATTGTAAATTCCTCCTATAACCCCACGAGTCGAGTGTCCAATTCACTTACCATGGAGTCAATGATGGTTTTTGAAGTATGCTTCGTTCTGCTTCACAACATCCCACACCCCACCGATGCTGTTCAACCAATTAAGGTATAACAGCAGACAAGAAAGTAGAAAGGGTATCATTTGGGGCCTCCAAAATATCACTAAACAATAGTTTCATGGATAAATCAACCTTTAACCCAAGAGCAGGATTATAGTCACCCAACTCATAGAGGGCAAAGGGATCCTTGACAACCACAACCAGAATAATCTTGTCAATTTCGCCTCCTAAATTCTTAAATTCCTCATATAACCTCATGAATCGAGTGGCCAATTCTCTTACCATGGAGTGGAGGATGGTTTTGGAGGCATGCTTCCTCCTGCTCTATACAGATTGTTGGAGGAGAATCAGGATATTGATTGTAAGGTTGTTGAAGTTCTTTGCTTCCGAAGTCTGCTTGAAGTGGGATCTCAGCTCCTCAACATTCTGTCATTTGTTGTTGTCTCTGAACACCATATTGCTAAGAGTTTACTTAATGCAGTACTTGCAGAATGGAAGAGGGGTTAAACACATCCAGAATAAGTCATCAATGGGTCTGTGGAAATCTGTCTCCACCAGGACCCTGTCCATAACATGTCTACGCATTTTGTTTCCTCTATCTCTCACCACCGTTCTTTTACCTTTTTCTTTCCTTCTATACTTATTCTGGTTTCTGGCCACTATGATAGAGGGGCTAACACAGAGAAACACTGGACAGAACCACGAGGGAGATGTGTAATAGGCAAAAATATGCATCAGACCTAGCTGCCTTAAAGAGGAATCACTACATATAGCGAATCACCACATATAGCAAAGCAGCCACTAAGAATTGGAAATACAGTTTGGAACGTGTGTGGGGGTAATCATTAACATTACCACCCCACCTTCAACATCGAAACCAAGGCCAGCCAAATGAAAACAATGAATCCCGATCCCCTGAAAAGATTGCTAACAGCAATCAAGAAATTATGCCAACAGCAATCGAGAAATTTTGCCTCCTCCAAATCCTTTCCATGTAATTTATTTAATCCATCCAATGTTGTCATTTAACAGGACATTAGCTCCAAATTTGATCAAATGATCTGCAGGACCCTTTATCTCTCTAAAGCCGTGTTTAATAACAATAGAATTGGAATGAGGTTGTAGCCTATGTACATCATGTATGAAAAACCAGGAACGTCCTGGAAATGTCCCTGGAATTCCAGGGATGTCCCCTTCATTTTTTGCTTTGATGGGTGCGTGGGGATGTTTTGTTTCCGTCCCCAAGTCTCTAAAACGTCCCTGACATCCAGGACTGCTGGGAGATGGGGGGCCGGTCCTTGTATAACATCGTACATCATCAATCAGGCTCCGGAGCTACCAGCTTATGGTTCCTTTGTTATTAACAACATTAATGACTAGGATAGAGTCTCCCTCCACCTCCAAGTAAGTGATATTAAGATTGGTGGGAGTTTTAAGGCCCTGGGCGAGAGCCTAAATTTCCGCAAAGTTATTAGTAGCTGAAGGGATATTCATGCCAAAACTAACAAGCAAACCACCAGTTTGATTTCTGATTGGACCTCCAGCCCTGAAAATGCCGGGATTACCTTTGGAGGCACCGTCAAAATTCAGTTTAGTCCAGTGATGTTTAGGGGTAGTCCATCTAGCCTGCATATGATTTGTTCAACCCAGTTTGCTATTAGGATTCTTTTTTCTAGTAAGATCCCATTCAATGAGAATGTGCCTTCTTAACCCATATTTTTGATCTTGAGCAAGAGTACCTTGGCTTTAAACAAATCCCGACAAGAAAGTTCAAGTTTGCTAAAAAAATTCAGTAGGGTTCATGCCTAAAAGTTCTGTTACTCATTTCCTTCCATATATTCAATATTATCATGGCTGGAGCCTTCTTTCATATGCTGCCCTCTTGATCCCCTTTGCGATCATGCCAGCTGGAAAATATGCTGTCTAATAGATCCCCTCTGCCTTCATGCCTGCTGGAAGTTAAGACTTGCAGGTTGCCCGAGCCGACCCACCATACATTCATTCTGCTGAAAAATCTAGTCCAAATATTGCACGTGAAGGGGCAATGAAGTAAATCATAAATGGTGTTCCAGAGTTTCCTTAGAAGGTTAACATAGAGTGCATTGGGAAGAGCCCATAAAGCAATCATTTGTAATCTGTCCCAAGTTAGGGTCTTATTTTTAAATGCAATCTGAAGGAAAGCATCAGCCTTAAAAAGGCTGGTCGCATTCCAGACCTTATGAAAGTGCAACTTGGAATCCTCCCCACCTTCTCATAGTTTAAGGTAACCTTCTTTGACAGAAAAATCTTTCATTGGCTGGCTAATCCAAATTATCATATCCTGATCCCTGGAGTTACCTATCAGCTGGGATCAAAGGAAATCATGGAAGAAGTTTAAGTGGGCCTGGTTGTGGTGAGACCCTTCCAATCTCAGATCCTTCCATTGTCTGTTAAGGCCCCGTCTCTTATTATATCCAGTCCAATAGTGTTTGAATCTGGTTCCTCAACATCTTGTGAAAAAAGCTTTAAGAGTACCAACAGTAGGGTGCAGATGAAGAGGGGTCCAAGCAGCTTTCAAAAAATCAGAAGAACTTCCATTCCTGATTTGTCAGCTCAAAGAATCAGTAATTAGCAATCTGCATTGCCAATGAAGTTCCAGAAACGAGAGCCCTTATTCCACTCTCCTGAAGATAAGAGTAGAATGAGATCAAGAGAGTTGAGGTATGTTTTTCCTAAGAATATTTCTCCAGATATCATTTTCTTCTCTGAAGGCTCTCCATATGAGCTTTGACCCCAAGGCAAGATTAACCCATGAGAGATTTCTATTACCAGTCACCTTTAGATTTGGGTTTACTTCTTCCCATTTTATAAGGTGGTATTTTCCTCTTATTATCATCACCATTATATAATAATTTCCTCATGATTGAGTTGAGTCAGTTTCTGACATTTTTAAAAAGCTGCGAAAATGGATGTCTGGAGCTTGATGTTATTTGAGTCTAATGATCATCAATTTGGGCATACCAAGCCTGTGGTGTCTGCTTCATTCATACAGGGCTTTCATTAGTCTCAACACAAAATCCTCACGCCCATTGACCTCAAATCTGTTATGCTGCTCTATCTAGATTTCCTCATCAATCTTTCCATTCAGGAGAGCTATCTTTACATCTATCTGATGTAGATTTTTTCCAAAACAAGCAACGTAAGTATCTTTACCACTGGAGCAAATGTTTACTCATAGTCTATAACTCTCATTGAGACCATAAACCTGACCCTAATACTTATCTATATTTCCATCAACTACATCTTGATCTTATATGGCCACAGAGTAAAATCACCACCTTGAAAAATGTCATTCTTGAGCATTAAAGATTCCTCTTCTTGCATGGCTTCAAGCCAAACAGGCTCTTGTATTAGGTTCTACTAAAACAATTGAAGACATAAAGAGCAAGATTGGGAGGTTTACCTTCTCTCACTGTTGATTTTGGTTCACCCACAAACTTTTCTGCCTCATGTAGCACTTGTGTAAGCCACTCGAGACTTTCTGGTTGTACCTCATGTTTTCCGACCATTATAACTAGATGCTGGCTTGGATGGACTAGCATTCATGGTCAGGCTCAGCAATCAGGCCAGCAGGAGTATCCACCTTGTCTCAATTTTTTTGAAAGACCAACCATCTTCCTTGAATTTGACATCTTGCGCAGCTACCACCTTACACTGACTAGGGAGATACTTTACACCTCTTCAATGTTTCATTATTTTATCCAACAAATATTCCTTTTACAGTAGAATGCTCTCTACTTGGATCTCTTATGATACACAAGGCAGCCGAACCCTCAAAAGTCAGAAACATCTGATCTTTCACCTGCAAAAGCTTCCTCTGGCCATTTTGTCGTTGAGAATCCTCCGATTGCATTGTTTTAACACATAAACAACTGTGTTGTGTATGCATGATAAAAAAAATGCTAAGCAAATAAAGGACTTAACACCAAGTAAATCCTAGCTTAGTTCTCTAATCAAATACATCAAGATGAAGTGGAAAAGGGAAAAACTAAACTAAATTGGACAAAATATAATTCAAATACCAAATGCAAACCTCCCTTTTAAAGTTTGGATGTGCTCCCTATCTAGATACTTCCTTATATGAGCGGAACGCAAGCTACGTACGGTCAAGGATTCCTTAAGCAAAGAGGAAGAGATCTCTTGAGAATGACATTAAAGCCATGTTTGATTCTTCTCCTGCTACTCTTGGCAAGTAAAGAGGGGGGGTTTACTCAATCTAGAAAGCCTTCCTATGATAGAAATGCTCTTTTGAGTATATAACATGTAAAGATGTCTTGCAAGGACATGGTATAAAGATGTAGGAAGGTACTAGGTTACTTATATAGCTTTCCACTTTGGGAGAAACATACATCCTAGTGAATGTGGGATAAAGGAGATGTAGAATTAGGAGTGGATAAGTATGATTAGAAGAGAGTACTTATGAATTAATGGCCCATGGGAGTTAGGGAAGGTTTAATTAATCAGTTGAGATTAATTAATAGGCCATGTTTAGCTTGTAGAAGCCATTTGAGGATGATTTAGAGGGAAATTAGTAGGATTAGAGGGGTTTGAGAGGGGGATTTAATTAATAAGAGTGAATATTTATTAAATACAAGATTGTGAAAGGGTAATTAATCAATTAAAAAGGGATTTTAACTATCAAAGCGATGTTTATTGGCATCTAGGATGGGGGAAGAGATTAGTTAACTAACAAGATATTTTTAGCTCACGGGCCCTAACCAGGGCAAGGCACAAGTATTTTTCTAACCATCAAAAATGTATGAAATTTCATGAGAATCTCTGCCTATGTGAATTTCTAGGAGTCCTCAAAATTTTGAGTCACAACTCACACGTGTGGAGGAGTTATGTAGGGTTTTGCAGGTCAGACTGTGACAGTGTACAGGTAAGAGAGAATGAGGTGCATGGAAGGGCAAATGGAGGAGTTAAGCTACAAAATTTGGTGATCATTATCATGTTGTCATCCCTGAGGTAGATCCATCAATTATTAGGTGAGATTATACTCTTAAGTGCTTGCTGTTATAGTTCAGGGGCAGAAAAGGCCTAATTGTAGGGGCAATTTACAAAGGAAATACAAATTCTAACAAATGAACAATACTTGAAATTTAGGCACATTCCAGTACCCTATAAAGGGTCTTTAAATCAACTCTCAAAGGAGAAGGTTGGTTCATGGGAAATTGAGTTACAAGGACACTTGTGTATGGAGAGGGCTACAAGGCCAAGACGCCTAAACTGGAGAACTATAGTGAAATGCAGCTGTACGATAGAACCAGGGGTCTAAACACCCCGTGTCAAAGTATATAAGGTGTTCTAAAGTATCTAGAATGATCCAAGGCCCTTCTTACTGTTTGAGTACTTCAAACCAAAGAAGCCCATAGAGAACTATAATGTTGCCTAGTGAACAATATATGGAGACTGAACTAGAGATGCTTAAGGGGATTTAGAAAACTTATTACAATGTGATGGTCTAACAAAGAAGAGTGGATCCATAATAGCAGAGTTTGAAGGTAATGTGTTTCCATCTCTATAGTGAATGTTGAGACTAAGATTTAAAAGAAAGGCCTATGAATACTAATCTTAATGCAAAAGCATGTGATCAGGCAGCAAAGTGTCTCTAAGGATGTAATAGAGCAGGTAGATTGTATTATGGAGTGTGAGAAGATGCAAGGTAGGTGCGAGTCAGCATTGACAAGCTTGGAACTCATAGAGTAGATAAGGGCATATTAGGAGGTAAGTGAACATTCAAGAGGAATATATATTGAAGTAAGTAAGAAGCATTGCAGCATTTCCTCTCAACGCAATGCTGCACCCTTCACTACCAAGTAAGAACCATTGGACGTTCTTTTGATATGGGGGAGTCTAGGCAACTTTTGGAGCTCTTGACTTCTTGTAAAGAAGTGCCACTGCATTTGCCGCTGCATCTGCCACCTGATTTCCACTCCGTTTAATATGTTGGAAGTCCATGTATTCTAATTTACGATACAACCATCTAGCTTCATCCACAGTCTCACTGAGTCTCTAGGCATTCGCTTTTCCTTCCTCCATGGCATTGATTAAGATTTGTGAATCCCCTTCAATAATCAGATTCTTCCATCCTTTTACAACCGCAAAATGAATACCTTCCAGAAGCACCCTTACCTTCGCTTGGTTGTTGGCATCTATTCCATTATCTATAGAGTATATTAGGATTAGTTGGCAATC
This sequence comes from Taxus chinensis, assembly GCA_019776745.2. Classification (NCBI taxonomy): domain Eukaryota; kingdom Viridiplantae; phylum Streptophyta; class Pinopsida; order Cupressales; family Taxaceae; genus Taxus; species Taxus chinensis. Next base: position 574,602,165 of record CM034152.1, on the reverse strand, counting down.
CATGCTTCTGAAAATTCCTCCTCCCCCTACAAGTCCAGAATTACCCTTAGTAGTGTGGTCAAAATTCAATTCTACATAGCTTTGGGAAGGGTGGGTCCAAAAGACAGTTCCTTATTCTTCCTTTTCATGTTAACAAAGCCTTATCCGGGGGTTGGGGGAAGGGGAATCTGTGCTACTGACAGTGTAGGAGATGAGTGTCTAGTGGTTATGGAATATAGTCTCCCCATCCTTTACTTTCTCTCATTTTTGGTTTCTGATGTTTTAGTTTGTTAATTTTGAGATAGACGCGTCAATTTTATCCATAAGTTCTTCACCTTGACTTTTTGTGTTCTTTGAAGATTTTCCCATTTCTTTCAAGCTACAGGTTCCATATTATTATGTTTGGTGCCACCCTCCACAAATTGACGAGATTTTCTTTTTTGAAGGGGATTTTTATTCTAAAATGACCTTGTCTATTGATTCCTGCAAGGTCCAACTTATATTAAATTTGGAGAAGAATGCCCCCCAAGCGATTTTTATTCTAAAATGACCTTGTCTATTGATTCCTGCAAGGTCCAACTTATATTAAATTTGGAGAAGAATGCCCCCCAACTTTTCTAGGAAAAGGAGCAATGGAGGAAGAGGTGTATCCAACTTTTTCTTTTGAGGAGCATAGTGGGCATTTGATGGCAAGTGAAAACTCTTTTTGTTAATTTGTCATATGTCAGACACTTTTTCAATACAGCTAGCCATAGGAACAAGTTGGCTTTGGCAGCCCTTCTTTGATACATACTTTTTTGTCTGGGAATCTATCATTGTTGGTGGAGTAGGATTGAAGCACCCATCTATAGTTTGTTTTCACAGTGACTTCCCTAGTTGGGTGCTCTTACCACATCATTTTATCCTCCTGCCTAATTGATGGGATCAAGTAGGAATTCATCTTGTCTGTAAGACTACCAATTTTGTGTTTATCCATATTGCTTACCCAATTCAGAACCTTCCTTTGCCGAAACTCTTCTTGTTCATTTAGATAGTTACTTTGGGTCCCAACTGTCCTAATGCATAGTCCATCATTTCTTGATATCCCAAAAATAAATTGTTTAGAGGTCTATTTTCCAACCATGTATCTTGCAAACATTCGCAAGCCTTCTTTTCTTTATCTGCCAGCTTAATAGTGGTTGCACTACATCTCTGTATGCTTTAATGAAATTCTAAAATAGCTGATCCTCTTGGTTATTGCCTGTGGGGAGTCCAGGTATTTGTATTGAATGTTCGGAATCTACAGTTTTTCCTTTTCTCTGTATATCCTCCATGATGAATTTTTCTCCAAAGGCTTTATTCAATCATGCCGCACATATCATTAATAGGCCTCACCCCTGCAGCCCCGCTCCCCACACACAAAAGATTAAAAGGTGCTGTATTTGTCTCATACAACTAAATTAGTCCTTTTGTTCTATGTTTCCCCAAAGGCAGTTCCTATACATTTGTTTGATTCCATCCCGTACTTTTTTGGGGACCTTAAGGAGGGACATCGTAAAGGTTGGGATAGCTTGAAGGAATGTTTGGATAAGCAGGACTCTCTGGCGTGAGAGAGGCATCTTCCTTTCCATGCGGAGAGCTTCTTTTGAATTCTTTCTGCTACTGCTCTCCCACCTCTCCTTGACACATTTTCTAGAGATTAATGGCATTCCTAAATAGTGGCCAGGAAACAATCTTATCTCAAATCTCAACACATTTTTCTATCTCTGTTGTGATACATTGATATGATCTATCTAGAGGGGAGGGGCCCACCCCCCCTGAACTCTCTCGGCTTGGCCCCCAATCTCTCTATCTATCTACCAGATCTGATTGATCTTGATCTCAATCTATAGAGAGGGGAGGGGAGGGGAGGGTAGGGGAGGGGAGGGGCTTGGTGGGGCACCCCATACCAGCCAGATATATATAGGCTCGGAAGGGGAGGCTCATATACCATCAGCTTGTGTGGTTAGGTAGGTGGAGATATTGTTAGTGATGACCCCTAGAACAAGACAACACAAGACAATATTCGAGAGGGGTGCCCCTTCCCTAATTATATACGTAATATGTTTGTCCGGTGCGCATAGGGCATAGGGGCCCCCTCTAGATAATAGTTATAGGGGCTCGGGAGAGAGTCTCTGGCAGAGCATCCGGTTTATATAGTCTCTGGCATCCTTTGGTCTGGTCCATAGTTAGGGGGGCCATAAGTCTATATGAATATTCTTTTGTCTGATCAGAGCAGCCGAATAGAGTTCAAAATTGGCTGTCGAGCGCTAGTTGAGAGTAGTAGAGTAGGTTGGACCCACAGAGCACTAAATTTGAGGACGTGACAGAGCTTCATAGAGTAATCTATGGAGATACAGGTTCACTCAGCTTTTCAGTTTGAGAAAATTGGGAACGGACAGAGAAATTGGCACTTTGGAGCAGTTAAAAAGGCCCCCACCTCTCTAGTCTCGGTTGCAAAAAAGCCAAAAAATTGGTCGAAAAATGATAAAATTGGGCAAAATTGACAAATTTGGTCATCCCGACCTGGTGATAACCCGACTTGAGATCCAACTTCATGAAAAAATTTGCATGTTGAAGCTGGTCCAAGAGGTCATCTATGCGTGGGAGTGGATATCTGTGCTTTATGGTAATCTTTTTTAAAGCTCGGTAGTCGATGCACATCCTCCAAGAACCATCCTTCTTCGACCCCTTCACAATAGGCGAACCGCATGGTGAGGTGCTTGGGCATATTACCTCTTGGTCTAGTAGCTCCCGGAGTTGTTTCTTTACCTCTGTACTCTTCAACAAGGATTGCCTATACAACCCGATATTTGGTAGAGGGGACTCCGACAACAGCTGAATCTCATGCTCTACCTCCCGTTTTGGTGGTAACCCTGGTATCCCCAATATTTCATTTAGAAATTTTGGGGTACCCCTTTAAAGATTTTTAAGTCTTCTGGTCTTGTGAAGATTTGTGTTCATGTTGCTTGTGTCTCCTTGTGTAGGTTTTAGTATGCTTAGGTTGTTACCTTAACTCATCTGGATTGCAGGGTTGCTCTCAAATTCTCCAAAAGGTGGCAAAAGGTTGCTTGGAAGCAGTTGAAGAAATGCCTATTTTCCCAAAATGCCTTAAAAGTCCCTAAAAAGCTAGGTAATTGCTCTCTTAAGCAATCGGGTTTCTCAAAGTGCTCTACTTCTAAGTTGCAGTAATTCATCCTTCAAAACCCGATGAGCTACATTACTGAGGTATATTCTTGACTTTAAAGGCACTGACCGACTACCCCACTTCTACTTCGTATCTCACTTAAATATCTTTTTGTTAGTTGGTCTCCACAGTAGGGTCACTAATCAACATTGTGTCATTTACAAATTATAAGTGGGAAATGATGCTCACATTTGTCGACACCTGTGCGCAATTCAATCCTCCATTCTGAGTTTCATTGTTCACGACCCTTACCGAGGCTTCAACAATTATTATAAATAGGTCTGGGGAGAAAGGACTTTCTTGTAGCAGTCTCCTTGATGTCTTGAAAAAACGTTGGAACTTCATTCACAAAAACTGAAAAGGATGGGTTTACAGTACCACTCCTTGCCCATCATCTCTAGTATTTCTCAAAGCCCAATTTTTTCCATCATATAATCTAAGAATCCCAGTTGACCCTATCATATGCTTTGATTAAAATTCCATAAGCTATGAGGATTCCATAAGCTATGGTTTCATAAGCTATGAGGATTCCATACAAGATTTTCTTTTTATCTACAAAACCTCTTGTGAGTGAAAGATTGAATGGTTTCATAAGCTATGAGGATTCCATACAAGATTTTCTTTTTATCTACAAAACCTCCTTGGGCTTTAACAAGTCTAGATGTGCCTTTAGTATGTTAGCTATTGATTTTATAACAAACTTTTACACAATTACAGGGGAAAATAGGTCGGTATGAGGCACGTGTTAAAATAATCTGCCTATTCCTTTTTTGGAATTAGTGCTAGATCGGTTGAATTCCACTCCTTGAAGATAGTTCCTTTCCAACATTCTTCGACTATCTTGATCATCTCCTTCCCCACAATCCCCAAATTTTCTGAAAGAAGCCTGTTTGGAATCCATCAAGTCTCGAGGGCTTGTCTGTCTCCGAATTAAACACAACTTTCTTTACTTGCTATTTAGACACTGACATCATGAGAATGCCATTCTTTTTTTTTGGAATAAGTGTAAGGATATTTCCCAGTGAGTTGTCCTAGGCCTCTTTTTGATCTTGGGGTTCTTCAGATAACAGTTTCTTAAAGAAGGATACTGCCTCCCTTTCAATTTCTTACAATTTTCTGATTTTTTCTTATTTTGTGTAATTACCATTAAGAGATGAAAGAAGCTAGTGTTTTTGTGTCCTTGGCATCACTTGAGTTTACAATGCACCACTTCTATCCTTAAAATTCTTTGGTGTTCCATCTTAAGAATCTTCCCATATCATTAAGGACTCAATTTCATTCTCCTTGGGGTAGAGTGGTATGTAGATCCTCCAATTCCTTTGTAACGACCTTTTTGTTGAAAATATTCCTAAACTTATTCTAAAATTCTTGTATCCCTTCGTTTACTGATTTTTATTTTTTGGTCAAAACCAAACACTTTCGACCATTTTTCTGAGATTTTCCTCAGAAGGTAGGAACTTGCATGCATATGGAGTCAAATTTGAAGGCAATTTCTTGAGGTCTTTGAATTCGTTTCCATTTTCAAGGGTATTGGCTAGTGGTCTAAGCCTCATAATGGTAGAATTTTGGAGGAGCATTTTTTCCCCTTGGTGTGCCACTTTGCATTCATCAAGAACCAATCCAATTTTTCAAGGATTAGGTGATATCCTTGTCTTCTATTATTCCATGTCAACCTTGGTTTGGATGGTTCAATACGAGTGAGGGTGGCTTCTTGGAAAAAAGTGTTGAATTCAAATCTTCCCAGTTCCATCTAAATCTCTGCAATTCAGCTCAACATATTTTTTCTCCATCTCTATTGGACCATACACATCTATTACCACAAAGTGCATACTTCCCTTTTAGATCTTTAAACTGGATGCTTATTGAATTGCTAGATTTTAATAACATTCTCTTGAATAGCATAAGGGGTTCCGAAGAGTTGCAATGCCTCCAGCTAAGCCATTGGCATTTTCAGCTACCTATTCCCATATATTTCAAATTTTCGGTATCAAGGTGCTACAAGTCAGGACAAAACTTAGATTTTGCTCCTTTATCAATTGCCTCAAGAAGCGACATTTGTCAGAGGCATTTAAAGCTTCTGACATTCCGACTTAGAAGAATCATAGCACCTTGGTGGAAGGTTGTCCCCTTCCACTTGCAATAAGATCAGTTAGTTTGTGTTGTCTATTGCTCAAATCTACTTGGATGTCCATTTGTATATTCTCCTCCTTAATTTTTTATCTCTAAGATTTAGGGCTAGTCACAGGTAGTGATTTTTGTGGTCAGTGTTACCATTATCCGTGTTGGGTATTTGTGATTTTTCTTCCGACTGTCCAAGTCCCAAGCTTCCTCCAACATCACTGGGATGACCTTGTTGGGGGATTTCCCTAAGTCTACCTCAAGGGTTGCCTCATTTTCAATCCATGGATTATTTCAAGACAAAGGCTTCACAAACCCTATGGATCTTCCTCAATGTAAAGCCTTTCTACTTTCTCCAACCCATTCTCTGCATCTTGAGATCGATTCTACTATTTTTGGCCTTCATGAAGGGGCTAATACTAGTAAGGGGATATTTTGTACCACTTTTTAATTGTTGCCTTTTGCTTTAACCATGGGGGGGATTCCAATACAAAACTCCTCCATCAAAAAACTGATTATGATTTCGCCATTTTAAAATGGCATTCTTCTTTACTAAGACGTCTTTTGGCCTCCATATGGCATATCTATCTTTTTTCCTTGGGTCCTTGATGTGGTTGTGTGAGTTGCTTGGACAATGTTTTTAATATGAGCATTCATATTACAGTTAAAACATGTAAAGAAAAGTCACTCGTATTCCAGATTTTGTTGCCTTGTTCGTGATGAATAGAGTATCCTTATGGCTTCTGGGATTGGCTGGACAGATCAATCATTACAGACATTCTACCATATAAAGAAGTTCTTTGGATTCTTTTGGACTGAGAGATGCAGATGAACTCATCTATTTTCCTGGCCATGTTTTCTTCACAAAACTTTGATGGTCATTTGCATAGCCTTATCCAGAGTGGTGCCTCCTTTATAAACTTTTCTTCTGGGTTGAGAAGAACGACCCAGTACTAGGTGCTTAAGATAAAGACCAAACATTCCTGTCGAACCATGGCTCCTTTGAATACCTTCTCTTTGTCCTCTATTTTTTGGAAAGTAATCTAGAAGTACCTTTTTTTGCCAACAATCTTATGTCTAGGTGGGCACGACATTGCCATTTAACCCCCATCAAAAGTTTGGGGATCTCCGTACTGGGCATTGCATTGATACATTTGCAGATTAGGGCTCTATTACCAATATCTTGGATCATTTGGTGTAAAATCTGTTGGGATTGAAATTATGGGTTTTTTGTCTGAGCTAAGAATCTCCAGATTGTCCAAGATCAATATCTTTCTTTGCCAATTTATTCCTTTTTTCCCGTGTTGTGGTTGTCAGTTTTTGTTGAAATCTCCTTTCCATCCTTCTCAAATCTCTTCTGATGAACGCTCTCTGCTGCGGTTTTGACTTAGTTCTTCGAGATTCCTTCTGGCTTCCTTTTCCCCAAATAAAGATTTGTCTAATAGTTCCAAACTGAACCTAAGCTCCTCTTTAATCTCCCTTGACAGATCTACTGTTCCCATACTTATGTCCCTGCTTCCTTCCACCTGTCATCACACTCCCTTGCTTTTGACTTGGTTCCTCCTGATGATTTCCTTTACTGTGTGTCAGTTTTCCCTAAGGCTGCAATCATTCATTGTTCTTCTTCAACTGCTTGCTTCATCCACTCCTTAGCAAGGTTGTCATATTTTAGTTTGAATTATTTTGTCCCTATATCAACCTTGTTTATGTGGCCATCTGCTGTATAAATATTAGAGCAGTAAAACCCCCTTACATAGGATGACTGGGGTATAGCATTGTGACTCAATGTATTTGAGAGATTGTTGGTCCCAGTTCTCGGTTCCTTCTACCAGTCAAATCGTATTGGATCATTTTATAAATAGCATGTATGTAGGGCCAAATATTTATCATCAGTATACATAGTTGGTGACTATTTTTTTAAGACATGGCTGTTTAACTGAGCACATTTGAAAGAAATTTTATTAATATAAAAACAAAGATTAGAAAATGCACTGCTGATAGTTTAAATGCTCCATAGCAACAAAAAACTACCAAATTTCAGTTATGCATAACCTCTTGGCTCGGTATCTTGTTGAGCGGAGCAAAGTCAATGAAAGTAAGGGTGGTACTCTTTATTTGTGCTTCTGCCATTTACTGTTGGTTCTGAGATTGTACCCTTTAACTTCACGACGGTAAGAGCAACTCTTGTTTTAGATCTTACTTCTTACCAAGCTCTCTGTCTCTGGCTCTGTCTCTGTCTACCCCCCCTCAAGTAAAGTTCAATAAAAGAAAACTGTAAGAGTTTTACCCTCTCGTTTTTGGCTCAGCAGGGCCAATCAGAGCATCCCTAGTAGTCCTAAGATAAAGGCTGAATGACTATGCAAATCTTTTCAGATTTGAACAATGAGCAGACCCCTCCATGACTAGATGTCTTATTAATTTGTTACTAACAATATAGACTCGTGTTCTCTTGATATCTTCAGACCAGAACTACAACACACAGATAAAGATGAAATACATGATCTAATTATTTCCCTTCCCAGCACCTTTGTTAATACAAACAACTTAGGGCATAAAAAATTCATACAATCTCTTTGTGGCTTTGCCTTTCATCCATTAGGCGTACATTCACCATTTCATTCATGAAGAGAGATAGATGACCTTGTAAATAACAATGTTAAACAAGTTCCACACAAACTGTAAAAGGTAGTTTCAGATGAACAGAAATGGAACAGGATCATGAATGATTTTTCAAACCGGCATGGCTAACATAATCATTGATAAACGTGGATGGCCATTTTCCTCTGATGGTGTTTTTTCAGGGTTCTGCATCACACTAGTATGCATAGTGCTGGTTTTAATATTATTTGAATTCAAAAACTTTGACAAAGGTTCTGCAACCAAATGATTAGTGGAAGCATTCTTCCACCAGGTTGCCTTTTACTTGTGTCTTCATCTTACCATATTGAATCGTCATTAGCTTCAACTCTATATTGTTGGAATCTGGAAGATTACTGCTGCAAGTGCACTGCCCAGGGACATTTGGAGGCTAAATGTTCATTTTCAAAACAATTTTGGCATTGGAAAGCAACATTTCACAATCCTCTTTTTGGTGCGTCATGGTACCTTTCCATTGCCAGATTAGTTCATTTGGAAATGCCTAATTAAGGTTCCCTTACACGCAAACTCAAGCACAGGTGGTTCTAAATTTCAATTTTGTAGACTTAGCTAGAGTGTTAAATTGCCCAATAGAGTGATATAATTACTTCAAAGATTTTTGGTGGTCAAAGTGAAGAGGATGATTCAAGAGTCTCACCCATGTAATATCAGGGTGAGGATTTCTAGAGTTGGGTTTAAGAAACAAGCAAGGGTTTAAGAAACAAACTGCCCCTTCACACAACTAAAGTCCCCATAATAATAGCTTCTGGTTCGTTGTGTGTCTGGAAAACAACAATGAAGAAAGCGTGAGCACATGGATAGAAGGAGATACCGTTATGATCACAGGGCTTTAAATTAGGGAAGTCCATTCCTTCAGTGCAAGAAGGTTTGCTCAAGGTTAAGCAAACAAAAGATAAGACTTGAATATTCAAGGAGAACCACCCATTCATTTATCTCAGACGAAAAATAAGACTTGAGTATTCATGGAGAACCACCCATTCATCTATATCTATCTCCTCATCTTCTAGTTAACCGGCAGGGCTGATTTCTAATTCCTCTAAAACAAATACCAACTTGGAAATACGTTGAAAATAGGATTATCTAGGTTTGGATGGTTTTTGTTTGTAGTGTTTATACTAAGAGCTTCACTTGGGGTATGCAAAGGTTTTCCATAGCCAGGGTTGGAGTGAGGCTTTAGAATGGCAAATTTTAATGGATCTAAAGCCTCTAAGGCTTTAGACTACCGTGAGCTTACTCACTACTAGAGGGGCGAGAACATGAAGAAAAAATTCCAGGCCCTTCCCTAGATCAGAAGCTTTCTTTCCACTCAAGATAGAATTACACTCGCTGAATAAATACTTGTTTCAAATTTGATTGGCGATCTAGTGGACAACACAATAAATTGTAAAATCTTAATGTGTTAAGAAACCAAAGAGCCAAAGAAAAAGGACGATCTACAATATAGTTAAGAATTTTATCGAAAATGAGTTATTTACAAGACAATGATCTCTAAGAAGACATGTGAAGCTATAACACTGGAATTTTACATTAGAATGATGATTCCTCCATGGCTTTATTTAGTAGGAAAGGAAAAGTTTAAAAATAGAAAACAAAACAATTCACCTGAGAATCTAAAGGGCCATGTTAAAGGTGTTCCCTTGAGAAGTGGAGAAGGTCTATCACGACATGAAACTCATCAAAACACAAACAAGAAGTTAAAGAATTTTCTTTCATAAATTTTTTTCGTGAATTTGGGGCTCTTCAGAGCATTTTTTAGAGGACAAATTTTGTTAGTCAAAAAGTATGACATCGACAAACATTTTGGTGATTGTAGAGCATTACCTAAGCTTTTGTTTTTGCTAAAGATTCCTATGGAGATGGCCCTACCCTCAAAAAAAGTTCCTATTATAGTCCATGATTAATCTACTAATCACTGGGACTTAACAAAGAGAGTAAAATGCACTTTATCGTGCTACAAAAACCAAAAACCCACTTCCTATACAACAATATATATATCACCGAATTGTACATTCCTAGCTTGTAAACAAAAAGAATGATAATCACTCCATACTGAACGAGCTCAAATCATAGAACCCTGAATTCAATCTTTCATGGCAAAGCTCGAAGGCTTTTACGCCATAATTCTCCACCTCTGAGTTGCTTGAAGATGAAGGAGACGAAGAAGAGCTAGCACAACAATCCGGAAAATCAACTTTGGCCCTTCTCTGGGAGGCAAGAGTCCCTGGGTTTCCGCCACCCGCCACCAAGCCGCGAGAGAGAACTTCACTCCAAGAGTCAGGGCATGAATATGAAATTGTAAATTGTAAAGAGTCTGGAGAAACTGGCTTGCTAAATTAGAGATAATGTTGGCCGCGCTCAAACCCCTGCGCCACATCAAACACATTCCTTTGACCCACAGATTGACTAGGGTCCAACATTAACCTCCTCAATTTATCGTAAGAAAACCACTTCTTTGTCATCTTCAATGTTCTCGGCCATTGACCAAACCTGCTCCAGCCAACCCCTCATGGCCACATTTTTAATTCTCCCATTGAGCCACTCCGAAAAGGAATTACCCAAATCAGGTCTAGTCTGAGCATGACACCGCTTCCTCCCAGAGCCACCCGCAGAGTCTCCACCAGACGCCATGAGAGAAGGAGAAACAAACCGACGAACTTAAACTTATTAGACCCACCTTGTAGGCAAAGTAGCTAAACTGCGGGAAGGAGCCAAAAAGATTAGCCCAAAGACAACCAAAATGCAGCTTAAAAGCCAAACTCCTTCCCCAAAAGCCAATGAATGCTAGGTACGTGCCACACTTCAAATCCAAAACCAATTTTTTCCTTTAAAAAAACCATCATTGTTGGGAGGAGGGAAAACAAGGGGTACGACTTTAGAGATTAAAAGTCCCCTCTGCATGAGCCAAACACACATCATTAACCAAAAGGGCTTGAATGTCGTTGGGGAAAAGCGTTCTCCCATGATTGAGCCGTCACCCCGATCCTTATTCCAAAGCATGACACCAATATTAGCTAAACTATCTACCACCTTATTGTCTTCTCGACAAATATGACAAAAATCACCTTCTCAAAATTAGGCAAAATTGCCTAAATGTTATCACAAATGGATTGTAATTGCCATGCATGAGAAGAGTTTCCTTGCACTATCATAATGATAGCCAGAGAGTCTCCTTCAACCCAAATTCTAGACCATTTCTTGCGCTTAGCTTCAGCCAGACCTCGCCACAAGGCCATGCCTTCTGGGAAATTATTGGAAGCTATACCACAAACAAAGCCATAGCAAGGACAAGCTGACAATCAACATTACAAAACACACACCTGTAACCAGCGGCTCCCGCTTGCCTTTAGAGGCACCGTTTGATCCAACCTGCTGAAGGTGGACTCCAATGTGTCAACCTCTTATCCTTACTCCCCTTATTAGGAGCCTTCACATCATACTTCCAATTGATTGAAGGCCATTTTTTCGCAAATCAATATGTCTTCACTATTTCTACAAACCAAGTCTGAGGATCCCGAATCCATTAACTCCGATAACCAAACTTCAATCTTATTCCAAACTTGCCTCACTGATTTCTTTGCGCCTTGAAAAATTCTGCTATTCCTCTCTAGCCACAAACACCAAATAACCACTGCGGGGGGTTAAAGACCATAGTAGAGAAAGGCCTTTATGAGGAATCTTGCGCTGCCACTCGACAAACAAGATCCCAAACCGAAGGAGGGACCCAAGCTATATTCCACTGAATCCATGCTCGAGACTAAACATCAGAACGCAAAGGGGCAATGGACAAAGATATGGTCACCTGATTCCTCATCCTCTTCGCATAAAAAACACAAGCTTGGGCCATTAAATCCCACTTTTAATCAAATTATCAAAGGACAAGTACTTACCAAGAGTAGCCAACCACAGAAAATGATTAGCTTTTACCTTCTTTAAGCCAAACGACAGACCAAGGGAAAGCTTCTCAGAAATCCACAGCTCCTTTCCGAATGCAGATGCAAGAGTACAAATCCATCACAACAACCTTCTCGGAGCTTGAGCCAACCCAAGTAATCGAGTCCTCTGAGAGACCCACTGGGCACAACGTATTATTGATCTCATAGAAGAAATTCGCCACCCCAACATTACCTGCGAGAACTTTTATTCGAGGAGAAATCCACTTCCTAACCCCCCCATCATCGCTCAAGTAATCCCTTACTTTTGAGCCCCAATTATCAATTGCTTCCTCTTTGAACCCGAAATATGCCATCCACCTTTTCCAAGGGACCAATAGACAACCAATTATCTCTCCACATATCCACCTTGTTACCATAATGAGGAACCCACTTTAAGTCTGTGAACAACAGAATCTATGCAACCTTTAATGAAGTTCCAAATCCCAGAACCACTCGGAAAATTGGCCTGGAAGAAAATCTCAATTGGATCTTGAGAAGCTAAATATTTAGCAATTAAAACTCTGCTCTAAAGACGCTCTTTATCTTCATAAATTCTCCACAAAAGTTTACCACCAAGAGCCTCATTCATGATTTTGCAGTTTCTGAAACCCAAACCACCCTCCTCCGGGCGACAAACATCATTCCAAGCCACCAGATTGAATTTCCGCTTCTCATAAGATCCACTCCACAGGAACCTTCTTTGAAGACTTACAATACACTTCATTACTTTCTCTGGGATCTTGAACAACAACATAAAGTAGGAATTGCTTGTAGGGATGATTTGATAAGAGTGGCCCTTCCAGCTAGAGAAAGCCACCTACCCGCCTTTCCAAGAAGCCAACTTTACTCGAATTTTGTTAACCACAGGTTTCCACAGTCCCACCCTCGCTTTCCCTCCAATAAGAGGCATACCCAGGTATGAGCTAGGCAGGCTGCCTATTGAGAAACCAAAAATATTTGTTATCCTCCTTTGAAGCCTTGGATCTACATTTATGAAGAAAATAACTGATTTCTTAGAGCTTACCTTTTGACTTGCCGCTTTTTCATATCTTAAGAGAATCTTCTGGAACTTCTGAGCCTCTGATACCGAAAATTCACCAAAGAGAGCAGTATCATCCACGAATTGCGCATTGAAAATCGGCTCCAAAGAGGAAGAAATTGTAAGACCTTTCAATTCCTTTGAGTCAACAACATTTTGAATGGATCTTGAGAGACATTCTGCCATTATTATAAACAAAAAAGGAAAAATTAGATCACCTTGCTGAAGACCTCCTGATGTTGAGAAGTGTCTGGCTGGGACATTGTTGATTAAGACTGAGAATCTTGGAGAAGAGAAATAGTTCCTAATGAACTGAATCCAATCACAGGGGAAACCGAACTTAGCAAGAACTGCTTCCAGGAACTTCCAATTGACGCTGTCATAAGCTTTCACCATATCTAGTTTTATGATCATTCCAAGGTTTCTTTTGTGAGAGAGAATGGATCGTTTCATGGGCAATTACAATGCCGTCAAGAATTTGCTTCCCTTCCACAACCATTTTGGCTATCTGAAATTATCGAACATAAGAAAACTTTGAGCCTACTCGCCATAACCTTGGGCACAATTTTATATATATCATTACACAAAGCGATAGGCCGGAAGGCATCAAAATACTTGACATCATCAGTCTTTGGGATAAGGACTAAAAAGGTTGAATTCCATTCTTTCAGAATTGATTTCTTTTTCCTGCTTTCTTCGATCGTCGCCAACACATCCTCTCCCACAATATGCCTATTTTTAAAAAAAAAAACCAATCTGAAACCCATAAGGACTAGGAGCTTTTTTTGCCCCCAAATGAAAGACCGCCTCTCGAACTTCTTCCTTAGAGATGGGATTCATTAACCTTGTGGCATCCCCTTTGTTTAGAACTTTGGGGATATTCCTCAACAATTCATTTTGTTCCAAACTCTTGTCTTTCTCCTCTTGGGATAAAAGGTTCTTGAAATATGAAACCCCTTCCTCTCTTAGCCTATCTATATCTGAGATATTCTTTCCAGAGGGGAGAGTCAACTGTTTAATCTTGTTTGAGTTCCTTCTAATTGTAGTGGACAGATAGAATTTTTTTGTATTTCTGTCCCCTTCTTTGCCATTTGACTCTAGATTTCTGCCTTCAGAAGATTTCTTCCATCTTGAGGATATGGTCAAGCTTAGCCAATCCTTCCTTTTCCTTTTCAAGGGTTCATACGCTCCATCCTTCATTATTTCTTCGTGGATAGCTTCTAACTCTACAGAAAACTCTTCTTTTTTGTGAAACAAGTTTCCAAAGGTCTGCTTGTTTCATTTTTTTGACTCTTTGTTTACAATCGTCATTTTTCTCATTAACTGAAATCTCTTCCCACCATTCACTTTCGAATTCCACCAAATTTTCAAATTCTCTTCAAAAGATGGATCTAAGAACCACATGAATTTCATCTTGAAAGGAATCCCTTTAGGCTTATCATCTGAATTCATAGTCAAACTGATAGGGGAGTGATCCGAGCCAGGGTTCAAAAGGATATCGGAATGGAAAAGAAAAATTTCCAACCCCCAATTAGAACAGAGCAAGAATCTATCTAATCTTTCCAAAATCGCTTCTTGCCCAACCCTTCTATTTTTCCAAGTGAAATCCCCATACTTTGGTTCCACATCAATCAGACCAAGATCCCCACAAAAGGATCTAAAATCTCTCGCACTGGGAGGGAGGAATTTTTTCCCTCCCTGTTTCTCTTTAAGACTCAAAATTGCATTGAAATCTCCTCCTAAAACCAGTTTTCTTTCCTCATTTTTTAAAAGATTATTCAAGGCATTCCAGCATTCCTTTTTTTTCTCAAACAAATTTGGACCATATGCATTGACAAGAATGAAACTTTGATTGGTAATAGAATCACAACAATCAAGAGCTATGAACCACTTACATTTAAAGATCGGGAAGCATCGAAATCTATTTGGAGCCCATGCAATTACCAGACCTCCTGCACTTCCATCAACATCCGTAGCTACCGCCTCACTTCTATGCCAAATCTTTTTCATGATTTGAATGCCCTCATCTCTAGACAGTTTGGATTCTTGAATTAGAAGGAAATCCGGGTTCTCTAAATCTTTAAGGCGTCTGACTAGACGCCCTTTGTCAGGTGCGTTCAAACCCCTGACATTCTAACTCACAACCTTCATTGATTACCCGTAGAAGGAGAAATCCTTCTGCCAGCTACAAAAGCCTTTAAGGTGCTTTGACTGCTTATGTCAATATTCAACTTGGCTTCAAGTTGAGTTTTGAGAGCATTGGATTTTCTCCCAATTGATTTGGCTAACCCTGTGTTCGGGACCAGTTTTGAGCTAGCAGAAGTCAATCTTTTCGATTTTCTAACCAGAGTAACCATGATCTTCTTATTGACTTCTAGCTCTTTATCAAGCTTCTGAGCATCGAACCATCCATCCCCGGGGGGGGTCTCGTTTTCTTTGTTTACAACGGACTTTGAAGCCTTCCTTGCGTCAGTTCTATGCTCATCCTGTGGAGAAGCCTTGGGAGATTCTTTGTTAGAGCATTTGCAAGCTTCCATAAGAATTTCCAAATCTTCCTTATCCAGAGAGTAATCCGAAAGCATCTCTTTCTCTTGTTCGGAGCGGAATTCTTCTTCTTCAAAAACCCCCATACATGCCTTAGGCTCCATATTTGTGTCCTGCTTTGGGTCTGCCTCAATTTCTTTTTTGAGGAGAAGACTTATTCGGGGAACCAACTTCTGTGGCAGTCCCATTGTCCTGAAGGACTTCCACTTCCTTATCCTCTACTTCTCCAGACGTAGGCAAGGTCACAAACTCCTTATCCTCCTTAATTCGACCTTCCTTTGGCCGAGTGATCTTGTTTGTATTCATCTATTTCTTCTTACCCAGAGCCGGGCAGGAGCTAATTTTATGACCAGTTTCTCTACAATTGAAACATTTGAAGGGCAGACACTCATAATCCACTGGCTGCAACCATACCCCCATTGGAGTATTGAGCCTAATTGCTTGGATCAGTGGTTTAGAAATGTCAATGTTAATACAGATTCTATCATAGGAGGAGAAGGTCGCAATTTTCGTTTCTTTACCTAGACCAATGGGCTCTCCGAGCGCCTTAGCTATTTCTCTGAACGATTTCTTTCCCCAAAATTCAGGGGGGAGTTTGTACAACCTTACGTAGAGAGGGATCTTCTTAACCAATTCTTCCTCAGGATTAAAGAGGGGCGACCATGGTCTGAGATGCAGTCCTGCTTTTTTAAAGAACCAAGGACCACCAAAGAGAATCCTATCCCTCTCCTCAATCGTTGCAAAGCAAACCTGAAAAAAGCCCTTATTGAGGAATCTAATCCTAGGCCTATCTTGGCATTTCCAATTCCTATCAACCCAACTCCAAAGTTCATCCTTTGAGGGCCAAACAACAATTAATTTACAAATAAGTGCTTTATTGCCCACGTAATTGCAAATTTCCTCAAGAGCAGAGGATCCTACTTCAATTTTTTTCACAGAATTAGAGACCTTGACCTCCAATTCCCCCAAGGAGAATGAAACCAAAGACTTGCTTTCCTCCCCCGAAAATTCTCCTTTATCTTTTCCATTACTGTCATCAAAAGGCAACTCGATCCTATTAGCTTTGGCGGATTTTGGAAATAACCAACATTCATTATCAGGCTCAGGATTCTGAAATCCCAAATCCACTTTGCCATTTTCAGGGACCTTACTCTTGGATTCAGAGATAGGCTTTCGGTCGCCCAGCGGAATCGCATTGTTTCCTGTCCTGGGGTCTCTTTCCCCTGGGAATCCCTCCCCAACAGGGCCTGTCCTCCACCACCTCTTTTGGATGGAACCCTTGAATTTAGGTTTAACCATAGTTACCTAAGACTTCGGGACGACGAGACACGAGGATGGAGTTTCCTGGACGATAAAATTTTTCCAAACTTCCGAGATGGCGGGGGGACGACTATTAAAATAATATATAAAATAATAAATATTAAAAATATATAGATAAATTTTAAAATTTTTATGAATAGCAATTCATATTTATATATCAGTCCACCATGTGCATACAGTCCACACTCAGACGTCCATATTAAATACAGTCCACATTCAGACGTCCATATTAAAAACTCGTTGCATACATATAGCTATACTAATGTTATATGTTCATATAGCTTTTAATATTAATGTGTATGTTACTGGTTTTCATAGCATGTTACAGTCCATGTGCATTTGTGCTCGAAAATTTTTGTATTCATATATCACTCTTGTTTCTTAATATGACTTTGTAATACAATACGGTCGGGTTATGCTTAATGGGTAAACATTTATAAAGGGAAAAACAATAAATAAATAAATTTAAAAAAAAAGAAGTTTTTTTAAAAAAAAATTTATCAAAAAAAAAAAACCCAGAAGTCCCTGAAACGTTTCAAGGACTTCCAGCCGTCCTCCACGTCCCCAAAACATCTTGAGGACGTTTCCCCTTCCCCCTATCACTTCGGAAACGTGGGGGAAATGTTTCCCCCATGTCTCGACGTCCCCAGAACGTCCGGGATGTCCGGGACCTGTCTTTTTTGAGGGGGTGCGTCCCTGCGTAACTATGGGTTCAACACAGTTTCCCCCATGTTTCCGAAGTCCCCAAAATGTCCGGGACGTCCCGGACCAATCTTTTTTGGGGGGGGACGCGTCCTTGCGTAACTATGGGTTCAACACAGTTTTGGCCTTCGAGTCCGCCAACATCTCCAAAATTTCCTTTCTCCGAAGCCCTTCCTTCACACTTGTCCTCATTTTTCGCATATTTTCGCTATGCGAACCTCCTTTTTTGCGCAATTGGGGCACCCACTTGCCATATGGGCTCTTGTTTTTCTTCTTGTTTTTTATTTTTCCAGTTTTTGCATTACCTAAGGTTTTTGATGCATTTTTTGCTTTCGAATTTTCTACTGTGGTGAAGAAGTTATGGTTGTGGCAAGGTGACCTATTGGTGTTTTGGTATTTCCCCAAAGCTTTGTCCCAAAGTGTCATCTAATTTAATGCATCCCTATAGGATCTACCAAAGAGTCCTCCCCTGTTGAACTTTTTGAATTTTTTTCGCATTGACGAAAACTGAATAACCAAATTATGTACCAACATAAAGGGTTCAATCCTTAAGCAAAGAAACCATTTGCTAATTTATCATAATATAAAACAATTGAGAATGGGCTGCCATATAACAACATATTCATATTCATATCAGATAGATAACACAAGATATAATTTCTCAACTCGACTATCTATTATTCATCCAATAGTTTATCAATACATCAACACATTAATACAAGGAAAAGTAACTCTGAATGCTCTGATCTATATTACACTATTTTCCTTTAGGTCTATTATCCATCTTTACACTAAGCTCATATCTTATCTAATAAATCACTTGCTTCTTCCATTCATTGATGTTGTATACCCAATATACATTTATGACTCAACTCACATCCCTTTGTAGTTGGCTTCATGTCGCAGTGCATCAGTAGTTGACACAACTCGTCTGCTGTTGGTGCTATGTGTTACTCTTTTGACATCTATGTTTCTTCAAGGTCAACATCAACTCTCATTGCTGTGCATGCTTCTACTTTAAAATTCAACAATATAATGTCTTGCCAATATATAGTAGCAACGGCAAGGGTTTTTGAGGATAAGCCACACAAGGATTCATTGGAATAACAGACTTGGGATATGTGGTAGAACCTACCTCCAGCAGGTGATGTGGCTTCCAATTAGGGCATTTTGATCTTCTTGCTGCTTATGCATCCCTTCATGTTTTTGGCTGACTCTTTGGTTGAAGGTGTGTATTGAATATGAATTGTTGAAGTTGATACATCATTAGGTGGGTGGCCTTGGCTTCCAATCATCATAAGAAGAATCTAACATTATTCATGGGTGTGTAGGCCTTTTCCCCACCTCAGGACCATCAGTCTTGTTGTACTTCACGATGGATGAGAAATAAGCTACATATTTGTTCATTTCATGGAATATGTGATAAATAATTGCAGCTTCCATGGAAACTTTTATTAGATATGTGTGTTTTTCTGGGATTTTAGCCATGTTTATCGTCATCTCTTTTATGACCAATTTCCATTAGTAGACATTTCTTTTATGACCTTTTATCTCATCTACATTACTAGTAATCACAAGGTAAAGGGACCCACAAAGCTCACACACACCTCTTAGTGATGCAAGTACTTAAGAGTAGTGTCACTGAGTTTGTCAAATTTCTTCCTTGAAATTTGAAATTCAGCAAACTTAATAAAAACCATAGAAATTCCTCTAATGTCGCCATAAATTTTGTACAGTATGAATCTGGATGAGGTAGTTTAAAAGAAAAACCTAAAATCCTTAGAAATGGCAGATAAAAACTGTTTTAGGGCTTTTGCAATCATTCTTTACTTCTTTTGTATCTTTCCTGTTTGCTGTGCTGAGTGTCAGTTAGTGTGACTGTTGTTCATCAGTTTGCATGGACGCCACACCTGACTGAACAATCTGCAGCTAGTTGGCTGATTGAATCCATTGAATTCATCGCTGGAGCTCTTGCTATTGCGTAGTTGCAATTCAATACTCGTCATTCACAACAGGGCAATAAATTAGGTTAAATTTTTAAGTTAGTCTTCTCTTTCATGATTCAACTTTAGCATACGTTTTAGCTTTGTTAAGTTATTTTTATGATTAGGATTTAGCATTAGGTTTCAACTTTATAAATTAGTTTTTTTCTTTTTTCTTTGCAGTTCTAATTTAAAAACATGAACTTTAGGCATTAAATTTTCTAAATTACTTTTAATTTTAGTTCTAAAAACATTAATAGTTGATTAATAATCTATTAAGATATTTATATACAATTACAAATATGTTTATATGAATATTATAAATAATTATTAATAACTTTAGAAAGGCTAAAATTACGCCATTCAAAATATTGATACTAATTTCTTTAAATATTAGACATTATACTTCAATTTTCAAATTAGATATTAGTTTTTATTAGTATTTCGTTTAGTATTAAGTTTAGTTTCAGACTTAAGATATTAGCATATATTAAAATTAGAAATTAGGTGTTTTAATTGGATTTAATTTTAAATATAGCAACTAAGTATTAGATCTAATTTTAAATAAAAGAATTAAGCATTAAAATTATATTTCATTATTAAATTAGATTCTTCAAACTCGTTCATGATTTTTTTTCCCTAATTTTATCTGCTAGTGAATTTCTTTCGAATTTTATCCTCCTCACCAAACACAAACACAAACATGAACCTTGTGACTTAGCTGATGCTAACACATCAGCTCAGAGGCTTTCACCCCAAGACCTTTTCTTGGATTGGCAATGCTTCTAGCGCATGTAATACCTTATAAGCCTCCCATGTCTCACAATTATTATCAACGTTTGACAATCTTTACCCAACACAATTTCTTATTTAAACAATCACAACTGGTACAAAGACATAGGAATTAATCATTATTTTTACATTCCCCGATAATGTATAATTCACACTCTCCCACATGAAGAACTTCTCCATGGATACTTCTTAAAGTTATCCTTCTTTGTACTCAATGCCTTGGTGATAATGACGACTTAATTATATTCAGCTGAGCACAAGATTGTGCATTGCGACTGCTCTTGAATGAAATTGTGAAGTGTCTTTACATGCTTTGTTCCATTAATGCCACCAATTCAATCCAAGTAACTATTGCCATGGTGTTTGAACTCATCACATCTACTGAAGAGGAGTCTAAATTTGATAGTGTGCTTCATGTATCTCATAATGTTCGATGCATCTTTCCAATGAGAGATGGAGGGAGCACTTGTGAATGGTGACTTGATTAAAAAAGAAACGGATATTAGGCTTAGTGGTAGTCAAACAAATGAAACCTCCCATGAGTTGCCTGTACAAAGATACATGAACAATTTATCACGTGTTTTCGTAATCAACTTAGAACCAATTTCAACTTAACACCAATTTCCATAGGAGTAGATGTGTTTATAATCCTGCATGTAAAGGTGTTGGAATAGACTGTGGGCATATTTAGACTGAGATACACATGAATTGATTTTCCATACTTACATGCCTAAGTAGTAATGAAAAGGACCTATAGATCAAACATCCCTAGAAATTTTCAATGTTGTTTGAGATACTTACATTTAGTTTTAATCTACATGGGGTGCAACTACAACAAACTCAAACTTTTTCATTTTCAACATACAAATTGTGATCTTGTTCACTTCTAGTGAATCCATGGAAAGCAAAGCACTCGTCAATGTATGCATACCAAGATCTTGAATTGTTCTTCAACCCAATCTTGTTCCTTGTGTATTTATGGTTAATAATGTTATTCAAATGGAAGGAATGAAAATGTTCATATGTTATTGGCAGTTTTTGCAGATTGTAGAAATTTCTGAAAATATGAGCTAATATTATTTTTTCTTCAACTCTCCTGCTATATTGTTAGTGCCCTTCTTATCTATATAGCTGTTTGGCATGAAAAATATGACCATACGACCTTCATATGATCCTCTTATCTTTAGCAAGGATTGAGAGGCTGAAATCTCTTTCTTGATTTTGTCTGTGTGAGCTCTTCCTGTATGCCTCTGTTATTAAGATTGAGGACATTGAATTTATCTTTGTATTGGGACTGCTAAATGATCATAATCAAGAATCACAAATTGAGTATTAAATATAATGATGGCTAAGCCATATTTGACATCTTTGGTCTCCTTGTAAGTATGATTTATTTCTGCCATGCCTTTATAATTGGAGGAAATTATGGATGCGGAAAATCTTATACAGATAGCAACTAACATATTGTTATGTTGCAGTGCTTACATTTGAAAATGATTTGAGCAATCATGACAGGGCAGTGGTGCATCAAGTGAGCAGGAAAATGGGTTTCAAATCCAAAAGTTCTGGGTGTGTATCTTGTATGAATTATTCATATGCATCTTTCCTATAATTTCGACATACAATTTACATTTATTCTACTAGGTGATGAGAAATATTTGGAATACAAATATGCAATTATAACACTAGTTATATATTTGGTTCATTTGATTTGAAGCTTATCCATCATTAAATTCTAATTATAGTTTCCACATACTGTGATTTGTAGAAAATAAGATGTGCACCTCATGGTGTCGTGGGTTGCATGATTGTTGATTATAAAAATTATCCATTGTTATTCCTAATTAAATATTATCCAACATCCAACCATGATGCAGGTCGCGAGTATCAATGCCATTTGATTATAATGCTCTTATGTTTTAATTTTAAACAATGAAGAGTATCTACTCTCTTTGTGAAACTGAGCCATCTGTAGTTAATTGCTCTTGGACTTTGTATCGCTAGTAGTTTTATTGCAAATACAATAGTTCTCCTTTTGTTAGTATTTACAAATTGTCGTTGGTTGGTAGGTCTATAACTGTAAAGAAAGCTTTGTATGTGCACTCTACTTTGGGGGCATGCCATTGCATTGCTATTGTGAACATGAAGACCAATATCTGGAGGAGCAATATTTTTCTTTAGGAGATGTTTCTATTTAACAAATACTATTTATGTGGAATATGAAAGCAATTTTGTGCTAGGTTATGAGGGCTTAAAGCTCAACGGGTTGATGAGTTTTAGGATCATGTGTAGGTCTAGGGAATGACTAAATATGGCGAAAGCTATGAATATGATGGATGACCTCATTATAAGGACTCCCACTTTCATATTTTAGCAAATTTGATGTAACAATAGTTCTCTTTTTGTTAGTATTTACAAATCGTTGTTGATTGGTAGGTCTATAATTGTAAAGAGAGCTTGCATTTGCACTCTACTCTGGGGCATGCCATTGCATTGCTATTGTGAACATGAAGATCAGTCTCTAGAGGAGGAATATTTTTCTTTAGGACATGTTTCTATTTAACAAATACTTTATATGTGGAATATGAAGGCATTTTTTTGCTAGGTTACCAATGCTTAATTTACAAGTTTTAGGACCATGTGTAGGTCTAGGGAATGACTAAATATTGTGACAGCTATGAATATGATGGATGACCTCATTATAGGGACTCCCACTTTCATATTTTAGCAAACTTGATGTAAAAAAGGGACCCGATACAAGCAATAAACTAGGGGTAGAGGATGTAAGGTTGTCAGCTAGAAATTCCAACAAACTTAAAGAGTTTTGATGATGCATGGTATGCTAAAAACATGAAATAATATCTTAGTAGAGGGGGGGAAAAGAATATTCTCAACTAGTTATACTTGTATTGGTCTTTGATTCCTTCTTTGTAGTTGATTTTGCTTGACGTAGAGGGTTGGGTGATACTTTAAGTCTTTGAGTGATGTAAGCATTGTAAGGCATTGGGTTATAGAAGTTGAAAGCCACTAGGAAAGTTGAAAGGTCATAAAGAAGTTAAACAGTCATAAGGTAGTTGTATAGCCATGAAGTTCAAGAGTCATAAGATAAATGGAAAAGCCATTAGTTAGTTTAATTTGTCTATATTGTATGTAGTTGATTTTTGTCTTTTGGGCTTTTCATTGTCTCATCTTTCGTTCTTTTTGTATTAATGGGGGGGGGGACCCTTTCAAAACACACTTTTTGGAGGGTCATCCGAGAGGTTTGTTGTTTGGTGGACTTTTTGTCCCGTGCCTTTATTTGGCTGGTTTATAGCTGCTGGTTGTCAGCTGGTTTTCGTGATCTTGCATGTGGACCTCTTTTATGCGTTCTTTCATTGTTATAAATCCTATTGGAGCTTGCACAAGGGAGAGGGGACCTTTTCAAAACCCTTCTCTTTCACCCAATAATAATTAAAAAAAAAGCTAATGGGCCGTCAAAGCAAATCCATTGTCTATATTTTGGGGCTATTATTCATATTTGGCCTTATTAATTTACATACCACACATCTAATATCGTAACATGGTGTGAGAGCCTCTTCCATGAGGTATGAGGATGGGAAGACAGACACAGTTGGAGTTCGATAAGATTCGTAGATTTCAGAAAGCTCACTATTGAGATTTATTTTCCATATTATCGGTAAATAAGGGACATTGAATTTAGCAAGCATACAGACTAGAACATCTGTGGTTGGATGTATCCTCGAGTCCCATTGACCCACATTTGGTA
The DNA here is from genome assembly GCA_019776745.2 of Taxus chinensis. NCBI lineage: Eukaryota > Viridiplantae > Streptophyta > Pinopsida > Cupressales > Taxaceae > Taxus > Taxus chinensis. The sequence continues at coordinate 574,578,128 of CM034152.1, read as the reverse complement.
AAAGCAAATGTACTCTTCATCTTATAAAACAAAGTACTTGATAACCTATATGGTTTTGGAGCAATCTGATATATTCTATATAGTTAGAATGAGAGCTACTAGAAAGGATTACGCCCTATTGAATTTTTTTTTGTGAATATCCATTCAAAAGGTTGTAATGTCAGACCTATAGAGATGCCAAATGTCAACTTCCAATGCCTGGAGAAATGTATGTTTGTGAGCATTTGCAAGCAGTTCAATCTTCTGTTGCCCAAAAAGCACCTCAGTAGGAACTTCTTGCTCTCAAATTAATGCCAATCACACCATTAGGAAGTACTTATAATAAAGAAAGTTATGTAATGTAGCCCTTCTCAAACCTAAGAGATCCAATTTTGGCAAGCATGCAGAACTGGACGTGTTTACATTCTTTTATACCTTTTAGGGATTAATAACAGGTCTCATGAACTAAGTGTGCAGCTGTGAAAATATATGTATCTGTATCTTCGTCTTATAAAACAAAGTATTTAATGACCTTTTATTGTTTATAAGTGATCTGATATATGCTATATAGTTAAATATGAGCTACTAAAAAGAATGTAAATATGCTTCTCCAACCGTATCAAATTTTAGCACTCTCTTTATATGTGTTTGTGTGTGCTTGTGTGTGTGTGTTATTATATATATGTATCCATTCAGATGGTTTGCACTATCAGACCAAAGAGATGTTCAAGTGTGCAACTGTAAAAGCAAATGTATCTTCATTTTATAAAACAAAGTACTTGATAACCTATATGGTTTTGGAGCAATCTGATATATGCTATATAGTTAAAACGAGGAGCTACTAAAAAGGATTACTCCCTGTTGAAATATTTTTGTGAATATCCATTCAGATGGTTGTAATGTCAGACTATAGATGCCAAATGTCAACTTCCAATGCCTGGAGAAATGTATGTTTTGTGAGCATTTGCGAGGCAGTTCAATCTTCTGTTGCTAAAAAGCACCTCAGTAGGAACTTCTTGCTCTCAAATTAATGCCAATCACACCATTAGGAAGCACTTATAATAAAACAAGTTATGTAATTGTGGCCCTCCTCAAACGTAAGAGATCCACTTTAGCAAGCATGCAGGACTGGACGTGTTTACTTTCTTTTATACCTTTTAGGGATTAATAACAGTTTTCATGAAACTAAGTATGCAGCTGTGAAAATGTATGTATCTGCATCTTCGTCTTATAAAACAAAGTATTTGATAACCTTTTATTGTTTATGAGTGATCTGATATATGCTATATAGTTAAATATGAGCTACTAAAAAAGGATGTAAATATGCTTCTTCTACCATATAAAATTTTAGCACTCTCTTTATATATATATATTCATTCAGATGGTTGCAATATCAGACCAAATAGATGTTCTAGGCTCAACTACTGATGCCTGGAGAGAGATGTTTTGTGCGCAATTCAGTGTTTTGTTCCTAAAAAACACCTCAGTAGGAGCATCTTGCTCATAAATACCTGCTGGGTCAAACCAATAGGAAGAAGTTGTAATAGAGCAAGTTATACAATGTGATCCTACTCAAACCTAGAGGACGTGACACTTGAAGTAATGTATTTGAACTACTTGTCCCACACCAAATCAGCATAGATAGAACATTAACCATTCCAAAACTTCTGTAAGAACTCCAGTCCTATGATTGATGCCATGCCTTGCAATTTCAGGTAAAGTGTTGGCGTACTTGTGGCTTCATTTGTTCATCATATTTTCAATGGCCTGTGATAATTCTCCTGTGTGCCTTCAGGCTCCAATTACCAAAGGTAAGAATAAGCATGTGCCAAACCACGTTATATCCATGCCTAACTAGGTATGTCGGAGCTAGTGTCAAATCACTGAATCAGTTACTGCCTCTAGCTGGAAATTGACATTACTCATGCAATCCTCTTATGTCTCTTGAACACAAAGCCGTGCCTAATCAAGACATAAAACTATGCATACATGCGTATTCGCCTAAAAAAAACAACGATAGCATCCACACCAAGCTGATATGTCTCCTGCACATAAAACCGTGCCGAATCAGTGCATAAAACTATGCAAACGTTTATTTAAGCCTTAAAATAATATTCATAACACACCGAGCTCATAGGTGTATTCAGTCAAGATTTAATTGTTGTAGTGGGTATCTGTGTCAAAGCCCATCCCAGGGCCAGCTGTATAAAAGTCTTTTATGGACCAGAGCTAGAAAAATGTACACGCATCACACTAAAAAAGGTAAATGATGCCAACACATCTATCAACTCAAGTAACAATTCTTACTGAAACAAGTTGAAAGCATGGGTGGAACAAGTTGATAGTATCTTCAACGATTACAGGACTACTTATAGCTGATTGTAATAGCAGCAACCAGTTTCATCATGTTGCAAGTGCAAGCTTCTTTGGGATCTTTAAAGGACCTTTTTTCATGTTCTTATCAGGCTCTTGGACATATGCAGTCCTACCTTGTTAAACCCCAAAGGTACGTTGGACCCTCCTTTCAATAATTACAGGACATTGGAGAAACTGCTGCTAAGGCTGTGACAAATGAACTAGATATTGTCCTTATTATTTTATTCTTCTCATCGTACATTATACTTATGCTATTCATTTGTCGTAGTACTCATATTATTGATACTTACCCTGTCAAGACTTTCAAATAGGCCGGTAGGTTTCTGTAATGTCCCCAATTCCAAGCAGATGGCCTAGGAGGCTTTTCGCTTCGTCTTAGCCTTGGTCATACCCGAGGGGCTAATGACACTGGAGGCTATTGGGTATGGATGTCTGATTACCACCTTGCTTTATGTTATATTTTGTTCGTTGACATTAAGTTGGACGAAGCTTGGTGGTAATAATTGTTATATTTTGTCGTTGGGTGACTATATGGTACTTTATTGTTATATTCTTGCGTTGGGGGTCACTTAAGTCCCTTTTTTGGCGACTAGGGGGGGAAAGTAACTTAAGTTACTTTATGTTTTTGTGGTTCTCCCTAGAAGGGGTCGATTGGGGTCTTTTTGGGCCTCTTGTTGCTTGGGGAAGTTATAAAAGGAATGTATGGGGAGAGTAATAGAGCTCATTCTTACACACACACATATTTTATTATTGAGCAACTGTTGTTTGCATTCTTCTTGCTTGTGGAGTAAAATCCCACAGGAAACCCTAGCTTTGGTGGTGAGAGATCCACTCCTAGCTAGTAGGGGCACTCTTCGGTGGTGAAAGATCCACCCTAGTTTGTCATTTTGGAGCTAATTCAGGGCTAGATATTCAGATATATTTTTTAGAGATTTCAGGAAGGATTTTCAGAGGGTTTCAAAGGATATTTTTCCAGTACCAGGAGAGGGAATTCCAAGGGTTTTCATATCAGATTAATTGCAGCATTCAGAGCAGAGTTTGGCGCAGGTTTTAGAGACATTTTTTGTGGATTTTCAACCTTTCCCTTAGGGTGACATCACCCCTAGGGTTTTGCAGCAACTTTTTAGGAGGGTTCCAAGTGTTTGTTTCCAGATTTGGAGGTTGGGTTCATCTTCTATATCATTTGTAGATGTTATTTCCAAAAATTCATATTTTTATCTATTGTATTTGCAAAGTTATGAATTTTTGAAGATTTCCAGCAGTTTAGGGCATTTTAAAAATTATTGGCAATTCATATACTATTCAGAAAAATCCAAAAACATTTTCCTAGTCTTTGTTATCATATGTAGCAAGCTCTATATAAATTTTTCGTGGGATTTGGATAAGTATTTTGTGAGTTATCAATACAAATTCAGTTCGCTGCCCTAGTTGGCTTTAATTCCAGCAAAAATCCGAATTTTTTTATTTGCTGCAATTTTTTATATATTTTGTGGATTTTAAGTCATATCCCTCAAGGGATATTTCAGTGGTATCAGAGCTATTGTTCCTCTAGCCTGTTGGGTTGAGAAGATGGGTGACAGTGAAGATTTCGGTGTTGATTTGATGAAACAATTATTCACCAACATGGTTAAGCAGCAGAAACTACTAATCTTTATTTGAGCCAACTCACTGAAAGATTAGCACAGGGCAGAATTGAGAGTCATGCAGAAGAGGAGAACATAGTAATATGGGACAACAGGGTATAAGAGGTGAAAATAGCAATGCAGGGCATTCTAGGGCCTCCCACACTTCCACTTCAGGTCATAATACACATCCAAGCATGTTTGAGCCCTCATTTTTGAAAGATCCACAAGTTACACAAGTGGGACAGCAATCAGAAATTCTTGGATGAAGAGTCTTGTTGGGAAAGGTACCAATCTTTGAGCGAAGGGTTTCTGAGATAACATGCCATTCCAAGAGTACTGCAAAATGAAGATTGGTAGCAGGCCCAAGAGAGATCATCAGATGCAGGTTTCTGAGTTACAGAGGAGATTGGGACAAATCTCCATTCCACACTTCGATGGTTCTAAGAAGTGTACCGCAATCCTGGATTCAGAAATTGAAGACATACTTTGACTTGAATCCCATGCGCGAAGAGGATGCAATTAAGTTTGCAATCCTACACCTTGAGGGAGATGCACATGACTGGTGGCATCATGGTCTTATTACATAGGGGCACATGTATATTGGTACCTATGTAGAGTTCACACAGAGGTTGATGAGTAGGTTTGATAGGAGGGATCCTGACAGGCATTTCAAAGAGTTGACTCATTTGAGACAAACAGGTTCTTTGGACATGTACATTGCAGATTTTCAAAGGCTTATCAGTCATGGTTCCTGATGTTTCAGAGATGAGGCTGACTTCACTTTTCATAGCAGGGTTGACAGATGCACTAGCAGGATTTGTGAAGGCATTTGAGCCTTCTTCATTGCATGATGCTATTAGGAGAGCACGGGATTTGGAGTTAGCCACTCCAAAGTCGAGGTTTCCACCTCGAGTTCAGCAAAGGGAGCCTCCATCTAGACCAAACGAACTTCAGCAGAAGGAGCCTCCACCGAGGCAGGAGGTGGCTAAGAAGCCAGTCATTTCCCAAGAGCTTAGGGATGAGTTGAGGCGAAAGAAACTATGTTTCGATTGCCGTACACCTTGGGCTCCAGGGCATGATTGCACAGGAAAAGGGAAGGCCCAATTCATTGAGGTCTTCGAGGAGAGTGAGGGTGACAAAGGTGAGGAGTTAGAGACCCACGAGATGGATGATGGAGATGGAGTTGCGTTGGACAGTGTTGATGTGGAGCAGGAGGAGGAGACTTTTCCTTGGGAGATTATAGCTACATTGTCTAGTACTCTGATGTACAAGGCATTCAGGGTTAGAGGAGTTATGCAGGGTCAGCGAGTAGTGGTACTCATTGATAGTGGGGCTACCCACAACTTTATTGATGCATCATTGGTTGAGAGACGAGGTTTGCAGACGAAGGACTTTGAGGGCTTCAACATTGTTGTAGCCAACAGGGAGTATATGAGATGCACACGGAGAGTTTCCACAGTTGAGCATCACCATGGGTAACTACACAGTTACCGATGATTTCCACATTGTTGGTATGGGAGTGACCAACATAGTGTTGGGAGTGCAGTGGCTTCACTCTCTTGGTGAGTTTCAGACTAACTTTCAGACGATGGAACTAAAGTTTAAGTCTGAGGGCAGGAATGTGATCTTGAGGGGATTATCTACAGGAGCACCCAGAGTGGTTGCAGCTGAGGGGATGGAGAGGACTTTCCAACATGATGAGGGGTTTTATTACTGCGGGCCGATGTGGAGTTTGATGGGTATGGGTGTGACCAGTAGTGTTGCACATAGGAGACGGTTACAAAGATTGGGATTACGAGTTCAGATCACCCGAGTTCATCCTTGTGTTGGTTATATGAGGTTTCGGTAGACTGGAGATCTCACCTGCTTGTTGAGTACTCCAAGAACCGACACACTTGTGAGATTCTGGATGGTCACACACAGGATGACAGCTACAAATTGGAGGATGAGATGATCTTCTATCAGGGAAGATTGTACCTTGTGCCAGATTCCTGGTTGAGGTTGGAGATATTGCGACATGTGCATTGTTCTTCCGTGACTGGACACTTGAGCTTCGATGAGACCTACAAGTTCATATGGGAGAGGTTCAGATGGCATGGGTTGAGGGAGGATATCCTCAACTTTATACAGGATGTACAGTTTGTCGTTATGACAAATCAGAGCTTACAGGTTCATCATTTTCTTGAGCCGACATGGGATAACACTCCTATGTATTTTACTGCTTCTATGCCCGATGAGCACTTCACCCATGTGCTAGTCAATAGAGGGACGAAAGTTGACTTCTTGTTATTCAGCACATTCATCATGGAGATAGCAATTGACTATGTCTATTCAATAGGTTCACATTCTATGCACAGGAGGTGAGCACTATGTGTTAATCAGTGGAGTTGACTCAGTTACCTGGTTATTCAGTTCATACTGGAGAGTTAACTTGGGACTATTTTCCCCCACAGGACACATTGAGATACATTATGAGGAGCCTTGCTCTCACACGAGTGTGGGTCATGTGGGAGATTTAGCACACTTTGTGCTTATACAGGTTGTTTCACAGGTTGATCCAGGGAATTCTATAGGATTCAGAGTGGACTTTTGTACCCAGGAGTTGACTGGAGAGGTAGTGAGTGATCACATGATGACAACCTTTGCATTGGCAGGGATTGGACAGATTGACAGTCCCAGTGTAGGTACCAGTGGAGAGTCGGTGTGGGCATCATTCTACTTCAGGGACAACATTGTTCTCTATACGACATAGAGGTCATGATGACTACATGGGGTGTCTTGGTTACTTCGGATCACACCAATCATTAGTTGACTGCAAGGTGAGGTGGAGAAACTTACTTTGTGGTATTCAGTTTCTTACAGCATGGCAAGATAATGCTTGGGGTCAAGCATTTCTCGGGAGGGGAGGACTGTAATGTCCCCAATTCCGAGCAGATGGCCTAGGAGGCTTTTCATTCGTCTTAGCCTTGGTCATACCCGAGGGGCTAACAACGCTGGAGGCTATTGGGTATGGATGTCTGATTACCACCTTGCTTTATGTTATATTTTGTCATTGACATTAAGTTGGACGACTTGGTGGTAATAATTGTTATATTTTGTCGTTGGGTGACTATATGGTACTTTATTGTTATATTCTTGCATTGGGGTCACTTAAGTCCCTTTTTGGCGAACTAGGGGATAAAAGTAACTTAAGTTACTTTATGTTTTTATGGTTCTCCCTAGAAGGGGTCGATTGGGGTCTTTTTTGGGCCTCTTGTTGCTTGGGGAAGTTATAAAAAGAGGTATGGGGGAGTAATAGAGCTCATTCTTACACACTCACATATTTTTTATTGAGCAATTGTTGTTTGCATTGTTCTTGCTTGTGGAGTAAAATCCCACAGGAACCCTAGCTTCGGTGGTGAGAGATCCACTCCTAGCTAGTAGGGCACTCTTCGGTGGTGAAAGATCCACCCTAGTTTGTCTATTTTGGAGCTGATTCAGGGCTGATATTCAGATATATTTTTCAGAGATTCCAGGGGAGGATTTTTGGAGGGTTTTAGAGGCTTTTTTGTGGAGAGAAAATTTGAAGGGTTTCAGATCAGATTTATTGCAGCATTCAAGCAGAGTTTAGCACAATTTTTGGAGGTATTTTCGTGGATTTTTAGCCTCTCCCTTAGGGTGATGTCACCCCTAGGGTTTTGCAGCAATTTTTTGAAAGGGTTTCCAACTGTTATTTCCAGATCTGGAGGTTGGGCTCTTATCTATATCATTTGTAGATGTTATTTCCAGAATTTCAAATTTTTATCTATTTGTATTTGCAAAGTTATGAATTTTTGAAGTTTTCCAGCAGTTTAGGGCTTTCTAAAAATTATTGGCATTCATAAGCTATTCAGAAAATTCCAAAAAAAATTCCTAGTTTTTGTTATCATTATTGCAAGCTCTATATAAAATTTTCGTGTGATTTGGATAAGTATTTTGTGATTTATCAATAAAAATCAGTTTGGTGCCCTAGCTGGTTCATTTCCTGCAAAAATCAGAATTTTTTATTTGCTGCAATTAATTGGTAGATGTTTCTGCTAACTCAAGCTGGTCTGATCTCTATGTACCCCGTGCACTGATTGTAAGCTCTTTTAAAAAACAGTCATCCATGTGTAATACAGAGGATTGAACAGGCTTTTTTGCTATTTGAAGCTGTAACTAGTGGCATAGATACTAAATGTGCTCTTTTTGAACCTGGGTCTAATTGACACTTTTTTTTGTGCATGGTAGCTTCTGGACCTTCTCAAAATATGCCTCTAAATTGTCCTGACACGATACATAACAACATGCTCTTCTATTATAGTAATTTGTTATCAAATGCGAGCCAATAAATGTGATGCAATAATATTCTGTTAGAAAAAATAATGTTACTATTTATAATGTTATAAGATTTATATTTTTTTCATTAAAGAGTAGAGATTTAAACTCATAATAACAGAAAATGTCTTGATTTTCTCTCAGCGTCTTCTGAGTTCATTGGTAATCTATTAACTATTGAAAAGTAGTTTGGTAGATAGCCTCTATGCCTGATTCAGTATTGAATTGATGACTTACGACTAACAATATGTATCAACAAATATAGCGTTTATAAATGTAACACATGTACAGGCTTTATGATCTTGATGTTTTGAAAGAAAAGTATCTATTTTTTTACATGCAGCAATCTATCTATATATCTGTGCATGTAATCGTGAAATGAAACATAAAATATGATGTGGAGCCATCCATGGATACCATTATCATATTTATATGCTTTTGAAGTTCTGAAGTTTCTTGTACTCAATAGCTTATATCGAATGGGATGAAAAATAGACTACACCTCAAATTGTAGAAAGAGAAATGCTTTAATCAATCGATATATATTATCTGGTAGAGATTAGGAAAATTGCATACAAGGTACTCTTTGACTCTTAAAATATTTGTAGTAACATTAATATTAGAATTGATTATCGAGGTGAGTGGCTCCAAAGCAAGTTTATAAAATTAAAATCTAATTGGGAAACTTATGTAAACCATGTGCCTTATCGTGCAAATTATTTGCCATACATTCTTTCATGCTTTTATTCGGGCTTTTAAATGTTTGTACCACTTCATATCATTTCTTGAATTTTCTAATGTATCCTCTTTGCATCAGCAAAATCTTGTAGAATTATTCTTTTTTCTGTCCATGACACCTAGAGATTATCTTTTTATGAGATAACAGAAACTTTTGGATTGTTCTTCTACTCTGCCTCTTATTTGATGCTTATTAAAGGTTTTGATAATGTTTTGCAGAAACGGAGATAATCGATGTGTTTCTGTTTATAAGAGCGGCCCCTCACGGAAGGGGCAATCTCAAACAACACCTTTATCATTTTCTGTTGAAACACAGGGTGTTCTGAGTGAACTTTTTTCTCGATATCCTCCAAGAGAGGAAGAGTTTTCTGGAAAAATGGAGGAAGGTCCTGCTGAAGAGAAGAGGTCTACCAAATCAGACAAAACACTAGAACATGGTTTTTGCAAGCCTTCTTTGATGCAATCTGAAATTGCCACACAAGTGGAAATGCTTGTTTCTAGAATTAAAAAAAACCCAGCTTTGCAACAGGTTTGCCAAAGTCTCTGTGGTTTTATTAAAGTGTTTCTGTTATCTGATTTTAAAACTTCCTTGCATTTTAATATTTGAGTACTTTGGCATATGCAGAAAAGAATGCAAATTTGTATTCTATTGACTTACATGACTTCTTTTAATCAAGTGCTTTGTTTGACATCTTGCATATGCAAGTGTGTTTAAGTGATGTGCTTATGTACCCTTTTACAGATAGCAGATGAAAGATTGAAGTTGCCAATTACATCTTTCAAGGATACAATTACATCGGCAGTTGACTCTAACCAGGTGAACTACCCAATGTCAGCTTTTGTTCTAGTTTCTTGGTGGCTTTTTGTCAAATCTTTGCAAAACAAATAAAACATCGTGTCTATATATATATATTCACTATTTTGCCTTGAGGCTTTAAAATGACTTGAGCTTTCATCGGCGTTGTCTTATTTCTTTCCAGAACAGGTCGTGCTTATAGCAGGTGAAACTGGCTGTGGTAAAACAACACAGGTTTGTAAGAAGTTTTTGTTGGTTGGAAAACAAACTGGTTCATTTTGCTTCTGTTGAGTATTTAGGGGTGTTGCTATTATAATATCTTCTTACAGAGGCATTTCCAATAAGTTTGGTGTTTACAAACATGTGGGACGTGAAAGAAAATTGAGTATCTTGCGAGTGAAAAGAAGATGCGTATGGTGTTTTTAAGAAATAATATTTTAGAGCAGTTTTAAATTTTCACAGCAGATGCTTGAAGTCCTTTAACCAGACAAATATAGAGCTCTTTTTTTGTATGGATAAAATACTGTATTAATCAAAGATAGAGAAAAATTACATCAAAATGCCAAGAGTACATAAAAGCAAACCGCAAAAACTACACTTGACCAAGAAGGGTCTCCTTTCTTGCTTATTTGGGTACCATGTGCCAAGCATTCTTCAGACACCACCAACACACAAGCTGCTATCTCAACAATAATGCCATTCACACGGTTCTCAGCTATACCATCCTGATAAGAACCAGCAGCCCCATGGTTAACAGCATCCACGTCAACCATTGCACACAATGGACATCCAACATTTCCATGGGATAGCATAGGTTGTCTACCCCATTTGTGATATTGTGGAGTTTGAGCAAGGACTGTATCTGGCTTTGAAAAGACTGTTGTTTTTTGAGATGAGGCATAAGTTTTAGTATATTTTGGAGACTTTATTCTAGACAAGACCAACTTCGACATTATGGTATTATCACCAGGATCAATCTCCATTCTATTTGCAATCCAAAAGTTGATCTGTTTGAAAGGGGAATCTTCCTACGAGGAAACATTCTTCTTGCATGGAAATAGATGAGATTCTTGGACAACTTTGTTTATTTTGATTTTCCCCTTTTCTAGTGCTATCATCCATCTTTAACTAATAAAGTTATTGCGTAGTTTCTAGGATCGTTGTAAACAACCATAAGGCATACACCCACATGCATGCATATGCAATAAATCAATGAAAGATTAAAATAAATACATTACAGAGATTTAGAACATTGGTAGCCTGAGTACCTTTTTATATTAAAATCTGTGGCATAAATTTGCCAGTATAACTCTATTCCATAGCAATACAACAAACACTGTCTCTCTCTATGCTCTTATATAGATGAGGCAAATGCCTAGGGTTAGGATTTGGAGAGTAGTTAACCATAGCTCCACGGAGTCTCAGATGGGGGAGACCAAGGGCCTAGATTTGGGGACGTTGTGGGGACGCCAATGCAAATACATATAGTAGTTAAAATTAGTTATAAAAAATGTATAAGGAATAACAAATGAAACTTTAAAATACTAAACACATTTCATTGAATAATGAAAATGCCCAATATCAAAATTATAATATTTGGATTCAAAATGATGATTACATTCAAAATTGAAATACAATTGGCCAATGGCCCAATGCCTCTAATCATCCCCAAAGTCCGTGCCAAATTCTTCATCACTCAAATTGTTGGGCTTCTCCAGGTCAAGCTCCTTCAAACCAATACCAAAAAACCCTGCCTGTGACACATCATCATCAACCTATGTTGGCTCCTCCGGCTCTTTATCCCATCGGGTTATTAGACTCTCCTTGTATGTAAGCATGTTATGGTCAATGAGACACAAGGCACCATGTACAACTACAAGCTTCTCCGTCCTCATAGAAGTATGCTTGTTCCTCTTAATATAGTGGATGAAGCTATAAGTAGACCAATTCCTTGTAGCAGTTGAAGAACTAGAAATCTAGAATAACAAATGAATGGCTAGTGTGGTTGTCAAAGAAGTAAGTCCATGCATAATCCACTACAAAATTGGGCCCTCTTGTGCCATTGTCTCCCCATCAATCTTGGCCTCTTTTGGGTATCCCCTAAGAGTGGCAAATTTTGACCATGTAGTACGGATGATGCCAACATTTCTAGAATTGTACATCTTTTGAATAGCCTTTATGAACCCCATCTTCACTTCAACATCTTGTATAGGGGTAAGTTTGTTAGGCCTTTGCACGTACCACTAAAGGTTCAGAGGTAGCCATGTGCAAAGGGCGTGTTGAGTTTTTTCCATTTTTGATGAATGATTGGCTGAATATGTTCATTGTTGAACTAAAATGTGGGGTCTTTCTCTTGTACAACAATCTTCTTTTGGCCAAGTATACTGTCATTGCACTCATACACCTCTCCAAGGCGAAGTGCATTAGAGTTTATAGATCTAATGACTATGAAGACCAAAGCAATGATGGAGACAATGCATTTCTCATCAGCCCAAAAAGTATCAAACTTCACCGCCTCCTTCACTCTAATCCTCTACTTTGACTTAGAATTTGGCCATTGATTCCACCCTACTATCATGACCATTAGTTGCAATCCTCTTGCAACTCGAGCATCCTATCCAAGAGAATGAAGTACAATGAATATCTAGTTTCTACAGGTTTCAAAAATTCCTACTTGGAGAAGGTCCTAAAGCGTGCATGTGAAGTGTGGTGGTTGTAGATAAACATCTGCAAATCTTTAGCATCATTAATGACCTCTTTGATCCAACGATTTTTTCCCATGTCCTTGAGTGCATTATTCATGGCATGCACACAACAAGGAGTCCACCAAATATGTTTGTCCCAATAACTCTAATCATCCACAAAGTCTCCGCCAAACTTCTCATCCCTCGAACTACTAGGCTCCTCAAGGTCAAGCTCGTCCAATACCAACTAATCTTGCTTGTGCCACATGATCAACAACATCTGTTAGTTTCTCTGGCTTTACACCCCGTTGGCTTGTTGGACTCTCCTCGTACATAAGTGTGGTGCGGTCAATGAGGCACAAGCTGCTATGTACAACTACAAGCTTCTCCCTCCTAAAGGTAACCATTTTCCTCTTAATAGAGTGGAGGAAGCTATAAGCAGACTACTTCCTCTCAACGGAAGAATGACTAGCGTGGTCATCAAAGAAGTCGGCCCAAACATAGTCCACCACACAATTGGGTCCTCTTGTGCCATAATCATTCTATCCAACTTTGACCTCTTTTGGATATCTGTTAGAATAACAAATCTTGACTACTCCATACGAATTATGTCTACATTTGTAGGATTGTACATCTTCTAAATAGTCTTTATGAACCCTTTACCATCTTGTATAATGGTAACTCTGCCAAGCCTTTGCATGTACCACTTTGGGTTCAATGCACATGCAACTGTGCACAATGGACATTGATGAATGATTGGCTGAATATGTTCATTGTAGAACTGCAATGTGGGGTCTTTCCCTTGTACAGTGGCCTTCATTTGGCCAAGTATACTATCAATGCACTCATGCACCTCTCCAAGACTAGGTGCATCAGTGTCCCCATAAATAATGATTTTGAAGACTGGGGAAATGATGGAGAATGTATTTCTCATCAACCCAAAAAGTGTCACTCTTTTCCACCACCTTCACCGTCTTCCTCTGCTTTGACTTAGAATTGGGCCATTGATTCCACCCTACTGTCATGACCATTAGTGGCAATGCCTCTAGCAACTCAAGCATCCTCTCCAAGAGAATGAAGTGTGATGCATATCTAGTCTCAACAGGTTTCAAAAATTCCTTCTTGGAGAAGGTCTTGAAGAGTAAATGGGAAGTGTGGTTGTTCTAGATAAACATTTGCACATCTCTAGCATCGTTCGTGACCTCATTGGTCCAACCGTTTTTTCCCATTTCCTTGAGCGCATTATTCATGGCATGCACACAACAAAGAGTCCACCAAATATGTTTGTAGGCTGCCTCAATCAACTTCCCTACAACTTTGCACACATGGGCTGCATTTGTCATTGTTTGCACCACATTCTTCGGCCAAACCTCTTCAATAAAATCTCTAAGTATTTGGAATTGAAAATTGACATCCTTGCGGTGCCTTGAACAATCAACAACCTTAAGGAAGTAAGGATCCTCTATACGTGTGACCATGATGTTGATGAGTGGATGATACCTAATGTTTCTCCACCCATCCATGACTATGTTGCATCCACTAGCGACCCAAGTAGCCTTCATTTTCTTCATTAGAATATTAATTTTGGAATAGTTCTTATCCAAAATTGTTGTCCCCAATTGTGTCTCTCTTGGTGGCACATATGAGAGTCCTGCTTTTATTATCTTTGCCATAGCCTCTGTATGATAAGGAGAGCAAGGTCCGTGGAATGGAATGTCATTGGAAAAGTATGTCATCGTCTGACTTATCCCTATTTTGTACATTTAAATAACTCTGCCGCCATGTTTGCAGTATCATTACTACTCGTCATTCTAAGTTTCCCCTTAGGCTCTGCTGCCCATAACCTAAATGGAAATGCAGAAATTCATGCCTCTTAAGTTTTAGTACTAGTGGGAGTAGGACCTCTTGGCAGCCCTTTGTTTGAGTGACAATTTGACACATACCTCTATACCGTTGCCTTGAATGTGAAGGAGGTGTGCATTAACTTTTGTATTGCTGCCTTGAAATTCAAGTTGAAAAAAATGATACTTCTGCAGCCTAGTGCCCCCTGTTACCCCAGGTTTTGCTTGTAGTTTGTTTGCAAATTGTCTTAAAGGAGACTTCTTATTGAAGGGACCCTTGGCAAAATCAATTAACTTGGAAGGGCAATTAAAATGTGCACTCCCAATAGATCCACTTACCTCTCCCCCATCTGTTCCCTATACCCCACCCTATTAGTCACTCATGCTGTGAAAACTCATAGTTACACTGCTCGAAATGAAATTTATGGTTTAATTTTAATTTTTTAAACCATACAAATGTCATTATGCAAGGGCTCAAGACTCTGGGATTTTACTTTTATTTTTCTTACTTTAGGTCTCACAAAGCATAGAAGCAGAAAATACAAAAATAGAAATCCTTGTTCTTCAACCTTTGGCAAACAAGGATTTCACTTTTGTTTTTCTTATTTCAGGTCGCATGAAGCTCATAAGTAGAGGATACACAAAAGACAAAATCCTAATTTGACTAGTATTAATCAATTATTTAATATTTATTCAAATTTGCAAACAAACATTTTAAAATAAATGAAATAAATAAATTTAAAAATGTAAAATACAGCTGTTATAAATGTTATGTCAAAATTTAAACCCCCAAATGCTGTGTTTAGGGTTGTCTAATTGCTGTTTTCAGTAAAAACGGCAGTTCAAAAACTCTAAAAACAACTTTTTAATATTTTATAACCATATACGATTCTATGAACAATTTATATATTTTTTGTATTTCTCAATTGAAAACAAAAAAATATATCACATTATCATTCATTTCAGATTTAGTCATTTAGGAATGGACAGTTAATGATTTAAAAATTTAAAATAAAAAATGCAATCCCAAAAGATGACGGGCCATGGCATACCTTGAAGGCTTGAGGGCTTAATAAATATGTTGAAACTTGAATGGTTGATCGATGAAGACTCAACACTTGCTCTTCCTCTTATTGTTGCTCTCCCTCTTGCTAATGCTCAATCTTGCAGCTTTTCTTTCTCCCTCGTGCTATGCAATTGTTGCACTTGCATCCTCGCTCAATGATTTCAAGCTTTGACGGTGATTTGGAGCGAGGATTTGGGGTTCGAACATAAATGCCTGATTTTTAAAAACAAAATACTTTTGGCAAGTTTTTAATGTATTGGACTGCTGGGAGTTTCTAGTTCAGTTGAAAGTCTCTTCAAGTCTTTAGAACGTCATGATGTCCCCCCAATGTCCCCAAAAGGAGGAGATGCTTGGAACCCCCTCTCTAAGAGAGACATCCCAAGAATGTCTCTTGTCTGGTGGTGGCATTGGGGGCACAGTGGAGAGATGATTCCTTGGCGTCTCGTCGTCTCATGGACGTCCCTGTCTATAGTAAAAGCATTTTTTCAAGGGGGAAGCATCCTTATGGAAGATTGTAGTTGACTTGTAGAAAAAGTATGCTTAATGCTATAAATAGTGGCAGTCAATCAAGTTAATTATTTGATTGATATTCTTCTTTATAATAGCAGGTGAATAAGTATGCACTAATTAATGCATTATCCAAAAACTTATATACAATGAATATTACAAAGTGCATCTTAAAATTAATACAGCAGTGTATGGATAATTAAATATACTAACATCCCCCACTAAGACGTACTTTGATGAAGGGAGGGACAAAAAAATCATTGAACTATTCCCTCTTGATGACACGTTTCCTTCACCCTCAAAAGTTGCCTTAGCCGAACAAATCGAGCCTCAAGCAAGGGCTTTGTGAAGATGTCTGCAACTTGATCATCTAATCTACAAAACTTAAGATCAATGACCTTGTCTTGTATTGGTTACCAAATTTAATGTATATGAATCTTAATGTGCTTTTTGCGTTGGTGTTCCATTGGGTTGTGAGAGATGTGGATAGCACTATGACTATCACACCAAATTGTTGTGGGTTGGGGTTTGTGGGAATTTGAAGTTGGAAAGCATGCATTGAATCCACACTAGCTCACATTCAACAACGATAACTCCACTATACTTAGCCTCCATGGTATGCAAAGCAATAGTAGTATTTGTTTTTACAAGACCAAGTCACGAGCCTTGACCTAGGATGATAGATGTATCTTGCAATCGACTTGCAATCTTTTGGATCTTCTGCACAATCACTATTTGTATAGCCTACAACTGGTGTTTCCCCATTGCGAGCAAGATTCTTTACTATTTCCCCCAGAGGTGTAACCAAAAATTGAGGCTTTTCATTCGACTCATACTCAATCCCATTGTTAGTTGTATTGCAAAAATATGGTATAATGCATTTAGCAGCCTATTAATGGCGTTTATGGGGTTCTTGACAGTAGTGTGATAGAAACTTCACATGAAAAGAGAGATCAAGATATATATGATTCAAGTATAGTATATTTTCGACCAACTGCTTATAAAGTGTACCATCAACCAAAGGAGATGAACAATTGATGGAAAGTTAGACCCCCAAATTGAAAAAGAGTCACTGCAGACTTTGCAATCTTCGATTTTGAAACGTCTTAGAATGTCTTGAGCATATTTTTAATTGATGGACAAAAATACCTTTCTTAGACTGAAATCTTAAAACTAAGGAATTTTTTTATAAGCCGATGTCAATCATCTCAAAAGACTTCATTACCTGCGCTTCCAAATCATGAACTTGTGTTGTGGAAGCTCGTGTGATGATTAAGTTATCGACATAGAGGACCAAAACCAAAGGTTTCATGTCTACTTTCTTGGTGTAGACTATATGGGTCAGAGGAATTATTTCATAGAAAGTACACCCGAGTTCTATGAGAGAAATCATCAATGAATATAAGCACATATTTATGTTTTTGAATGGAGACACGCGGAAATGACATGAGGTCATTGTGAACCAACCGCAATTTGTCACTTTCCCACTCCAATATTTGCCTTTGGGAAATGGATCCTTGTGTCGTTTTCCAAGTGCGCAACCTAAACAAACTCCATTTGTGAAGGAAACCTTCGACAACCCTAGAACCATGTTGTGCTTATTGAGATTTTACATTGAGCGATAGTATAAATGACCAAAACACTTGTGCCAAAGTTTACTTAAGTCATTTGCATGTGCAATCATGACTTGAGGGGGTTGATTGAGCACAAAACTCTCAAACTTGTACAATTTGTCTCAATGATCCACCTTGCAAGTGGCTACAATATCAAATTGGTCTTTTTGTATGTTTGATAACATCATTAGAGGGTAAACTGATTAATTTTTCGATCATCAAAATGAGTGCCCTAATAGATGGACAACAAAGTTTGTAGACAAAGTTGGAGGGTGGAAAACGTTATCTGAAAGTTGGTGCAGGGGCAGTACTCCCACCTCTGGTACAGAGTCACACAACGGGCTGCACAATAAATTTGTAGACTTATATTAATGTCAAAGCCTTAACGACATCTACATGCACTTGCTCTCTATGAAGCTTATAATCTATTGTGGAGCTTTGACAAACTCTCACTGTTCTTCGTAAGGACCTAACCTAGACTTGTTTTCTTGTGCCTTCATGCACAATTCAACAACTTTGGCTCTTTTTCGTGGCAGCCCACACTCTAGGTTCAACAACCCCTAAATGGTGAACTTGTCTTCCTTAAATAGCCACGATTTCCCACTTCTCTCTCCTCGCAGGCTCCTTCTAGATGCTTCCAAATCTTTCCCGCTCAAACTCAAAGTTGAAATCGAGCTCATAAATGCTTTGAACCACCTTTTTACCATCTGGACGTTCTCTGCTGTGCCACGTCGACCTTGTTGTTGGCCTCTGACTGTTTAGTCTCTGTCAGCTACCTTGATCAGATAGTTTTTGACCTCTTTTGTTGTTTTCTGCCCACCACCAATTATGTCGTGCACTCGCTTTCTTTCTCCTTTGCCATGGCCTCTCGCGATCCTTTCACACACGCCATACTTCAAGTTCACTTAAGCATTATTCCACGTACAGGGCTTTTGTTCCCAGGGGCCTTGTTCAAAATATCCACATGTCCCTTGTAGGCCTTGTTATTGTGCGACTCCTTTTATCTTTCTGCATTTGCTGCACACTCTTTTTTATTGCACACAACTCTTCGCAAAATCTCCGGCGCGCCTCTAGTCTTTTAAGCTGGGCCAAACTACCCTATTGTACTCCCAAAATCCTACGCACACCCGCTGCACCTTATGTTCTGTGCCTACTCTACTCTGCCTAACCTTTTGCAAGTCGACCGTGCACTATTGCATGCCCACTTCAATTGCGCACTTCTACGTGTATTACACCTTTGTTGATTTCTATTGCGCAAAGTGCTTGCGCACTTTCGCACAAGCTTCCCCTTGTTTTGTGCGATTCCTCTTCCTTCTCAAGTGCTTTCCAACTTCTGCGTGCAGCCGTACTTGGCCAAAATTGGTGTAGGATTGCCTTGAACCTTGGATGCTCTTGCTTCAAACATCCGAGGTACTTAAACATGAGGTCCACCTCAAGTAGGTTGAGTGAGTGATAGAACCACCCTTCAAAAATACTGAGGCCAATAGTTTTGGCTCCTTTGTCCTCTGAGCCTTATAGTAGCCTTGGTGCTTCTTACTGCTTCTCTTCCAGTCCTTTGTCACTTCTGGGTGACTCCTCCGTGCTATCCTGCGTACTTTAATGGAGCTGAAACTCACCAACGTTTGAGCACATCACCCAAATGGATCTTACTCCTTGATCCTTTGCGAGTCTCTGCTCGTCGCATTCCTTCTTCTCGCTCACAAGCGCCCGCCTGCCACAAATCGTCCTTTTTACGAGTCCTTGCTCACCACGAATTGTCCTCCTCCTACTAAGGCTTCTTTGCTGAGTGTTATGCTTCATGAGTCTGTGCTCGCCATGACTTCTCTTCTGTGTGAGTCTATTCTCGCCATGACTTCTCTTTTGTGCTAGTTTATGCTCACCTATGTCCGTCCACTTCCGTCTAAAGCCTTTGAGGTTTTTTTTTTCTCCTGCCCACATCATGTTTGGGCTTCCTTACCTTGCACCTTCATCCTTCACGCGCTTCTTTTCATGGGCTTTCGTTGCGCACTCTATTCTTGCGTAATTTCGTCTTTGTTCTCCCGACCTCTTCCCCTCTTTGCGCATTCTCTTTGCACACTTACTAGTTGCGCTGTTCCTTGCACATCTTCCCTCCTTCGTGCGCCATAGACTGTTCACCTCTCGGTCTTTGCTGCCTTCGCCTTCCTTTGCTTGGCGCTTCCCATACTTGTGCGCTTATTTTCCTTGCACGCTCCTTGCACAATCTTCAGCTCCTTGCTCAATATCCTCTTGCAGTTTTTTCTTTCACTTTTCCTTCTCTTGACCCTTGCTGGGCCGTCATTCCCTTGCATGTGCACTGTTAGGCCGCTTTCTGCTTGCTCGCAGATTTCTTTCCTCTGCTTCCTCGTGGCTACTCTGCCATCTTCTCTTCTTCTCTTGTGTGCCCTCATTGTCGGGCACTTTTCCTAGTGCCTTTTCTTCCAACTGCACTTCTGCTTCTTCACTGCACAATTTTCTCTCATGGCTGCGTGCCACATCTTCTTTCCCTCTTTTGGCAACAACCTTTCCCTATTGCTTTCCTTCTCTTCTTCTCTTGCACACTTTTTCTTGAGCAAAACTTCTAGAGCTTCTTCGCAATGCTCCCCTCCTTCCTTTGTTGCCCGTAGGGCAACCTCTGTATCTCCTCGCAACGATTCTGTATTGCTTCCGTGTTCTTCCTTGTTTGCATGTTCTTTCTTCTGTGTGCCTCCTACACTGCGCACTCTTGCAGTCTCCTCCTTGGACCGCTCCTCCTTGGTTGCCTTCGGGGCAAATTCCTCTTCTTCGCGCAATTCTGTCTTCTGATTGCGCTCTTCTTCTCCTATGCACTCCTTTGCATGCTTTGCTTCCTTGAGATCTTCGCGGATCTCTTCTTTCTCCGGTGCACTCTGTTTCATGCACACTCTCGCTGTCTCCTCTGTGGACTGCTCTACTATAGTTGCCTTTAGGGCTACTTCTTCCTTCTTCTTTGTTTCCTCTACAATGGTGCTCCCATTGCCATGCGCGCCTTTGTCTGCGCACTTCCTCAACTCTTGTTCTCTGAAGTTCTCCTCTCGCACAATCTTCCACACTCCACCTTTCCACTAGGTTCTCCTCTTCTGTGCACTCAATTATGCACCCCATCTGTCCTTCCGTTGGAGCATCTTCTTCTGCACAATCCATTGTGCTTGCTGGGCCTTCTGCTAGGACTCCTTCTGCACGCTCTTCATTCTTCAGGTGCGCGATCTCCTCACTCTTATCTTCTCTTTGTCCTTTCACCCCTATGTGTGGGTTTGCGCAATCCTTCGTGTGCTCATGGTCTACAACAACCATCTCCTCCATTCTAACAACCGCCTTCCTTGGTGCAACACTCTTGCACATTGCTGCATACTTTTAGGTGACTTCTCTCTTCACCCTTTTCTCAACTCGTGAGATTTCTCCATGCGCCGTCCATTGCACATTCTTTGGCGGTACTCCCACTCATTCTTTCTCTTCCCTCTTGCGTTCTTCTCGCGCAATTTCCGGTTGTGCCTCTATGCACACCTTTCCCCTTCTTTGGCGCTCAACGCTGCTTCCTTTGCGCAATCTTCTATGCATTGTAGATTCCTTATTGAGTCTTTCTCCACCTTGTGGGCATTTTGAGCCATAAGACCTCTTTTCCTCCGGTGGTCTTCTTCTACTTTCTCTAGTCTGATCCTTAAACCATTTAACTCCTCCAATATCTCCAACATTTCCATGATTGTTGCATCGGACATATCCCTTCTCCTTGGCAACATCTCACTTTCATATGCAAGATCTCTATCCCCTTTGGCCTCTACACTCTGAGATCTCTTCTTATGTTCTCTACCCACCTTTATCACAACGAAGAACACAATATCTTCACTAGCTGCCTCATGTTTGGTGTTCTGCCAACTATTCTGCTTCCTTTTTGCAGGAAAGTAGCTTAGCTCTGATACAACTTGGCGCAAGGGTGGTACTCACGCCTCCACTACAGAGTCACACAATGGGATGCACAAAAAATTGTAGACTCATATTAATGTCAAAGCCTTAACGACATCTACATGCAGTTGCTCTCTATGGAGCTTACAATCTATCATGGAGCTTTTACAAACTCTTGGTGTTCTTCCTAAGGACCTAACCTAAACTGGTTTTCTTGTGCCTTTATCCACAATTCAACAACTTCGGCTCTTTTCCTTGGCCGCCCAAGCTCTGGGCTCAACAATCTTTAAATGGTAAACTTGTCTTCCTTAAATAGCCACGTTTTCCTGCTTCTCTCTCCTGGATGGCTCCTTCTAAACGCTTCCAGATCTTCCCGCTCAAACTCAAAGTTGAATTCGAGCTCATAAATACTCTAAACCAATTTTCTGCCATTTGGATGTTCTTGGTGTGCCACGTCGACTTGGTTGTTGGGCTCCCTTGACCGTTCAGTCTCTATCAACCGCCTTGATCAAACTGATCTGACCTTTTTTTGTCGTTTTCTTCCAACCATCAATTCTGCCACACACTTCTTGCTCTCTTTCTCCTTTGCCATGCCTCTGGTAATCCTTTTGCACATTCTATACTTGGAGTTCAATCAAGCATCCTTCTGCGTGCTATCCTTGGGTTGCTGGGCCTTCTTTAGAACATCTGCGCCTTGCTTTTATCTTTTAGCGCCCTCCGTGCACTCTTGTTTATTGCGCACAACTCTTCGCGAAATCTCCATATGCCTCTAGTCTTCTAAGCTGGGCCAAACTACTTTGCTACGGTCCCAAAATCCTATGTACACCGTTGCACCTTATTCTTTGCACCTACTCTACTTTGCCTAACCTTTTGCAAGCCCACCGCGCACTATTGCCCGCCCACTTCAACTGTGCACATCTGCGCAAACTTCCCCTTGTTCTGCCGTGCTTCCTCTTTCTTCTCAGACGCTTTCCAACTTTCGCATATTCGGCCAAAATTGCTGCAAAATTTCCCTGAACCTTGGATGCTCTTGCATCAAAAGTGCCATTCTCCATCTTAATGGACCCTTCTCCGTCAACAATGAGAGTATTGTTTCCCACAAAAAGTTGAGTCATGTGACTGTCCTTGTGAGTACGAAACAATGAACCCTTATTTGCCGGAAGGCTGGAGGCCCGTGAATCCAAAATCCATTCATTTATTGGTGATCCGTCGATTGTTGTTGCAAAAAGAGTCAGAGGGAGGAAGCTGAATTTTTTTCCATCTCTTCTTCCAAGTATGCCATTTTCTTGAAACACTAATGTTCAACATGGTCTGTTTTACTTTTACCACAAAACAGGCAACATTCTTTGTCACCTTTTGCATTCATTTTCCTGTTGCCTTTCTCTTGACAATGGGAAGAGTCTCGCGGAGCTGATTTATTGTCCTTAGGATTTGCTATACCTTGCTGCTTGATAGAGCTCTTGCTTTTGCCAGAGTTAGTCTTTGCTGTTGCATTAGAGTCATTGACTACTAATCCCTGCTGCTTAGTACCTATAGTTTGTATGCCACAAATAAAAATCAGTTTTTCTTGTTCTCTTTGAAATTTCTAACAAAACTTATCAAAAATTGTTGCCATGTATGCAATGCCTAAAGAATCTTGTTGTGTGTAGTAGTTTGAGATAAAAACTAAGGATTTAGATAAATATTCATGATTTTTTATCAGACTTTGTTCTCTTTCCCCAACAAGTAGGAGCCTTAAGCACTTGACTTGAGTGATGAAATTCTCAATCTGAGAATAGTTGTTTGGACTAAGAGAAGAAAACCTCGTTTCCTATTTGGCATGCCCACATCTTACCATGCTTTCCAAAATGGTCCTCCCAGGTATTCCAATCTGTATAAGGTGCTATTTCACCCTGAAAATGAAACTTCAACTTAGGGGATACTAACTGTCCGATAATATCTCTAGCTTCATCAAAACGGTTTTACAATATTGGCAATTATGTAGGGTCACGAGGTGCAATTTCTTGATTCATTGCAATGCTGTAAAGACCCTTGCTAAGGATATGAGTAATGTCACCTTTCCAACTAAAGTAATTAGAACCTGTCAGAATAACTCTTTTTCCAGCCATAGTGAAGCGTAGGAACTTGCTGTAGGTCAAAAAAGCCTCAATTTTTTTCTTCTAAAAAAGTGTTTATGAAAATACACGTTAAAATGATCGTCTCAATGAGAAATTCACAACAATGCAACCAATCAACGGATAATTTTGTTTCCTAAAAAAGAGCTGGAAATACACATTAAATGGTTGTCATGACGAGGGGATCGCAATGGTGTGGTTTGTTCATGGACAAAATCTTCTTTTCCTTATTTTTTCAGTTCATATGGAAACACCATTTCATTTTCTACTGGCCCAAATTTCACTTTAAATTGCGAAATTCCACATGAATCAAAGAGTATTTCCACTTTTTCCTGTCTGCCAAAACCTTTCCTTTGCACTGCCTTTTCATTGGTCTGTTCTCAAACTGTATCTAGAAAACGGTTTTTGAAACTGTATCAAAAAACCAAGGTCTCTGAAAGTATCGATTTGGAACAAGTTATGGATTGAAACAACAAATTTGTACTGCATTTGAACAAGGTTTTGAACATAAATGTAACACAAAATTTGTGTAGTAACTCAGCAAGTTTTCTACACCAAAACTGAAATAGGAATTGTGTACTGTAACTGATCAGAGTTATTAAATGACACTGAAATAGTGATTCTGGATTTGGACAAAGGTATGACAACAGTATACAAAACTTCCAAATATACCCAATCTGTTTCAAGAATTACTAGGTTAGGGAGTGTTGTATCTGTATACTCTTTGATATATTTATCTCGTTCGTAAATAGTGAACCACACCAATGTTTTAGGCTGCTGACTACAGAGATTCTACCATTCCCATAGCTGCACTATTTCTTCTTCGAGGTACGTAAAGGGTAACTTCACGGGGCATACACCACATGATCAAACTGTTGAAAGGCTTTCATATTGGCAAAAAGAAATAAAATCCTAGGCGCTTCTTATATACCGTGAGGTACGTGGAAGCGAAAATTTGTATACAGTGTTGCTTGATGGCTTGAGTGTTGGGGCAGTACACCTCACACCATAGATCAGGTAAAACTGATTACTGATTTACCTAGAATGACAGTTCCTTTGAGTTTTACAACTGCCATAACACAATTCTAACCTAGGGAATTTCTATGAAAAAAACTAACTCAACTCTTAGCACCCCACTTTGTTTACCAAATTCTATTCAATCTAGATCCCACGAAGCGCAAGGTGAGAGCATAAGATTGATTATTTGTTGTAGGCCACTAAATCTGGATTGAAACCTGCAAAAAAAATGATAAGTACAATAAATTTGAATTTGTCGAAAAAATTGGAAACTTTAGATATGTTCTTTATACCTGCATGCAAGAAAAGTGAAACTTCTATTGCTCTAATACCATACTAAAGTTATAGGTATTCTCTAGAATCACTGTAAACAATCATAAGACATACACCCACATACATGCATATACAATAAATCAATAAACTTAAAATAAAGTTTTTACACAAATTTAGAACACATGTAGCATCTATTGCTCTGATACCATATTAAAGTTATTGATTATTCTCCAGAATCACCATAAACAACCATAAAACATACACTCACATACATGTATATACGATAAATCAATGAACACTTAAAATAAAGACTTTACACAGATTTAGAACACATGCAACACGATTACCTCTTTAGATCAAAAGCTTTGGCTTGAATTCACCAATATAACTTTCTTCCACGGTGATAAGGTAGGGTCTAAGTTTAGGGTCTAAAGAGTAGGCAATTGGTAGAGCGAGTTTGCTTTATGCTATTAATAGCGGAAGTCAATCAAGTCAATAATTTGATTGATGCCCTTCTATATAAATAATATGTGAATAAGTACGTACCAATAAATGCATTATCCATGAATTATATTACAATGAATATTAGATACACCAACATTAACTAGAGATAAATTCATGAACATTTTTCATGGATGGGGTCCCTTGTATTGTTATATGAGGCTTCCTTGTAGCCTCGTCGCACTTGGGAGGGCATTGACATTTTGCCTTCCTTCAAGGATAACAATATGATGGGAATTCTCACCTTCCCACAATTATCCTGTGGGCACTAAGTTCACAATGAATCAAATTTTGGTATAACGCTTCATTACTATTCATCATTTGCATTTCGGTCAATTTATCATGTCCCTATTTGATCAATCCACATTATGCTTGCTTGGATCCACCTTAATAAGAGTATATTAAAAAAGGGTGCATTCTTTGACAAATTGCAATAGAGAAGCGATGACAAGAAATAATAGGACAATAACAAAAGACATTTTATTCCTTGTATACCATGAATAGTAATAGACATTATATGAAGCACTAAAAGAAATGAAGAAAGAGGAGACTTGTTGGGTGAAGATTTTTGGTTCCTTTACCATCGGAATTTGAGCACACATATAAGAGGAATCCTATGAAGTGCCAAATCTATGTTGGACAAATTGCTGTGAAACATTCATGTCTATTGGTCAATGACCAACTCGCTCCAATTCTAGGGCCATTGCTATTTGTTGATGCAAGATTTGCGTGAAGTGTAGGAACAAGATCCACATATATTAGGACAAATATTGATCTAGAAGAGAGAGAGTGGTCAAAGGTGATACATGTATGCAGTCAAGGTTTATGATTGTAAGTCCAAATAAAAGCCAAAACATACATTGATTTAAGTGACAATTTTGGAGAAAATTTGAAGAAATTATTGAACAAAGCTAGTAGGATACCTTGTCTGGGGCGTAGCTTTTCTACCTCGCTTGAAAGCTTAGAATGTGTATATCATGATAAAACCATTCTCATCAGCCCAAAAATCGCAAAATAAAATTCTGACTTAAATTTGTGTATTAACTATAAAGTTGTCCTCATCCATGCATAGTGGGCAACTTCTTTGATTCCAAAGAAGGAACTCTTTGTCTTCCCCTCTTATTCTTTCATTTCCCTATTGGAGTGATAAGGAACCCCTCCATTTCCCTGGGTACAAAATGACTTCAATAAAATCAATTGTTGGCACAACTTTGACTGGCAAAGATATGCGGTTTAGGTGGTCTCGGCAAGTGGAAAACCCACTTATCTTGAATGATCTATGGTTTGACATTTGCAATGGGGACACAAAGCCAACACAGCCTACAAATGCAAAAGAAAGCAATATCTAGAAGCAAAAGAATTTGAAAGCATTGGCCTTAATGAGGGCTTCAACTGATGCAAAAGTTTCTTATCACATTCAAGGGTTTGATACTGCATGGGAATCATTCAGTAAGTTGAAGGACTTGTATGATTCTCACTCAGAGTTGGAGTTCATACAAATGCAATTGAAGTTGTTCAATCTTGAGTTGAAAAATGGTGATGTGATTAGTCTTGCCTTGGAAATGTGAGCTATCAAGCAAGATGTTGAAGCCATCGGGGTAAAAATTGATATATACCTGACAACATTAAAAAAAGCCCTTCTTTGTACATATTCATCCTACTTGGAGTCTTTACAAGCAAGCAATCAATTAAAGACTCACATTTAGTCAATGGGTTGAAAAGATGGTCGAAAGAAAGAAAGGCCTTTGGGAGAAAAATTAAGTCATCAGGAGAGCATTTGCTATGCCAATCAAAAAGACAATTCTTTCAAGGGTTCTTCCCCAAGACTTCTTTTTCTAAAAATGAAGTTAGAAAAAAACGGGAGGAATAATGGTCAATGAAGCAAAAGTAACAATAACAGTGGGTAAAAGCAAAATGACAAACAACATTTGTTTTGCAAACGGTGTGGCTAAAAAGGGAGCCATAAGGCTCACAAATGTAAAACTTCATGGGAGAAGATTGAACCTTATCACAAACAAAAAGAAGAAAAGCAGCCCACCAAAGAACTAGACTTTGTTAAATTCATAGTTAGCTAAGACTACAAGATGTAGGGACGACAAAAAATCTCCAAATTTTGGGGATGGTAGGGGGAGGACTAATGAAGTAATATATAAAATTTATATATATTACATTTTTTTTAAAAACAGTAGCAAAAGATTATATTAGATGGGAATCAAAATTACATATAGGACTACGCCAAGCCTGAAAGCTAATTGCCCAAGCTTGAGCATTATACAAAAGAAGAGCTAAAGAAATAATCATGATTGGGAATCAATATTTAAAATATATCTGAAGTCTTGTTAGAGCTTGCTGGATCACCATGTAGGAAGCATGCCATAAGATAAGTATATTAAATGTCCAACAAATGACCACAAAGTAGGTCAATGGGACTGTACCATACAATGCAACAGAGAAGGAGTAGGGGAACCCAAAAAGGTCCCAGAAAACAACAAGAAAAAAAGAAGCCCGGGCCCGAAGGGACGGGAGAAAGAAGAAGAGTGTACAAAGGAAAGGGGGTAGAGGGAGAAACCTCAACACCAACCCTTTCAACTGTTTTCTGAAGCTGGTTGGAAAAATATGGTGATATGCTGATGTTTGGTGTCAAGAGCTGGAAGAAGCTTGGTACACATACGCCCTGCAGAAAGTCTAGCTCTTTGATTAGGCCTGGTGAATTGCCGCCTGTGGGGGGCTCTTGGCTAAGTCTGAGTCCGGTCCCTCTGGTCTGGGAAGTAGCCCTCCTGGTCCTGACAGATCTAGTCTGGGGTTCTCTACTGGGGAACCCCCGCTTGGTGCCCCTCTCAATGGGGAGCATAGCAAAGTAGGAGGTAATCTGCCGAATAGTAGTCTCCTTGGAAGGGGGATGGAGAATCCCGTTGCGAAGCTTAAAACTTCTTGTAAATAGAGGGCGAGACACCTCTAATCATAATACCTGAAGAACCTCATGAACGTTGGGTGTTCACGGAAAAGACAGTGAAATCTCCCTTTGATCTCATAGTAGATAGGGCACATGAAAAATGAAGTGTTCCTCTGTCTCAACCTCCTGGAGGGAGCAAAGCTGGCAGATCCTTTCGGACCGGACCAACTGGTGATCGCTCTCAACTCGAAGCCTATGGGAGCCAACTCTGAACTGACTCAGAGATATGCGAAGAACATGCATCCAATGACGAGAGATATAGGTGGGACGAGTGATTAGTCCATTGTGGATCTCAAGAAAGTGATTGGCATAGAAGGCCATTTTCGGACGTAGCTCACCTCGGGGTTGGTCCAAGTGATCTGGATAAACTGTTTGTAGATGTCGTCCCTGATGATTTTGTGTAGGTCGTGCTTACTTGACAAAAGGTGTGTGGGAGCATCCATGGAGTAGCTAAATGGGGGGAGACGATCCATGTTGATCCCAAGGGATCCTAGAAGACGGGAAACCCTAGCATACCAACACCGAGCATGGTCGCTATGGCCAGATAGAGCAATGGCTTTCGAGGAGTAGTAGGCAAGATATATGTACCTGTCTCTGCCTGTGGAAGAATATGACAGTCTCTGAATGCGATGTAGGAGTGAGACGAGCCCAAAGATGATCTCCAGTTTGAAAGGGTGAGCCCCAAACTTGGCAAGGATGATATTGTGGGGAACAATTTCCTTACTCTTGATGATCCGTCTGAGCATAAGGATCTGAACTCGCTCAATAAAAGCCCAATCCAACCAGAGAAGGGAGGGACCCCAAACCTCAAAACCATAGAGAACCATAGAGAACCACAGAGAATCAAAGTGGGACATCTTGGACAATGTATCCTGGAAGTGATGGCGGAAGCACTGTCTCTCAAGGATCGCAAGGGAGCCATACCCCTTGTTGATGCGGGGTTGAATAGTCGGACGTAAACAGAAACGAGGTCCAACGAAGAGAACTCCTTGGTAAGTGTAGGAGCTAGTGATCTCCAGCTCCTCTCCTCTGTAGAAGAAATGGAAGTTTGAGATTTTTAGGCCATTGAAAATCATAACTTTGGTTTTACCAAGGTTAACTGTCAGTTGTCTATGATCACAAAAAAGGGCTGAGGCATCCAATTGTCTCTGTAACCCCTCCGCAGAAGAACCCAAAAGGACCACATCGTTAGTGAACAGAAGGATGTAGATCAAAATCTGGTGAAGAAGACAACTGTCTCTGTTCTGAATATGGTCCTTGCGGAACTCCTCTAGCTCATCGATGTAAATACCAAACATAGTAGAAGAGAGGGGGCAGGCCAACTTGACCCCAATGGTGCTCTTGATGAAGTTGGAAAGCCCAATAACAGTACGTAGGTGGCCCAAGACCTCCCTCATATAACCGAGTGATGGCGGAAAGAAGGGTTTGTGAAATGCCAATGTCTCTAAGTCTGCGGAAAAGAGCTTCCCGCGGAACAGAGTCAAAGGCTTTTCGAAAGTCCACAAAGTAGCAGAAGACTCTAGATGAACGATGACGTGCTTCCTCATTGATAGCATGAAGGGTGAGAATGTGATCAATAGTCTGGTGAGCTGTTTGGAACCCTGCCTGTGCTCTGGCCCTACACTGGTGTTGCTCTATAAACTCAGAAAGTTGCATGTGGAGAACTATAGCATACAACTTTGAGAAGGTGTGACCCACTATAATCTTTCTATAGTTATTCGGATCAGAAGTAGGATCAAATTTATGAATAGGGTAGATAATATGATGGGACCAAGATTGTGGAAAACTAGTACATACCAGCTGATTGAGAAGGATTACCAGATAGCTGACGATAATATTGGTCCCATGTTTGAAAAACTCGGCCTGGAAGCCCTCCTCATCTGCTGCTTTGCTACAATTCAGAACTGAGATGGCCTTCTTAACATTTGTGTTAGTAAAGATGTGTCATGCAGAGGGTGACGACACAACCTGAATATGGGGCTGACCTGTGATATCATAGAGGATGGAAGCATGGGTAAACATAGTGTGGGGGTCAAGATCTAGAGGTAGAGGGGAGCGTTGAGGAATGATAGTACGCTAAAAATGTTTGGGGGAGTGCATAAGTGAGGTGCGGAGCTCCCTCCCCCTTCGGGCAATGAAGGTACGTTCTTTGTGATGAAGGAGATGACGATAGGCATTTTTGAGGGAATGAAATGATGGGAGGCCCTAGGAAAAGGCAGGGGGGAGCTGACGGTGAAGGTTTTTGCAGTCATCATCATACCATTGGTTCATGGGGGTAGGTCCTCGTGCTACGGGGTCTGGAGGTGGAGTGGGGATATGAGAGCAAGGTTGCCCCATGTATGACAGAGGCAAGAAGGTCGTACATCCTGTCAGTAGGGAACAGGGTAAAATGGGTCAAGGAGGGAAGAAACTGACGAAAATGAAAGGAGAAGGCAATGGGATCACTGTCGTCGAATCTCAGAGTGGTACGTGAAGGGCAATGGGGGAGGCTAGGGGTCTGGGGGGGGTAGTTTCCAAGGAAAAGGAGAGGGCCGCATGGTCAGCAAGGGGGATGGGGGAGATGGAAAAGTGGTGAACAAAAGGAAGAAGGTTGGGGGTAGTCATAACGTAATCAACCATACTTGTGCCACCACCGTGGGGTCTGCATGTAAAGAAACGAGAATCTTGGAAACAAGATATGCCATTAAGGATCAACAAGTCATGGGATTCCCCCATCTATAAAAGGTGTCATCCATAAATAGTCAAGGGCCCTATCATATCGCCTGATTCTCTCTGAAGATGGACTGAACCCGGGTCCACCTCTGAGGTACAAAGAACATCATCTTTCCTTTCATGCAGGGAACTCAGGAGGTTTTGGTTTGTGTATTGAAGTCACCTAACAAGATGACCTCTCCAACTGCAAAGAATCGAGAGATGCCTGTGGAAAGGTTAGAAAAGGGGTCCCCGTTTGGTCCATTTTTAGTAGCAAAGAAGATCTTTGTTATCTAAGGCCTAGTTCGCCAACCCATCAACAACTTTATTTCTTGCACGGGGAATGTGGTACACTTGAACCTCTTGAAACTTCTGCTTTAATTCTTTTATCCTCCATACCTCTTTAGCAATTTGCCAATTGGAAGAAGAGTCAATTCTAGGATCTGATAACAAATTCATAATGATTTGGAATCTGATTCAATTTGAGGTTTTTGCCATCCAATTTTTAGAGCCTCTTGCATGCCTTTATGGACTGCTTTCACCTCCACAAAATTATTGGTAGTAGTACCCAAATTCCTCTGCAAAAAAGAACTGCACCTCACTGCTAGTGTCTCTACCAATGCCCCCTATAACAACTCTTTATGGATTCCCTCTAGAAGCTCCATCTGTATTCAATTTTCCATAACCCAAAGGAGGTCTTTTCCATTGACTCTCTCTTATGGCGCTATGTTTAATTTGCAACTGGGGTAGAGTAACATCCCTCGGATCCAGAGACACCTATTTGAATATATGCACCCACTCTGGGGACAAAATTTGGGGCAAAGATATTTTGTGTTTTAAACTTTCAACTATGTTAATTTTAGTTTTCTCCCAAATAAAAGAATTCTCATTACTAATTTGTTGAAAAATTCTTCTATTTCTTTCTTTCCAAATATTCCATAGAGTAAGAGACATGCCATTCCAAAGCATTAGAAGAAGATTTTGATCTTTAGGATTAATCCACTTCTAGGTTGTGAAAGTCTCCCTAGGGACCCAAAATTATCCCAGTGCAATTTAAACTATGTTGCACGGATACCTGAAACCCCCCCCGAATCTTGCAGGATACGTCTTGGATCCAGATACACGCTGGATATGATACGGATACACCCCGGATCCGGCGTCAAAAACGTTTTTTTTTAAAGTTCTATTTCATTTTTTTAATGCAGACAGAAGTGCAGTAGTGGTTAGACATCTGTAGCACATTTGACCTCTTAGATCATTGTTAAAAACTATTGCATGATATAATCTCGCAACTTACAGTACTAACACGATGTCAATTGTTCTCTCCTTATTTCTTCTTGTCTCATAGCACTCTGATATATATTTCAACCATCATCACTTCATACACGCTTCTGCCAGAATACAATGAATCCGTTAAATGTTACTATCCAGCAAGTACCTCCCAGTACTCCGATCATTCTTTTAAGAGCATACCGTTACCAAAAAGGGAGCATTTTATCTAAAATCTTAAGTATATTGTTTGTTTTGAAAATTTAAATTTGAACATGGATCTAGTTACTAGTATATTTTTAAAATTTCAAGTTTTGTTCGTATTCATGTTAACATGATATTCGTATATCATATGTATGGCAGCCACATGATCAATAAAAATGCAAAGTCTTAAGTATATTGACTGTTTGTGAACATTGATTCAAGTTTTGTGTATTACTATTTCAGTTTTTTATGGACTAAAAAATGAGTAAAATGAGTAGATGTACATAAAATAAATAAATAAATATATATATATATATATATATATATATATATGTACAGACGTATCCAAGACGTATCGTATCCAAGGGTTTTTTAAAATTGATGTATCTACGTATCGTATCTGTATCCAAACGGATACTCGTATCCGTATCCTGGGCAACGTAGAATTTAAACAAAGAAGAGAGATGTTGCCATATAGGAATAACCCAAGGACAAAGGAAAGAAAACGTGAAGAAGATTCTTCGTCCTGTAATCACAAAATGCATCTGAACGAGCCATACATACCTCTTTTCAAAAGACGGTCCCATGTTAGAACTCTTCTATGAATAAGGAGTCAAACAAAAAAACTAACTTTGGGCCACATACTTGGCTTCCATAAGTGTTTAAAAAGAAACTGAAGTGGATGAGGATTATCTACCACCAAGGAGGCATAACCAGTAGATACTGAATATTTACCAGAAGCATCTTGCCCGCATCCCAACTTATCTGGCAATGGTGAAGAAGAAAAAGGGCGAGCTTGCAAGGCATTGTGAAGCAAAGTTTGATCCTCATGACCAACTGCAATGGCCATCCAGAAACGGGAACCCAATCTTTTCCACTCTCCCAAGGATGATTAACAGTTCTACCATAGTGGGCTACCTTAACACAACCAATGTCCTGCATTTGTTCCATAATACGCTTGAGCTGAGGAAATTGGAGAATGAGAGGGGGTTAATCATCCCAAGAATCAGTCCAAAAATTAGTTGATTGACCATTGTTAACAATCCAAAAGAGCTGTTTTTTTTATCATTTCTTCTCCCATTCTGATAAGCGTCAAGGTGGGAGAACCCTTAGAAGGAAGGGTAGATTTAATAATTGCCCCCGGGGGGTTATTTTCAACATACTTTGCTTGTAAAGTGGCAGCCCACAGATCAGTAGGGTGAGCAAGCAACCTCCAGTATAACTTAGCAGCTAAGGCTTTATTCTTCTTAAGAGAAGATCTAAATCCTAATCCTCCCTTTTTTGGCTGACACAAAGTTTCCTATTTAACTAAGGACCATTTCTTCTTATGTTGGACTCCGCTCCATAGGAACTTTTGACATATAGAGTCCACCTGTTTCAAAATAGTGCGAGGAATACTTAAAACAAAGGCAACATATATCGGCATAGCTTGAAGGATAGACTTAATCAACATCATCCTTCCTCTTGATGAAAGCTATTTGTTTGTCCACTTTTGTAATTTTTATTCAATCTTGTTAATTAACTAGTGTTAGTCTTTCAACTTTTTTGAGGCCAAAAGAACACCTAGATATTGAAGACGAAACACATAGTTACTAGGTTCGGCCGGATTTGTATGAAATCCGGTTCGAACCGTATTTTTTGAAGCAACCGAATAAATCCGGTTCGGATTCGGCCTTGTTTTTGCAGAATTTTTTTTTTCCTTTTTTGGCATTTTTTTTTGGTGAAAAAATCGCAAGAATGGAAAAAAATTTGCCATTTTTGGAAAGGGTCTGGGAAGATGTAGCAGCAAACACTTGCATGTGCCATAACTTTCATTCTGTGGCTCCGTTTTAGGTGTCGTCTTCTCTAAAAGTATATATTTTCTCGAGCTCTACGCATTGATGGCAATATTTTGCTTATTTTCATAAAATCCATTTTTGTACCTTTTTGGACCCAAGCAACTTCTTGCAATCTTTTGAAAGAATCATTATGATGATGATGATTATGGTAGATGGATGCTTTTTTGTATGATTTGTCTATATATAATGATATAAGTATACAATAATATAAATTTATAATAATACAAGTATATATATTCCGAACCGGATTTTTCCGTATTTTTTCGGATTTTTTCGAGAACTCCGAATTTTCGGATTTTTTTGCCCTTCCGAATTTAATTGGATTTCCGAACCTGGTAACTATGACGAAACATGCCCTTCTTAAATGGAGGATATTCAAAATTTGCTCTTCTTGTCTGCCAGAATTGTGAAAAAAGAAAATGCTGGATTTTCCTTGATTCGTACACTGACTTGTGGCAGTTGAAAAGGTACACAATGTTTTTTGAATATGTCTAGCTTCCAGGATTGTAGCTTTTCCAAGCATTGTGGAATCATCAACAAATCGGAGACAAAAAATTGGCTGGCTGTTCTTTATGTAATATCCCCTTCTCGGTCGAAGACGTTTAGCCCAATTTTGTCAAAGTTCCCGACGGCTAAAGGGTGTTAGAAAGGGGGAAACTTATCATAATAAATTAATTATAAAAGTGCAATAGAAAATCATATTAAAAGCACTTTATATTAATTTATTAATGATAAAGTCAAATTGAAAATAGAAAAGAAAAATATAAAGTGATAAAGTAAAAATAAGAAAAAAAGTAAAGTCACTTTATGTTATTATTTTCCCCAACGAGAAAATGCGACCCCTTTGGAGGATGAAAAAGGTGGTTAAAAGCATTAAATGCGAGGGGGTGAAATCTAATTGGATGTTGGGGAAGCTATTTGGCCCATTACATCTATAAATGAAAGTTTACTTGCTTGTAGAGATCATCTTTGTCTATTTTATAAAATTTGATTTGTATGTTAAGCTTTGAACTTGCATCAATAATCTTCTAAGGACGAAAACCCTTAGAGATTCACTCTCGAGGACGAAAACCCAATAAGAGATCTAATAGAAGGACGAAAACCCTTCTCCTAGTTGATAGGATTCTCCACACAGGGGTTTCCATTGCAAATCACGGAGTTAGTGGTGTTTTTTAGTATTTTTCTAGTAGTATAGAAGGCTGTAAAAGTGCAGATTTGTACAAGGGCTTGAAGGTGGAAGTTTGTTGCATATTTTTTACCTCCATTTGTAGCCATATCTAGGGTTATCTAAGCCTCTGTGGGTGGAGTTAGGCACATTATAGAGCATGGCTATCCCGGATCTCATCACCAACAACTTTGCCATAATTTTAGAAGCTAAAATCAATTGGTTGCATAATTTTTGGCTCAAGGGTTTTGTAATTTTCAGTTGTGTCTGAGGACAATTGTCTGCAAATTTATATTAAATAATTCTAGCATGTTTTGAGGTCAAATATGTTATTTATCTGTTGATTACATCTTTATAAAATTTGCTAAATCAATTCCATTAAAGATTTAGTGGTTTTGCCTTCCATTTTGTGGATTTTCATCTCGTATGCAAGTCGCCATGCATGTATAAAATTTAGATCTGTATTGTAATATTTTATAAATTATTTAGAAATTGTTCTTTGGATTGGGGTTTTGCCAAAAATCCATTTGGGGGTAAAAAAGTGTCCATTGGGGACATTACATTTTAGCTAGTTATATTCCATGAATTCTATTCTCCTGGTAGGATTTTATTTTACAAGTCTCACCATACATTCCTGCCAGAATAATGAATAAGAAAAGTGGATAGGAGGATCTCCTTGTCTGAATGCCTTTGGACGCACCAAAAAAATCTGAAGGAGAGCCATTAACTAAAACAACAAAAGAAACAAAAGAGAAGCTTGCCTCTACCCGTTTGAATCCAATCCTTAGAAAAACCAAATTGAGCCAACACCTATGCCCTGGAAGACCCCAGTCCACTCTGTCATAAGCGTTGGATAAATCCGGTGTGAATAAACATTGTCCGAGTTTCTTTGAATGTCGATAGAGTGCAAGCTTTACTTGAGCTAGCACAATCTCATCATGGATATGATGACCAGGAACAAATCCACCTTGCTCAGTGAGAAATAATCTTATGAAGTAGGGGTTTTAGTCTCTTCCGCTATAACTTTGGTGATGATTTTATACGAGACATTAGATAAGGCTATAGGGCAGAAACCAAAGATATCTTCCACTTCATGAGTTTTAGGGATAAGACTCAATCGGAAAGTCTTATTTATCTCTTTAAGCATGGTTTTAGCCATCTTTGCTTCCTCCACCACTTGTAACAAATCCCCTTTAATAATATCTAAAAAATGAGATACAATGACATTACATAAGGCTATAGGCCAGAAACCAGAGATATCTTTCACTTCATTAGTTTTAGGGATAAGAGCAATGAAAGTCTTATTTATCTTTTTAAGCATGGTTTTAGCCATCCTTGCTTCCTCCACCACTTGTAATAAATCCCCTTTAATAATATCCCAAAAGGCCTGGAAAAATTCGATTGGGAAGCCATCTGCACTGGGACATGGTGTTTTGCCTCTTTTCATATTGAAGACTACACCTTGGAGTTTTGCTTCCGTAACCCATTGAATCAAATTTTCATTATCTTGTGGGGAGATACTGATCGGTACTAGGTGCCAGAAGTTGCTGTTGTGAATTCAGATCCAAAGGTTGAGAGGTGAACAACTGCTGAAAATACTCTTGAGCTACCTGTTGCATTCCTTGAATCGAATATGCTTTTGTTCCTGCCCCATTGGATAAGGAGTGGATATAATTATGGGCCCTTCTTAGCTAATAAAGATTTATGGAAGAAGGCTGAAAATTTTATCTCTCTCCTTTAAGCCATTGTATCCTCGACTTTTTCTTCCACATAATTTCTTCTCTAATCTCCCATTCTTGTAATTCTACTTTCAGGAGACATTCTTTCTTAAAAAGGATCCAACGACAAACTTGGATTATCGGTGAAGAGTCATCAACATCTGCCAACTGTTCTAATAATCTTTGTTTTTTGTTCTTTTAATATCTCCAAACTCATTCTAATTCCAAGCTTTTAGCTTGAATTTCTAAGTAGGTCAGCCTCTTGACAAACATAAACATTTGAGTTCCAAACCTGGGTTTTCCCTCCTCCCACGATTGCTGAACATATCTTAACAATATCTTTATGACGAAGCCACATGAGCTGAAATCTAAAAGGGCTTTTGCATGGAAGAAGTTCTTACCTAGTTCCAAGCATACCGACCAGTGATCTGATCCACTATTATTGAGAATCAGTAGTCTTAAGAGCACAACCCCATTAGCCACCAATCTTTTGATATCAAAAAACAATCAATTCTTTCCATTATACAATCCTGACCTTGCCGCCTATTTGACCATGTCATCATGACCATTAACAATAGGCACATCCACCAAATTGATGATTTTGAATGAATTGAGCCATGACATCTCGAACTAGCGTCTATATGGGGATGTACCACCCTATTTCTCTCGGATATTCAAGGTAGTGTTGAAATCACCCCCTAAAATGACCGACATTTGGGTAAAAGACTGGATAATATCTGCCAAACTCTGCCATACTTGTCTTTTCTCTTCCAGAGCAAGAGGAGCATACACATTAAACAGTAAGAACTCTTGATCTTCCAATTTAGAGTAAACATGCAAACATAAGGCTCCTTTGATCACAAAGGAATTTATAACAGTCATCATTTTGGGGTCCCAAAGAGAGACAATGCCACTCGAAGCCCCTTGGGAGCTTATTGAGATGTGTTGTGCTTTAGGCCAAATATTTTCAGCTATAGCAATCATAAGATCAATAGAAGCTTTAGTCTCTTGAAGATTGAAACAAATTGTTCATCACACAAAGCAAAAATACTGTATTTTGATACTCATTTTCAATGTTTGATATTGAGTCGTTGACATTAACATAGATATTAGAATCAAGATACATTGATACTAGATAGCGATACACTGATACGTCAACAATATGACAATGAAAAACAAGTCTTCATTAATCAACATGAGAAGAGTACATATGTTATTATGTCACAAGTACATAACCAAAATGGCAGCTCAATAATCGAAGTATTTCTCTGAGGGAATACTTGTGTAATTTAGAGTAATTTCTGAAGCTATTTCAAGGAGGGTCAAAATATACTCATTGTTTTTCCCTCTATGCATATAGGAAGAGTATGAAGAAGGAAATGAGTTGGGAAGGCTAAATTGTGATAAGAGTTTTCATTTTGCCTATATCAAGCAATGATTGCTTCAAAAGAATCAAACCCCAATTTGTAAAGCTCCAACCACTTCATAAATAGAGTAATTGTTGACTACCGTTGGCATGTTATGATCAACGGTAAAATGTTGATATTAGTGTGTGATGTGTCCAATAAAAATGTAATTTCAGTCAATTCACCCATAAATTGGGTAGATGATTTGGAAATTCATGGTCTTGGTAGTTATCCATATTGGTTTTTAAGAATAATTTTTATTTTTGATTTTGATAGTGGTTGGGCCATAGGGGACGACGGGACGTCCCCGACACATCCCTCGACCATCTCGGGGATGTTACAATGTCCCCAACAACGTTTGTCAAATCATGAATCACCCGAGACATCCCAGGTGCATTCCCTGAGCTATGGGAACACCCTTGGGACGTCCCCCTCAAATTCTACCTTGGTCGGGACGCGGGGGGAGGGGGATGTTTTGATTTTGTCCCCAAGTCCTCGAAGTGTCTTGGACGGCTTGGGGATGAGGGGTGCACGTCCTTGTGTAACATTGGCCCAATTCACAAATGAATATTTGCTTTCAAGTTCAGACGAGGAAGCAAAATAATGTTGTTGATCTCCATGAGTGTGGTACTCCGATTTCCCTCCTACAATGCTAGAGATGTGGATGTTATTGGAAGGTGGTCAGGGGTGCGCGCAAGCGCGTGTAATCTAGACAAAGTCTTGTGCAAATGGGTGAGGCTTTACCTTTCTTGAAAAGAAGGCGAGTGCGGGAAGGTGCAATGGGCAGTTCAACGTGGGTGTGGGAGTTCCTTCTCTAAGGTTTCTTTTCCTCTCTCTCCAGATCTCAGTGGCCAAATGATATACACTAGGGAATAGCTCAAAATTATGGGAGAGTAGATGTTTATGATTTATACAAGGGCATTTGCTGGTTCGTTCGTAGGTTCTGGTGGGATTGCATGCGAGGGTGTGCAATGGGAAAATGGTGGGATTAGGAAGGTAAGCGAGAGTCGTGGGAGATCGATGGGTTATTCATTCATTGTGTGTGCGGGAGAGTGTGCGTGCGAAGGATTGCATGCAATGAGTATCACCTATAATCATTAGACAATTAATCAATAGAAATCGATTCCAAACTTTAGTCCTAATTTAACCATGTTATAAAAAAGTGCAAAAAGAGGAGAAGAGCACGAAAGAAAGAGAAATGAATTTGATGGTGCAACAGAGATTCCTTTCCGATTGGCGAAGGAAGGTCGGAGAAACCATACTCTGGCTCAAACCAACATTTGCTCGATCAAGACAGGAGCAGGTGCAAGTGTCGTGTAGGAAACAAATGCAAACTCTAGACAACAACAATGAATGATATATCTATGAAAAGAAGGGAGATCTACTTTAACCAATTAGAAAGAGTGCACACAAACATCAATATCTAGGGTGAAAACACAAGTAGAGCTAATTGAACAAGGTAAAATGCATTAAAACGTTCAATGTTTTTTCTACCAGGATCTGCCTAGAATAATGCCTTTCAACTGAGGTATTTATAGGGGGATACCACAACTACTTGGGGGCATATTGTCAAATGTTACATTAATGGTCTCGGCCAATTGCGTAGATCAGATTTGACATGATACATGGGTGGCCATACAGAACAATCAAATTGAATGCATGTTGAGGAGAGTTCTAGTTAAGAACATTACCCCTGATAATCATGTCTAAGTTCAAACATCATTTAATGTCGAGATGGGGTTGCAAATATGGCATGAAGTGCAAGTCAAGCTTCATTTGAATCTAGGCGGCGCCTTATCTCTGACATGGCATGATTAACGGGATCTTCTTCAACTTCCCTCCTTGAAAGGACGAACAAGATCAGATTTGCTGACATAACGTCAATTCTATTCACTGTGGATGTTAGAATAGGTGGTTGGTGTTGACTTTGGGGCACCTTTTTGTCTTTTCACCACTGGCCGAGTATGCAAATTTACTTTGGGGCACGTTTGTTGTCTTCAATACGTGGTACACATTGGTGCGTCGAGGCTTTCTAACTATCTCTCGCACTGTTTTGGGATTGACTTCCACGATCATGCCTTCAATTCCTACAAGGCAAACTTGGGAAGAGCACAAATTTGTTTATATAAAAAGGAGGTGCACCTAATAAAACTTAAATAGTACATGATATTCCATGATCTGCATAATTTGCAAGGATTGCGCGTTAGGGCACTGTCTTCCTTAGAAGAATCTCTAACAGTTTATGCAGTTTTCAGGTGTCAGTGTCGCGAATGCGTGTATAATACCTACATAAAATAAAGCCTGATAGAAAGGATCTCCAAGTGTTAGGTGTTAGATTTGCCCAAATGGGCCATAACTCATTCAAATATACCACTACGAGGTAGAGCAAGAGTTAGGTGATTGTGCGCATTGTATAACAAGCTAGTTGGTGGGTGAATAGATGCCATGAAGCATTGGGAGGCCACATGACTCATGGTTTCGCCGCATAAGGATTGCCCAAGGCTTGTTTGAACACGGTGGGCTTGCGCAATGTTGCAGCGACTCGGTGTACTAAGGGCCATCAACAAATGTAGGATGCGTGGGATATTGCGCAAAGGTAATGCACAATCCTGAGGTGATCTAATGGGCCATTAACGTAGGATGCAAGATATTGCACATGCAGGAGGTGTCATGTCAGGGTGCAAACAATCCCTGCAGTGGGATGCGGGGGCACGCCTAAAGATGTGAAGTCTTAGATGCGCGCAAGGATTTTACGTAATGCAAGAAGGTCAAGAAAGATTGTGCGGGTGACTTGAGTGTTGCGCAATTTTCCATTGCACAAAGCTCTTCAAAGTGTGCGTGCAGAAGGGGACTTCACTTGCACAATGGGTATTGTGACAAGAAAAACTGTACGTGCATGAAATGTGAAGAAATTAACAAAATATGGCGAAGTAAGATTACGAAGGTCTAAGGGGAGAAAGAAGGATTGTGTGGAAAATAGGAAATTGAAACTGTTTGAGAATGATTTAACTGCTCGGAGAAAGGAAAAAAAGAATTGTCGACCTTGCTCGCAAAATCTATGAAGAGTGAAACACTCAAGAGGACCTTTTCATTTAAGTTCAAATGGAAAGTTGATTCAAAAAGTTGCAGTTGGTCGACTATGACAAGAAGAATCTTCTGGTTCAATTCTGTCAGTTGGTAAGGTCACAATTAGTTAATTTTGTTTCATAGACAACTACAACGTAATGAAATGAATCTATTTCCTCAAACAAAAATCATAAGCCTTCGAAATGCCTCAAAAGTTTCGAGCACATGGCTAAGAATAATGAAGCTTAAACCCGTATTGGGACACATTGGACTGATAATGGTGGTGAGTACACTTCAAAGGCATTTGAATCCTATCTCAAGCAAAACGAGATCAAACACTATCTCACAGTTCCTCACACTCAACAATAATGGAGTAGTTGAAAGGATGAACAAAATTGTGATGAATATGGTTCGTGCAATGTTATATTTCAAGAAGGTAAATCTACACTTGCAAGGACAGAAGCAACACAAATAGTTCAGTGTACCTCCAAAATAGATCACTATTAACAGACCCTTCAATTGAAGAATTTGTATGAAATTTGGTGTGGTCATAAATACTTAAAATAAAGGATTCAGTGTGGTATACTCAGGTTTTCGGATCCACATGTTACTGCATTTGATCCCAATGGAGAAAATAAATAAGTCTGGACCACAAGAGTGGCTAAATTTATTCATTTGGGATACTGTGAATCCTCTAAGGCATACCGGCTCTATGATGAAAAGAGCGAGAAATTCCTCATTGCAAGAGATGTCGTCTTTTGTAAAATTGCAAAGGTCATGATGCCAACATCAATCGTTCAATTGAGTCGACTGGAGAAGTGTTGGCTAGATTTTCTACACAGCTGAAAACCTAGGCAGTCATGAGATAAATCTCCCTCATTTACCAGTGAGGCTCCCGTGTAAGATTTTGTCAATTATATTTTCTAATATCTATCTGTTGGTTTTACTTTAACGCGTAGCTCATGCACCATAGCTAGACAATTTTGCAGCAAGTAAGCAGTTGTAAGAAATATGTGCGGAAGAGGGAAATAATATGAACGGGAGAAAGGAAAGAAGATGTGCAATCCAATCAATAGTTCACAGAGTTGATTTTATGCACATAGATAAACAAATAGATCTTGAAATACAAAATTTAAAGCAAAGGAAACTTTCAGATCTAGATCTAAGATAACACAAAGTTTATGCAAAGATCTAAAAATAAATAAGAAACAAAATGCACGTTGACACAAAGTTCTCTGGAAATCTGCTCCTTTCTATTCCTTAGCTTTCACAAAGCTATCAAGGGTTTCAGCTCAAAGTCTGGAACACAAGAATGCTGATTACAAATTCTGATTTCATAACCCGTAGGTTCTTCCTCTATTTATAGTGTATAGAGGGAAATTTACAAATAGGAAACTTT
Organism: Taxus chinensis; assembly: GCA_019776745.2. Taxonomy (NCBI): domain Eukaryota; kingdom Viridiplantae; phylum Streptophyta; class Pinopsida; order Cupressales; family Taxaceae; genus Taxus; species Taxus chinensis. The sequence continues at coordinate 574,535,039 of CM034152.1, read as the reverse complement.
AATTGAATTGACACATGTGGAAGCTATGAAAAGGAAACAACTGACAATCTTCCTCCTGGAATTCCTCTTTGCATGACATGCATGATTTATAATTGAAAATAGAACCTTCTATTTTGCATGTCTGCCACCTATTTCCAAGTAATTGACTTCTTCAAGTAACGGATTTTAAACCAATCACTTAAGTTTTATAATTTAATTGATTGCTCAATTACTTTGTCGGAGAAAATAAGAGAAAGAAGAAGAAAGAGGAAAAGAAATTAGAAGAAAGCTGCAACACTCCCAGTCTTGTTCTTCTTCCATATTCTGCATGCGGTTGACTCTTTTGCCTTTGATTCTCACCAAACTGGATCTGGAAGCAGCTGAATGTGATTTTGCTTACGGGTGTCGCCTCTGACATGTCTTCCCTCTTATCCTTGAAGTTTTTGTATTTCTTCTCCAGTACGTGCACCAGTGCAATGTTTGCCGTAAATAATTAGACAAAACTCATCATCTTTTATTTTTAATTGCATATGAGCAATTTTAAATTCTGGAAAGCACTCCGGGTGAAGGAAAACAAAGTAAATTCAATGAAGGCTTCAATTGGAAGATTGGGAGCACATGCACAAGATCCTGGAAGGAATTTTCCATGCACTGACTTCCACACGGGCTTCGTTAGAAACAAGAGGATGAATTTTTGCCGGAAGCCTTTGCAATTATGAGATCTGGATATGTATCAATTAAATTGGTGATAGGTTCAGGGCCTATGTCTGTATCATTGATGTTAGCAAATTTGGAAGCTATGCATGATTCAACTGATCCTTCTCTTTCATCATGCTTCATCATGGCTGGAAACAATCTTTGTCTGAGCTCTTTTTCTTTTAATTCTGCCGGAATCCCTTGTAATTGGATCAATTTGTGCAGATCTCACAATTTCTTCTGATTCGGAAGATATATTCAATGTATCTGACATTGATTTGAACTTCCTGATGAATCACCTGCAATTTTATTTAGACAAATTGGAGTCCATGGCAAATACTTGATTTTTATCACTTATATAAAGTCTATTGCCCTAAAATTTGAGGTTTTTCATGCAAACAATTATTATTTAATTCACCAGAATTTATACCAACATTTAAATCATAGGCAAGTATTCCAACCCTAGGTGCCAAAACTGGAAGCTTCCCGACAATGGAAAACACTCTTTAATGCAAAATCCTCCTTCCCTTGGTGCCAAAACCTGTTCGGGCTGCAAACTTCATCAAAAAGAATTAATTGCTTCTCCCTTATGGCATCCCATGCTTATATAGCCATCTGCATGCTATTTTTAATAATTGCCTTTCCTATTTTTGGCAATTTAATTAATTAAAAGTCATGCTTCTTCATCCAATTTGGGCACCTAATTTTGCATGCTTTTGATTGCTTTTTAATAAATTTATTTTATTTATTTTTAGCATGCATCTTTGACTTCTCTTTAGCTCATCCACTTGCATTGACTTTCCTTCTATTTATGGCGCCAAACTTACCTAGAAATACCATTAATAAATATCATTAAATACATGTATTAATGCCAAGGTGGGTCGCACTTTTTGACAATGGAAGTTTCTAAAAATAGGAAGTCAAAGCAATGGGAATTTCCACCCTGCACTGCAGCTCCAAAAATCCCATCTTCCACTTAAGTGATTTGACTTTCATAATGGGAATTTTTACCCTGCAAGGCAGGTACGAAATTCACCGACTGCTTTAAGTGATTTTTCTTTTATAATAGGAATTTTTACCCTACAAGGTAAGAAATTCCTGCCTGCCTGCCACTGCCAAAATTTCCATTAGCAACTTAAATCCTTCCAAAAAAATGCGACTTGCATGGAAGAAAGCTTCTTTCCAAAAGTGCGACTTGCATGAAGAAATTGCTCTTCCCAAAAAGTGCGACTTGCATGAAGAAAGCTTCTAAAGTCACGCGAAAACTCATCAACAACATTTTATTTCCATTTTTGGATTTTTGGTGAAGAAAATTTTCCATTTAGCCAAGTACAGAATAAATTTTTCCATTTTTGGAAAGGGTTTTGGAAGATGTAGCAGCAAAACTTGCATGTGCCATAACTTTCATTCCGTGGCTCCGTTTTAGGTGCCGGTTTCTCTAAAAGTGCATATTTTCTCGAGGTCTATGCATTAATGACAATATTTTTCTTATTTTCATAAAATCCATTTTTGCACCTCTTTGGACCAAGCGACTTCCTGCAATCTTCTGAAAGAATCCTAAGCTCTGATCACTTTTAGACAGATTAGTAATTAAAAATACTGGATAGCTTTTTCAAAACCCTAGGCTTGGGGAAAGATGTTGGCAGGGAGAATGAATAGGCTACAGGAATTGCCGGAGAAAACATATCAAAACACAGACAAAAAGAAATTAAACAAAACAAAAGACGCATTAGGCAATAGCTCGAAAAATTTCTCCAATTCACTGATCTGTAAAAATTCTTCCCCCTGGGTGAATGTTCGGTGGTAATAATGATGGGGTGTAGTGCTTTATATAACCTAAATCCTCCAATTTTAGCTCAATCTATATTTAAAAGAACTTTATTTATTTAATAAATAAATAAATAAAACACTTGTAGACAAGGTCTGGCGAAGGGATTGAGTGAGCTTTGGCATGTGGGTATTTGTCGAATTTGGCTTTTATGACTCTCTGGGGATACCTTAGAGCAAAGCAAACAACTGTAGGCAAAACAAACTCAAAACGACCCGTTACCTTGAAAAGAACGAAATTTTTTAACAGGGGTAGTCCCTAGATTTCAAGGTGAAATCTCGGGGACACCAAGAAGCATGCTAAGTTCGATGTCCACGAGGAGAGTGATTTGGAAATTTCAAACAACGAGGGGGGACATGCAGTTGTGGGTCATTTGATTATGTATTATCTCCTATAATTGAGATTGAAACTCCTGAAGAAGAAAATGGATCTTCATCAACAAATGAACAAGTGGCACAAGAACAAAGGACAAAAAGTGAAGGAGCTTGAGATCATGAGATTGAGGCACCAAAGCCACATAACAAGATGCCCAAATGGGTAACATAGACATTGAAAGATGTTCGCCCTGATGAAGTTGAAAAAATTGGCACATGAAGTGCACATGCAGCCACATAACCAACAAAAAATGTCCTAGAAGAAATTCAAAATAAGATTGAAAAGTTCTCCTTGAATGATTTTTCAAAAGAAGAACTCAATGTTGTGTTTGATTTAGAAACAACCACTTTCAAACAAGATTAAAGTGATGAGTCCTGGAGAAAAACCATGAGAGATGAGTATGATGCATTGGTTAAAAATGGGGCTTGGAAGTTGGTTGATCCTCCACTTGGCTGTAAACCAATTGGTTGCAAGTGGGTCTTCCGCACAAGGCTGATGGCATGATAGACAAACATAAATCAAGGCTTGTTGCAAAGGGTTATGCTTGGAAGGAATAGACTACAATGAGACCTTTGCACCTACAACAAAGTTGACTACTATTCGGACTTTGTTAGCTTTGACAATACATAATGAATGGGAAGTTCATCAAATGGATGTAAAGATTGCATATCTCAATGGTGATCTACAAGAAACAGTGTATATGACTCAGCCAAAAGGGTTTGCAGTGAACGCCCAAGAGCTCAATGTGCACAAACTTGAAAAATCGCTATATGGTTTGAAACAAGCCCCACAAGCAGGTATGAAAAGCTTACTAAGCATCCCTGAACATGAATTTCAAGTGATTTGAGTTTGACGATGTAACTCTTTTTGTCAAAACAACTATATTTTTGGTGGTCTATGTGGATGATCTGCTAATAACAGGGAATGATGAGAAATATATTACCAAAATCAAAACAATGTTGACGAAAGGGTTTGAAATGATAGATTTGTGCTATCTTCATTATTATTTGGGTATTGAAGTGCTTCAGAAATCTAAGTACATCTTCATCACTCAACAAAAGTATATCGGTGAAATTCTGAGCAAATTCAGAATGATGGTGATTTTGAAGATGGGAAATGCACATCAGGATTTCTAGTGAATTTGGGAACAATCTTTGTCAGTTGGAAATCAAAGAAGCAATCAGTGTCGACAATTTCATCAGCGGAAGTAGACCACAAGGCTGCTTTAGCGGCAATGATAGAGTTTGTGTGGCTCAGAAGGGTTCTTTCAGACTTACAGGAACAATAGTTGACAACACATCTGCAACTCAAATGGCAAAGAATCTAGTCTTTCAGGATTTCTAGTGAATTTGGGAACAATAGTTGTCAGCTGGAAATCAAAGAAGCAATCAGTGTTGACAATTTCATCAGCGGAAGTAGACCACAAGGCTGCTTTAGCGGCAATGATAGAGTTTGTGTGGCTCAGAAGGGTTCTTTCAGACTTACAGGAACAATAGTTGACAACACATCTGCAACTCAAATGGCAAAGAATCTAGTCTTTCATGACTGAATCAAGCACATCAATACAAAATTCCACTTGATTCGACATCTTGTAAAAGAAGACAGTGTCAAATTGCTCCATTGTCCTACTACAGAGCAACCAACAAACATCCTGACAAAAGTGCTTGGAAAATAAAAATTTGAAAGGTTCATAGGCATGCTTGGTCTCATTGTAACCCTTGAGGATTAAGGGGCGGATGCAATATTATTGTATATAATATTAGATAGTCCTAGCTGCTATTTAGGAAAGCTTTTGTCACGTAGTTGGAACTTGAAGAGTTCCTGTAGGTAGTTGAGGAGTCATGGAGAATATAAAGTGTAACAGCCATTCCAATGGCTTTATATTCATAAATCCTGTCATTTTTTTATGCTGAATAATAATGCTAAATTTGGTTTTCACATTCTATTTTCATTCTCTTTTGCAGTCCATTTAATTCCTGGCCTAACAAGATGGTAGATGGAGGCCAGCCATTTCCAACATCTTGATGTACATTTTGATGACTCTTGGGAAAACTGCACTACCTAAAATAGAAAAATGAAGAACCGGAATTCACAGGTGTTTGGCAACATATTCACGCTATCCATAAATCCTGTCATTTTTTTATGCTGAATAATAATGCTAAATTTGGTTTTCACATTCTATTTTCATTCTCTTTTGCAGTCCATTTAATTCCTGGCCTAACAAGATGGTAGATGGAGGCCAGCCATTTCCAACATCTCGATGTACATTTTGATGACTCTTGGGAAAACTGCACTACCTAAAATAGAAAAATGAAGAACCGGAATTCACAGGTGTTTGGCAACATATTCACGCTATCCATAAATATGTGTGACCAATTGAGCATGCTACAAAAACAGATAAGAGAAAATGAATTCACTACTTGCATGGCCACCCTGGAGCAGAGTCCGATTCAGAAGCTGTCTGAAAAGCAACACAAAGAAGAGAGTAATTGGCAACAAAGGTCTAGGGAAAAGTGGGTTCAGGAGGGGGGCAGAAACACTAGTTTCTTCAAAGAATTCGTCCTCAATAAGTAACATATCAATTCTGTTGTAAAAACCAAAACAATAAGAAGGGGTTATCTGTGGACAGAACCAAAAAAAATGCGGTATGCCACAGACTTGAATGATTCACTAATAGAATCATCCATTAACCATGAGAGAGTCAAGAGTACAAGAAATAGCCACAACAAACACCGTCGAGATACATTCCGTTTTTGTCCCAGGAAGGGAAATCACTGTCAATATCATTACAATATAGGACGTTATTCACTCCTTAAAAATACAAAATCACCTGGGAGTACTCATAAAGCTGGATATGTCAAAGGCCTTCGACAGATGTAGCTGGAATCTCATAACTGGAACATTGCAATGTTTCAGATTTAATGGTCAAATCACAGAGTTGTGAAATGATGCCCTCCTTTACTGTCATGCTAAATGGCAGAGTTTGCCCATTGTTTTGTCTCCACACCCGGAATTCCACAAGGTGATCCCCTCAACCCTCATCTTTTTATAATCATGAGGGAGGTATTGAACAAAATGATGACTGAAGCAAAACACGTTAAGGTAAATATACAGATTACTGGCCAATGCTCAAGGACAAAGATTCTTTAGATTTTAGATGGCCAATGATACACCTGTCTTCTCCCCCTGGATAGAGAAATTCAAAATCTATAAAAACTGCTTTACACATATTAGTTTGCTCTAGGAAAGCAAATTAACACACACAAGTCCAATGTACCTTGACAAGACATCCCCCCTCAGTACCTATCTCTTTCTAATCATGGCAAAGCTATTTGGCAGAATGATGTTTGAAGCAAAAACCAAAGGCAAAATACATGGATTATTAGCCAGTGCTCGAGGAACAATTCTCTAGCTTTCAAAATGCTGATGATACGATCATTTTCTTCACATGGATAGAGAAATTCAAAATCTAAAAAAATTACTTGACAAGTATTAGTTTGCTACAGGGAAACAAATTAACACACAAGTCTAGTGCATTGCTTGCCAATATTCCTACACTGAAAAAGATGGATCCGAGAGATATTGAAATGCGGGATACGGAATTGTTGTCTCACAGTTTCACTAACTGTTTCCACTCCATTGGAAATAGTGTTATGCGGGGATGAGCACATAATGGTTCTCACTGTCTGCAATCTAAAGGGTGGATTGGATTGTCATGATACATTGATTATTAGCTAGATGCTAAAAATATCAACTGTTTTTTTCCTTCATTGCACATATGCACAAGAAATATGGAAAATAACAGCAGCTTCAATCAATATCCCAACCCCCAAGTTTGAGGGTCCAGACTAACTAATACTATACTGGACAAAGCAAGCCTCTTGGATGGAAGTAATCCAGGTAGTGTGTAAGGTAGCCTTCAGTTTATCACGTGGGGAATATGGAACGAAAGGGGCCATGTAATATTTGAAGGCATAAGAGGTTGACGACTATACTAATTTGAAAAACCCAAATGCAAGTCTATGCAACTGCTCTTATACAAGTAAAAAGGTATAGGTAAAGGTAGTTTTTTAGGTCACTATCAAGTGAGACACCAGCTTGGTGTTTGAAACCCCCGTTGTGGAAGCCCACAATGGAATTGTTTTTCCATGCTTTACATATTTTCAACGAGGTATACGAACCCCCCTCCCTTGGATTCAGACCTATGACCTGTTCTATGGAGAACTTACACCTTCACCATTAGGGCCACTCAAGTTGTACCAAATACTAATTGTTGGATACAGAGGACATACAATTGTGAAGTCTTGGAATCTTCTGTTACACCATAAATTATGTTAGTTCTTGGTCATGGGAAAGGAAAATGGGCCACATCTACATCTGGTTTCTACAAGCTTAATTTTTATGAGGCAGCAAAGGGGAACCCAAGCACAGCGGTCTTTGTAAAAATTATATGAAACCCTTGTATCTACTTTGGTTGACTTGAAGAAAATATTCAACCCAAATGTTTATGATTGTATTTAAAAATACTACTAGACACCTTGACATGGGCCGGAAATCAAGAATGTTTTACATTCTCTTAAAAGTGCCTTAATTATATTTCTTCTCGTCACACACATGCAAGGCGCTTAACCCATCTGATCCTCTTTAATTTTGTTTTCACCCACACCTCCCATCTAATCCCCCATGCCCTAATCTACACTAAGTACATATACTCCCTTGTTCGAAATTATTAGTCATGATCCCCATCTTGCAATCATTATTTTTATCCTTAACTCTCATTCACCTAATCAAATCCCCCTTCCCCCAAATCTTTCTTTATCATTCTTCTTTCAACCTATTTTAATTTGTCTATTTCCGACTCCTTAAATACCCATTGACGGCCTCCCTCTCCCCAACACCTGCCCCTCTCCACCCGTCGCCACCTGTCCCCACCCCTCCCCCCTATAGTCACTTAGCATCTTCCTCCCCTTCCCCCCACACTTGATGACTCCCTTTCACCCTTTTCAACACATTATTACCTATTTAGATTTCTACACTAACATTTTCTTGTTTATTCCACCCACACTCTCTTCATCCTCATTTGCTAAATGACATGCAACACATTTTCTATAGGTGGCAATGAAAGGATTTAACTACGCATTGAATCATCCACAGGTTGTGCACGCGATGTTCACAGCTGATTGTGTACCTTAGCTATTTTATGGCCTTCTATTTTACAGATCTCACCATTCTCATCTGTGCAATCACCACTGATATCACTTACTCCTTTGACAGCAGAAATTTCAACAAAAAAATATAAGATTAATCGACCAAAGTGAACACGGGTTGATGAAAATCTAAGGAGAACATTTTTTGAATTAATGAAAGCGGGTGGACCTGCACGGATTAATCATTATAGTGTTGACGAAAGAGTTATTTCTTCCCACAAACCAAGCTTATATTTTGACCATGCACCTGCAATACTAGTTTATCAAATTCACTTCAAATGGTTGACAGGATTGTAATAAAGTTTTTGTTCCTTACCTTGCCCTTTCAAACTCTTATCAATACCAATAGAAAATATATATTTCTATCTCTATGAAAAACATATCATAAACTGAAGCTTTCAGCAATGCTTTTGGAAACAATCAGAAAACATCAATTTTAATGGTGCTTTTGGTGCAAAGTGGAGAACCTGTTATGTGCGTGCAATTAATAAAAAATGCACATATATCACTATAAATAGAGGTCTGAGCATTTAACACATATAACTTCACTCACATGTGAATCTGTTATATTCATTGATAAGGATATCATTTTAACAATATTTCGTTCAACTTATCCAAATATGGATCCTTTTATGTAAGGGTTACCTTATAGGAAAATTCAAATTAAAAGTTAATGATTACCGTTTTCTTTAATACTGGCAACCATCTAGAGAAGCTTTATTGGAAGGAATAATCAGTACTTTTTCTTTTTGCCATAACAGGTCCCACAGTTCATTTTGGATCACATGTGGAGCCAAGGCAAAGCTTGTAAAATACTGTGTACACAGCCTCGGCGAATATCAGCTACTTCAGGTGCTTGGGTTTGTTTCAGTCCCTCAAATGTTTTTTGGTTGTCAATGTTTTCAATATTTGTGCAAAAGCTACAAAACTGACACATTTTCGATAAATGATCTCAGTTGCAGAGAGAATTGCTTCCGAGAGAGGAGAGAAAATTGGAGGCACTGTTGGGTATCAAGTATTGCTATTTTGATACCTTTTTCCACAATGTGATGTTCTGTCTGTATTATAAAATGAATAAATGCCAAGATGATAAGAAACAAAAAGTATGGAGTACAAATAATGTTTATAGCTAGAAGCATTTTGGTTATAAAGATTGCCTTTCAATGCATCACAGTTGATACTGAAGATTGGATATGAAGCTTTTGTGGTGTTCGAAGCAATTATATATTTACATAAAGCAATATTACTCCTTTCTCAAAGTAATACCATTCATTCCTGTCACAAATTTGAAATCTTCAGACAAAGTGGGGTGGATACAGCGCACGATAAAATAAAACCTTGAAACCTTGAATTTTTCACTCCAAAGTTCCAAACAATCCTCTGAATTGGTCATGACAAGGGAATTCAGCATATGGAACAGTTATATCAACGGTTCAAATATGGGAGTCTAGAATAATAAAGTTGAAATGGAATGATAATGCATCAAAGAAAATTGTCTTTGCCACACAGTTGTCAAAAGAAATTGAATTTTATGGCAATATGTTAGCAAGATAAGCAGCCATAATTACTTTCACCCTTCCAAATAGTTCTGGTCAAAAAGAGTTGTTCAAAATATTGAGCATTCAAATTTTGTTTCTTGTAGCTTAGCTCTCAATACATTCGCAAGATGAGCTATTTATGATGGTCACACTAGAACTTCAAAATTTTAAACAAATTTTTAATATAAACAGAAATGTGCTAATATTGTAGAAATGGAAAACGCGTTCAGTGCAATTTTTACAGCTGGAATGACAAGACTCGAGCAATTGTTTCAATTTTCAAATCCCTGGGGTGATTCTCTGTGGGGTTTATAACCTTGCATAGACTTCATTTCTCATCCATTTTATGTTTTTTATATTTCTCTAGTGTATACACTGTTGACTGAAAGAATTAGACTTGTAAATATTTCTTCTGAAAAACCACGACATGCATATCACTTGAGGGCTTCCTCTTGTTTCTCTAAATGGACAGTGTTGACTGAAAGAATTAGACTTGTAAAGATTTCTTCTGAAAAACCACGGACATGCATATCACTTGAGGCCTTCCTCTTGTTTCTCTAAATGGACAGTGAAAGTTTCTACTTTCAGCATTTTGGTTTGGTGAATTTATCATAAACATAGGTTTTGACCTTGTGAACAATATAATTCAGGGACAACCATGTATGCATGCTAATGAGTAGCTACCGTATGTGAATTTATTTATTTGTTTTATCTACAGATAAGACTGGAGTCAAAGGGAGGGAACAATTCGTCTTTGATGTTTTGTACAAATGGTGTTCTGTTACGGAAATTGATTGAATCGGGAAGTCAACTTTCTGAAGCAGAGGAAGGATGTCAAAGTGAAAAGATGTATAGCTCATATGGCATGGATGCAAACTCATGTCATAGTGGTAATTTTACAAGTTGGCTCATTAATTTAATTACTCCATACATAAGTTTTTCTTATTATATGTTTGAGTTTGTTTAGATGATTTCAAAGTTAAATTGATTATTTTCTATTTTAGCTTTTCTGTATGTTTTGATGGGAAGTGTAAATGATCCGTATATGCTATTTCGCTCTTTTTGTGGGTTTTAACAAGGAATAAGTATTTTTAATGCTTTTTTAATTAGAAATTCGCGTTCCAAAGTTTCAGATCATGATTTAGCCTTCTCGAGCTAGAATATGAACAATCAAAATCCCAAATGGCTGTTATTAGGGTATTAATACAAGTAGATATAATAACTTACATTATTAATAGATTCAAGAAATATCCAATTGAAATTTCCCTTCATTCCATTCCTTTTTGTCACCTGCTTTTTTTCAGCATCTAATTTATAAGTATTGTTTGTGTTTGTACTCGTAGTCTTTGGGCATGTCTTGTTTTTCTGTGATAAAGTTTCCTAAAGCCTTAACTACAAAGTCTCTATATTCAATATTTTTTATAAATGCAAAAAGTATCACACTGATATCACTTGATTTTAAAATTCTATATATAAATCAAAATTGTATATATTTAATACCCATAAGCGTTCCAAATATCTAGGAACAAAAGCCACTTACAGCCTCATCTGATCTTGTATTTGAGAACCATCATAGAAAGATGAATCTTCATTACTTCGGAAATTAGGCTCTGAATTTTAATATGCGTTATCTCCTAGTTAGGGGTAATATGGAATATGTGCCACAGCATTTTCAGCATTGCAGTCTTCATGATTCGGATCAAAACTGTTTGCTTGAATCTTAATACTTTCCAGGGTTTCTTCAAGATGCAAAATGAAAGATGCGGAAGGGTGATGCTCATAGTCCACATTATGCTGCCGTGGTTGCGAGTGGTGTTATGTGTGTTTACACTACCGAAATGAATATCATAAACCATAGCTCAGGGAAGATAATAAGAAATGCCACAAACATGTTTAATATCTTTCACCCTTACGTTTTTAACCCATTAACTACCCAACACACTTTTTTTTTAATCCTATTTTATGAAGTTCCTAAACACAACTTGCTCCCATGTCACTCACCCTTCCCATGCCCTTTTTTTTCTGTAACTCTGCCACGTTTCCCTTTTCATTTTTTGATCTTCAAAGCTCTTTTCCTATTAGTGTTTACCACCTGCCTCCCATCATGTCTGGTTTCAATGATTTTCTCCTGCATACAACTATCTGCCTTGGGCTTGCTTGAAAAGTGTAAGAAAAAGAAGAATCAGATTTAATTTGGAACAATAGATTTGACTTTAAAAAAGTGCAAGAAGGATATGATTGGTTTTGTTTTGAAAAAGGTCAGATTTGATTTTGGAAAGTTGAAAGAATGATATAATCAGATTTGATTTGAAAAAGCTCAGATATAATTTTAGGAAAGTCAAGATAAGATCAACCTTATATGACATGATTTGGAAAAGTCATGGTAAGCAGAATAAGGTTGTTTGAGAAGGTCACATGTCTTCGTTTTGTCCTTTTTTTGAAATTAGTGTTCATGGGTGCTACTTATTAGCAGAAGACTTATTTTCTACTTATTTTGTGAATGTTTTTCAATATTATAAACTAGTGTTTTGTCGGAAAAAATATAGGTCCAAAACTTGACCTGAAATTAAAATTAATGGAATGACCACATTGAAGGTCAAGACTTATACTTTTAAAACAATTGAAAAAAATGATAACATGGACTGCAATCCAAATATTTCTATAGTTGCTTACCAAAGGTATTGTTTCTTGGATTTTTCTCAATGATTCAGATTCCAGGAGATATCCAAGGGATAATACTCTAAATTGTTAGAATCTATGTGTTATATGCATGTGAATGCAATATTAAGTAATTTTTCAGAAATGAACATTGAAGTGGAGATACATAGGAAAGATAATGGAATTGGATTAAAAAACATTATTAGTCTTTGTGTTCTGTACATGACATACTCTTCAGAAAGATTTATCTTTCTACCATTGGCTATGTCTATACTATGCTATGCTATGCTAATTGCTAACTATCTATCTAGATATGTTTACATAGTATTACAAATCTGCAAAGGCTAAAGAACCATTATGAAGGATGAAAAGGTTTCCCTTCCATGCGATTCTTCATATTTCTGCAGTTGGAGCTAAACAGCATCAAAATGTAATGGTTGAATCTATTCCTTAAGTCATATGAGGGGCTTTGCCTCTTTGGAAATGAAGGCGACAATGCCGTTGGCACTCAGCGGTACCACATGTTGTGAGTGGATCTTAGCGATTTGGTCTGTAACCTTAACAAATCCAGTGATTAAGACTGTATAAGGTTTGGTGCACCCATGGATGGCACCGCATCTGATTCCCCTAGATTGCTCTGCACCACTAGAAATGTGTGCGGCATCTGGTGGAGATGGAATGATGATCTTGGAGATACTGAGGACCATTGGTAGTGGTTCAGTAGTACCACATACCATAAAACATGAATCAAAACTAAGGCCATGAGAATGGGCTTGGTTGTATCACTATAACTCTATTTGGAAAATCCACTTGGATCACTCAAATTCATCAATGGCTGTGTATACCAGTTAATGCAATCCGAGTTTCTTGTAGCATGTATTTTAGCAACTAAATATTGCATCATCATTAAAGTCTACAAGCTCCTTTTTTTCTAGACCCTTTGGTGTACCAAAATAGTTCTTAGGGTTTGAAATTATAGCTACTTTATGCTATTAAACATAAAGTTCATATTCTTATATGATAATTTTATTATTTCCTACTGGAAGTGACCACTATAATATTAAATAATGAATCGAATAGTGAACCCTATTTATACTCACATATGAATGTTTCCTGTATATCAGATTTTTTTGAGCTGGTTTAATACTATGTTTTACACTGATTCGTCACCTATTGTGCATTGATAAACTAGGGCTTCTTGTATTAGCAGTTATCTTAAGTTGGTTATGTTTTATGTCCATTTGCACTGCATCTTTTGGGTTTAAGAAGGGTTATGTTGTGGAAAGGAGAAATGATGCTTTTGGAAAAATTGTGCAAAAATGTTTGATTAATGTTTTAAATCACATCTCGTGATCCATCGTCAAGAAGGATCGAAGCTCCTTATAAAGATAACTTGGGCAAATCACAATGCTGTCAAATGGGGACTCTCTAGGAGTATTAAAACAAAATGCAAAAATAGCCGCTACAATTTTTATTAAATATTGTATCCAACTACCCTTAACCCATTTACCCATCCCCAATAACTGTCATGCCTTAAAATTTGCATGAATTAAAATTGCAGAAGACAGTAATTACTAATTTCTTTTATTATCTAACTTTAAATTGATTTTGTTGAATTAATTTAATTTTACTAAGAATGTACAAGGCATTCTTATCTTAAGAGCTAGATCACAGATGAAAAGCATTCTAGATGTGTGATAAATGAGTCACTGAACCAAGGAGGACAAATAGAACGGCACAGTGTGAGCACCTAATGGTCGCAGAGGCTCACTTACGTTTGAGGCTAAAAGAATAGTGTAACCTTTATCATTATAATCGTATACCTTTCCCTTATGGAAGAGAATGACAAGTTGAGGGCCATGTTGTGACCAACATGCTCTCATTTCCCCAAATGAAACAAGGACCCACTTTCATCCTGAATGGATACACAAAATTCTTCAATTTCAAATTTGGGACACTGTCAGAACTTACAAGAAAGGCAGAAGAGGAGAAACTAAAAATTTCTCAATTACCTTCAAAACTAGAAAAGGATCCTCCAAACCCTTTGCTTTTTAGCCTCTTAGGTTTTCTAATATAAAAAAATGGTCCCGACTCCCTACATTATAATTTTAATTTGGGACGCTTTTATAAAAACAAGTTAAGTAACCCCATGACTATCCAAGTGTTCCCTAGGTGTTATAAAAAAATATAGGGTCCCCGCATTACTCTATAGTGTTTTTTGACCCCTTAAGATTATTTTGTTTGGGCCCATGTCACTAACTATAGTGTATAGGAGACCCATGAAGCCCCTCTCTTTTGTTTTACTTTAGAGTTGTGGAGCCTTGAGAATTTCTAAGTGTTCCTTTTATATAAAAAAATATAGGGCCCCTTCAAAACATTAGTGTGCTAAGTGAGCCAGCCAAAACTAAGTTTAGGATCTCCCCATGCATAACATTTGCGCCCCCTTCACGGACCTGAACATCAATTAGGCCCAAACGTATATAATCCCACAGGTCCACACACACATGCACGCATGCATGAACGCACGCTTTAAGCTCTGTGAAACATGTGACCCCAAGTATCCCAAGATGTTGCTGCTTGTCCTCTTTGTTCTAAGCTATAGTGCAAGAGCCTCACTTGTCTCTAAATTCAAAAGCAGGCCAAAAAATTGCTAAGCAGTTAAGGGCCCTCAAATGAAGGAAAGAAGAATTGTATGCATTTATATAAGAGAACTCCAATCAGCAACATAGAGCCATGATCTAAGGTTGATATTCAAAGGGAGAAGAGATATACAAACATCCATTTCTATGAGAATTCAGAGCAACAGTTAATAGTTCTTCTCTAGGGCAGATTTCAAACCCAAAAGATTAGTCTAGAGGAAGAATCACCACATCTCAACATGCAATTCTATCTCAGAAGTGAAAGTAACAATTAACAATGGCAATACATGGCAAGAGAAAATTCTCACTGCATACATATATATAAAATTCAGAACAGCAACATTAAGCAAGCTTCTGGTGCACAATTTTAGTTAAAAAGCGAAGACCAAGGGAGAGAGTAACTTGTATTCACATCTATTTACATTTTTAGAACAAAAGTGATAGCCAAAATTAGGTACCCAAACAATTACCACAAACTCACCATCTTCAGCTGAAACCCCATAAGCTCTCCCATGTAATTGGGTGAGAAACAAACTCAGCTGCTTTTCTTGTTCAACACCTTTATCTGCACATGGAATAAACTTATCAATGAGAACAAAAGTTGCTTCCATCATTACTTCTTCATGCCTTATGGGTATGGTGAAAAACACTCTTTCAATGCTTGCAATTATCTCATTTTCTCCTCTCAAGTGATGGGTATTTGAAGATTCATCCAGGCGGTCCCAAACACTGCTGTGAGCATGCATTCTTTCTTTAAATATCAGAATCCTCAAATCTGAAAATAACTCACCACAGCCTGATTTCTTTTGTTCTTCCAACGGAAATCTTCTCTCCACATTTCTCCATGATAGAATGCTCTCAAAAAATGAAAACATACTGCTGTTTGTGACTGGAAATGGCAGCCCCAAATCTGATTTTTGCAAACTCAGCCCTATAGCCATAAGATAACAACTACCAAACTAAAATCTTATGGAAAAAACCAAATTTGTGAATTCTAAAAATTGTCTTACATGGGCTAGAAAATGAAGATTAACAAGCTCATGATTGAAATCAACAAACAGGTTAGATCTTAACACAAAATTCTTGCATTCCTTTCTTGCCCCAAAAGTAAATGCTTGGAATACCAAAATAAGTATTCCGGGCTGCGTGCTTACCGCTGTCCATAATCCCCACAATTCGTCCAATTCATGACTGAAAATGTGCATCCTATCATCCAATGAAGAGGCAACAAGTGAACATTCATCACGGGTGATTAGAAGAATTTTGAAAATCTGAAAATTACCATCTCTGATGGTTGCCCTGAACATGCTTATTCCACCCTTAATGCAAAGTGGAACATTTTCCCAAACTTCTCCAATGATTTGTTGGGTCTTTGGAACCCAAATCATGACCCCAATCAACAAAACATTATGCATTTGTGGCACTTTTATATCTTGTAAATGGGCTGTCCCATGATACTCTCAAATACACACTGCACTATTTTCCATTCTCCCACAATAATCAATTTTAACAGACAAAGGAGGAAGCAAAAAACAAGTATGTCTCAAAATTGATGAATCGAAAAGATTACTTTGTTGTAGAAGACCTATTGGTTTCCCCAAGTGGAGTGTTTGGAACACCAAAACTTGATTTCCAGGCTGCCTATCAACCGTTGTACCTAACCTCTTTGAATTTCTCAATCTATGCCTGAAAATATGCATATCACTCCCAATTGAAATGACCATAGCTGAGAGTACTTCAATGGTGACCCATAATGCCTTGAAAATCTGAAAATTATCTTTCATTATGGCTGCCTTCTTGTGCCAATCAACAAGTATGATGAAATAAGATCTGAAAATAATGTTCTCCATACTTATGTTACAAATCATATCCATTTCTCCAGCATACCTCTCATGTTGACCCACAAATTGACATGTCGTAAGTAATGAATTTGAAAGACTTAAGCTGATCTTAAAATGTTCATCTCTCTTTGTCACAATATCATCACTCAAACATGACATGCGATCCTTAACAATCCTCCCATTATGATATGAATATGGCAACGATATAAAAGAAATAAAATGTCATCATACCTTGAGTTGTTCCCCACATGTCTCTCTTCCCATGCTGGATGAGTTGTGATCGAAACATCCTCGATTTTTTCCAATCGTATGACTCAGAATTTCTCAGTTGGAATCAACCTTCTTTTTTTACCTCAGATTCAACAAATAAAGCTCTTTCCGCTTTGTCTTCAACACTATTTTGCTGATACTTGCATGGGACATCTTCAATGTTCTTGCTGGAATCATGTACACCATTAAATGGCCCTATATTGATTGCTGTTCTGAAATTTCCAGCAAGCTCTTCATTACCATAACCATGCAAATATAATTGTTCTTTCCTTGATCCAATTTTTGGAATGCTTAGAAGATGGATGGGGGCTTGTTGGAAAAGATTATTTTTCCCTTTAGTACCCTTCATGCTCTCATCTTTGTTAGAATAATGCTCATGATAGTTAAACCCTTGCAAACACATTATGAGGGTGATGCAATAAATTAAATTGCTTACCACTTGTTGCTGGTTTGTAAATTCCAGCAGGCTAAAAACCCTCATGAATATAATGTGAGACATCCTTTTGAAGGGCAAGCCTCTCAATCGGAACATCTTGATTCTTGGCCTCAAGAACCTCTTGTAGATCTGATTATTTCATCTATTTTCCGCCACATGCAATCATTAGAACCCACAAAAACATAATTTATTTTCAAAGAATCTTTACCTTCATGCTGGATGTTGGTCTTCCCTTGTTCTTGTTCTTCTTGCTCCACCATTGCAATTTGGAAGCTCTTATCCTCTTCCTCTCTTTGTGGCATGGCATGTCTAGGTTCGGGCCTAGATCTTCCTCTATTCAACCCTATGAACTCTGCAAGAGAAATAGCCTCACGGATCTCCCTTGGTAAGGCCATGTATTCTTCATAACTCGCTGCAATATTCCTTCCACTCATAGGTCTTGCTCCTTCCGGAATGGCCTCCTCTCTAGTGGGCTTCAAACTCGATCCTTGGGCTGATCCAATGGGTCGCTTGGCCT
The DNA here is from genome assembly GCA_019776745.2 of Taxus chinensis. Lineage (NCBI taxonomy): Eukaryota > Viridiplantae > Streptophyta > Pinopsida > Cupressales > Taxaceae > Taxus > Taxus chinensis. The sequence continues at coordinate 574,517,055 of CM034152.1, read as the reverse complement.
TATTGGCTCCATTTGAGATACCTTCAACATTTTGAACCCTAGCTTCAATCATCCTCTGGAGAGATAGGGCAAGAAAATCCATGGAGTCCGCAAGTCTCTTTTGGCCAGCAATTAATTTGTCAACTTTGTCTCCTTGAGAGTTTTGACCCGCCATATTGTCTTTTTCACTAAAACCCTAGGCCTTTGAAGATCTGAGCTCTGATACCACTGTAATAACCCTTCTAAGGGTTTTAACCAAACACACAAAATGCAGATCTGATTTTTAAATTGCAATAGATTGTGAGTATAAAATCAACGACTTTATCAATCACTAAATATGCCAAAAAATACCACAAAACACCTTAAATCACCAAATATGCCAAAAAATACCACAAAACACCATAAATCATCAAGTATGCCAAAAAAATACCACAAAACACCATAAATTAACTCACCACAATTATGTATATATTTGATGGAATATTATGAGCCAAAAACACAAAGAAATGTTGAAGATCTCACTGCTGGACATTAGTTATGAACTGGAAATTGCAGCCACAAAAAAATTATGAAACTGGGGCATAGAAACCCTCAAAATTCACCAAACTTCAGATTCTGGCCTTATAAAATATTATAAATCAGATTATCAGACCAATTTTCTTAAATACTTCACCAAATGCTCCAAACCCTACCCAAGGTAGGTCGCTCCACCCTTAATAAATCAATTACAAGCTAGAAATGGTAAGTAACTCTCCAAATCAACTCCTAAAATTGATCCCAAGCCAAGGAGAATGATTTTCGTTCTTCCCTTAACCTCTATAAGGGTTTTCGTCCTCCTAGGCAAGTCGCATAAGGAGGTTTTCACCCCCAAATGCTAGGAAAAGCAGCTCCTAGCTTACTTTGCTCCAATAAGATAATTTTGCTAACTCTAGATAGCAAATGGTGCCTCTAATCTTCTTTTATATCCTTCAATTGGCACCAAAGTCTAAAAAGAAAGGACGAACTATATAAGCAAGGAAAACACTAAAGGAAAATATAAAATATTAGTAAAAACATAACATAAAGGTGTTCAAGGTTCTCCTCATTCATTTTTGCTTCTTTGCCAGGGAGAAGGAATGGCAAGAAGACCAAATATCAACTCTTAGGTGGGAAAAAGGGACATTACAGAGGAGTCCTACCTCTAAATCTTAACGTACCAAGGTGGCCACTCTTCCTCACTGCACTCCAAGGGGTGAGGGAAGAAAGTTAACCCACCCCAAAACTTAATTTTTTTCCACACCCACAAAGAGGGACGAGGAGAGTGGCCAACTCTCCTCAAGAAGAATTTCTACACACCGCAAAGAAGGTGAGGGAAGGAAGTTTTGGGATGTGGGCACCAAAACTAACCCACCCATTGTTGCTTGTAGAACATGAGATGACTCAAGACAAGCAAGAACAAGCCTTCATCTGATCCCTTAAACAAAACAAGACCATTTGGGCTGTGTATGACATTCCTATTTTTATTTGAGAAGGTACAATTAAAATCAGCCACAACAAGAGATTTAAATGCCTCAAAATTCTAAAAGATCGTCTTTTGACTCTAATATTCATAGACACCACAAGAGCTCCTAACAACGAACTCAGAAGGGTAAAAGAGCCAAAACATTGTTAAGCGGTTAAGGGCCCTCAAAGGAAAGAACGAAGAATTGTATGCATTTATAGAAGAGAACTCCAATCTGAAACATAGAGCCATGATCTAAGGTTGATATTTAAAGGGAGAAGAGAGTTACAAACGTCCATTCTATGAGAATTCAGAATAGCAGTTAATAATTCTTCTCTAGGGCAAATTTCAAACCCAAAAGATCAGTCTAGAGAGAGAATTACCACATCTTAACATGCAATTCCAGCTCAGTAGCGAAAATAACAATTAACCTTGGCAATACATGGCAAGAGAAAATTCTCATTGCATACATATATGTAAATTCAGAACAGCAACATTAACCAAGCTTCCGGAGCACAATTTCAGTTAAAAGACGAAGACTAAGGGAGAGAACAGCTTGTATTCACATCTATTTACATTTTTAGAACAACAGTGATAGTCAAAATTAGGCAGCTTTCCAGGGAGGAAGAAAACACAACTTTTACACATACAAAAATGCAAAGGAGTAGGAGTCCTACCTCTAAATCTTAACTTACGAAGGTGCTCCACCAAAGAGTAAACTCAAGTAGTAATAAAACTTCTCTCTTCTTAGCTTCCTACTTCTTCTTAAGCCCCAAATTTTTTTTAATCCAAAACCTAGTCATGTGTAAAACGAAACAAAGTTGATATTTTCTAAATTTTTCTCAATTTACTTCTATCATCATTCTTGACTTTCTACTTTTTTCGATTACATAAATAGTTTTATGAGCTGACATGATCCCATTTAGTATGGCTTCCTGCCACAAAATCCCCCTTTTCTTTTTACTGATATTAAATATCATTTTTTCAGTTTTGCAAGAATTTTATAAATTGTAGTACATTATCTGAAGGCATCAAAGAATTCCACATCCTCATTTTTCCGTATCAAGGCTAGGAGAGTTTTTCTTTTGATATGTATTTTTATTGATATCATCAAATTCCAAATACATAACACAAGTGACATTCTTCCTCAATATGGGCTTCTTTCTAAAAGCCCATAAGAACACTCTGCTAGTTTGTAGCAAGATATCTCATTTTCCATGCTCGCAATCTTTTTACTAAAAACAACCTCTACTAATAGTAAACCCATGACATGGTAACGAAGAAAATGACATGCAAAAATCTAGATCCAACATGCAATGATTCTAAAGTCAGCATGCTTACTAAAACATACCCGATATTTGCATGCATTTACATTTGTCTTGCATCCAAAAAAATTTGCATGCATAATTTAAATTCATAATATGTATGCGTTCTTTTTACAGATAATTCTGCCAACAGCAAGGAAAGGAAACCTTCATTTTACAACACAATATTTCACTTTTGATCCTTTGTTTTGTCTATAGTCAATCCTTTCAGGTTTTCAACGCCCTACAAAAATATCTTACTCCCAGAAGCCATGAATAAGAACTTCTAAGTTGTCAATGTGATATTTTACCAATTCCTCCTATTATTACCTATGTTCCACGGGGATGTGTCCCCTATGTTTTTAGGGGCGTTCCCTATAGGGGGCATTTTGGGGACATGGGGACGGGTATGAAACATCCCCTAGACGTCCCCAAATTTAATTTCTCTCAGGAAATGTTTCAGGGACAGCTGATTTTCGGCAGGGGACGGCTAGCCATCCCCGTCACGGCTAGTGGACGTCTAGAAGTATCCCTAGCCGTATTGGGGATGGCTAGAAGTCCCCTATGTCTCAACACACAAAAAATATATTTAAAAAAAAACTCATTTTTTTTGCAAGTTTCCTGTGTTTTGACTCCCCTAAAGCTGCACAATCTGTCATCAATGTGGTGAATGGAAAGAAGTTGAAGGTCCGACTTAAGTGAGATAACAAATAGAGCAAGCCTTCTTGAATAGACACACCCCGTCATGCAAAGGGGGAGGTTGAATGGATGGCAATGTTCTTTACAAATTGAGACTGTTCTATTTAGCATGTAGCAGTTATATGCCCCATTTTTTGTAGCTTAAAAAATGGTATGATATATGATATTATTGTTTTGCATTGGTTCTATTTCTATATTACAAAGTTTTATGCAACCTTGAATTTGTATGTGTTATGGATATGCAATCATTTAGGGCAAATTTTGCAGACCACTGTGTTTTGTGCATGTAATTATGTGAACTACTTGTCTTGAACTCTATCCTTCATAAACGACCATGTAATTATTATATATATCCACATTGAATATTATGTTAAATCTCATTTCAGCTCTAATGTTATGTAATAAGGTTCTATAACATATATGATGAATGCTTTAAGAATGTTATCGTATGAATATTTGAAAGTTCCTATATTTAAAAAAATTTCCCTATTTTTAATAGCCGTCCCCTATAAAATGGCCTCCAAAAAAATCTGTCCCGGAAATGCGTCCCCCCGTCCCCTGCCGTCCCCGTCCCGGAAACTTGGTGGAACATAGGTTATTACTCGAGCGTTGTTGCAACAATATGGATTTGGATTCAACAATGTAAAAAAGGGGGCTCCCACAAGGCTAGGAAAGTATTATTACTTTATTTCAAGACTGATTTTTTCTTGTTGCATTTTTTTGTTGCTTTTGTTACCTTCAAGCCCAATAATATGCCAAAATTTATGGAAGAGTCGTGCTTGATATCCATTCACTTTTGGGGCTTTTTTCTGCGCTTAGATCTATTAGTGCCTTTCTTCATCTGGATCCACTTCTTGCATTAGCATTTTATTATTCTCTGTTGATAGAATGGGTGGAATATTGTGCAACTTTTCGTTCTGCTATTTTGTCTATCCTTTTCCTCAGTTAACAGTATTTTGAAATATTTATTAGCCTTTTTTTTTGAATTTCCTTTTTTTAATAGAGTCTTTAGCATGCTTATTTTGTTTTTGTTTATTCCGACCATTGTTGATAGAGGAAATAATTTCACATGTGTTTTTATCTCCCTTTTTCAATCTTTTTACTGTTGACATTTGTTTCCAAAACGTTTCTTCCTCTCTTAATTGCATCTTTCCATCTTTTATTTCTCTTTTTGCTGCAATTTCTCATTGCTCACTTCCTCCCTTATGTCCTTTAAATAGCTACTTCCATTTCTTTATTCAACTCTTCCTTCTTTTGAAAGAGGTTGCCAATTTTCTTTTGTTCTATTATTTGGCCTAACACTTGAGTTCATATTGTGGTTGGGTCAATCTGGTTTGTATTCCCCTTACATTGAGAAAGTGTGGCTATTGTATGTAGCGTCTATGTGTCAATATCATGTTGTTTATATGTTCTTACACCATCTCAAACTTAAAGGTGATACATGTGCATCATTGATTATCTGGAACGAATAGAGGTGTCAGCCAGTGAAGGGAGGAATTATTTCAGGAGAATACTTGTGTGCATCTTGTTTTGGTGGAATACAAAGGAATTCTTGGCTAGTCTTGGTAGGAGCTTATCCAGTGCGTGTTAGAATGGAGGGATAAGGGGCCCTTTGTTTTCGAAGTTGATTTGGGGTGTAAATTGCACTTCTTGGAGGAAACAAAGGCTAGCCAAAGATTCCATTAATGGCAGAAAGATAAGTGGTAGTTGCAATGAAGATCTGTCCCCCTTTGCAAGCCATGTAAGTCTGGCTTGGTAGTGTAAAATCGTCTCTTTAAATGCTGCCACTGGATGTTCACTTTCTCATCTTGTATGTTTATCGTCGAATGTCTCATTGCTCTTCCCATACAGTATCTCATGTGATGTTGAGTGTATTCTAAGTGAGTCCATAAATGGTGTCGTATAAAAAGTCGATGAATTTTTTTGTAGATCTTGAAAGTTTATATTTAGTCTTGTGCTTAATTCGTCATGCATGTGTGACGCATTACAAAGTAATAAAATGCCACTGGCATATGTCTATAACCTCATGTTGTTCCTTATCCTGCAAAGGAGAATAATGCTGGTCTGTAGCTAGCCATCCATAGGCTGATTGTCATTGACCCTAATCATTTATTCTGTCCACATGCAATCAAGTTTTCTAGAAAACAGAAAATAGTATGGTCTGTTCTATTAAGTGCCATAGTAGGTGACTCTTATTAGTTGCCATTGAGGCCCTTTATTTTCCATCCTACGATTTCATGTCTGGTGTAGGGGAATTTCACCTTCTTCCACTGCGGTACTCTTTCAGTTTCTTCTATCTTCCTTTGATTTTTGGTTGTTGCTTTGTGTCTCTTTTCTCTCCGTCGGGTTCTTCTTCCACTTTCCATCCTTTGTCCCCTATCGTCTTGCCACTCCATTCTCTTGATGAAATGTGATTTTCAAACTGTATCTGCTTTGCTGCTCCCACTTATAGATTTTTATAATGGTCAAGGTTTGACAAATACAGATTTTGCGTATCTTGATGGCACTGTTCCCTAATGTCACGATATGAAACAATGCGGCTAGTTTGATACATACTCTGTCCCATCAATAGCCAGCCTTCTTGATAATAAGGGTGACATATACAACTCAGGTTTCTGTAGATTATCATGTAATACCGAGACATTTACTATTTGAAATCTGCTTTTCTAATAGAGGCTGAAACAGTATTTTGTAATCCATCCACAGTGGTGGACATAGGTGCTTTCAGGTATGTAAACATTAATGCTGTAAAAGGCCCTAGCTGTACGAAGTCAGACGTCTTCATAATAACTTACAGATATTATGATCATAACATCCCCCGTTGAGTCTCTCCATATAGCTAGAGTTTCAGTACAGCACTATTGCAAACTCTGTTAATCAAAAAATCATTTTATTGCAATAAACACCATAATTACTGCCTGGGAGATATTTATACATTCTGTCTGACCCTACATAATAGGAAAATCAAGACTCATCACTTCCTCCTATTCTCTCCCAGGGTTCTATCGTCCATTCTAGAGGCAAGTTGTTTTGCAGGGTTTATTCATCATGTAGGAGATATTTTTAGTGACATATGTTTGAAGCTTCAACTACAATTATAGGAATCAAGACTCAAATCACTTTCTATTTTCCTCTCAAGCTATTCTTTCTTTTCCTATTCTAAAGTAAGTTGTTTTAGACCCAATTCAACCTTCACAGACCACCAACTTCAGCTCTAAATAAATATTTAACTGATGTTATTCTAAAGTGAATTTCTGATTAACTAGACATAAAAACTTAGGCTGATAATTACCTATGTAGTACTTACTACTTAACTACATTTGGATTTCTCCGACATTCCCCCCTTTAGTACGGAATACATAGTAGATAATGTTTTATCCTTTCTAAGTTCCCATTTTCCCAGATTGAAGGCAACACACACATTAATGGATGCCTAGAACACATCAACCAATCAAACAAGCAGATTTTCTTTTGATGTACATATTCTGACGGTTCTATGGGAATGTTACAGTCAACCAATCCATTACAGGGGCTATTATATTGTAATTTTTTTGCACAATATACTACAACTCTGATCAGAAACTTAAGTCACCCTTATATTTTTCCTTTGGCCGTCGGGTTGACAAAAATAGGCCAAAGGTCTTCGATTGGAAAAGGGGACATTACAGATTATCTTCCTTCCCGGGATTGCTTGCCCTCAAGCAATTCTGATATTTTTTTGTCCAAATGTCATGCATTGAGAGACAAAACATGCTGAAATGACCAGCCTGGCCCCTGTTCTCTGTCAAGTGAGCTATAACTTGCCACCAAGTATTCCCCTCAACAAGTTGTATATATTTGGACCTGATGGTTCAACAAACTCCAAAATGAAGACTTCATCTTCTACCATATCATGCAAGTCCTATGATGAAAATAGATTGGAGTACTAGGCATTGTCAATAAACTAAGAACTCATTATTATGTTTATCGTACCTTGGGTTCACTTTGTATTGCCACTACATCAAACATCAATCTTGGAGTTCACAATGACGCACTTGAGATGCACCAATTCCTTCCTTCATTCTCCTCTGGAATCCTGCGATGAATATTGCTGTGAACCAGCTGCTCAATAAGATGAGACGGCTATGTATCTTCAAAGCATTTCAATGGGTTTGTGTTTATTGCTATGTTCCATCATATCTGATCTTCAAGCAAAAATGACTCGTATGAAGATGTTGTCAACTGACATTGGCAGCCACTACAGATCTACTCTTTCTTTGGCTCATTCTTGTGACCAATAATGGCTCACAAACCAGTAAATGTGTCATTGAGAAATCCTTTTGCCAAGTATGATATAAAATATCAGAGTTCTTGCATGACTTGCAAATTCATCACACTGAAACCGACTCCCGGTTTACTAGTTACCCAATTCTTACAGTTTCTCCTATGGCAAAACTTAGGGAAATTGTAAATTTCTTAAAGTGTAAAATGAGCATCCTCACATGAGGGGGGTAAAGAAACATGATTCTTTAATAAACTTCATAAAAATCAAAATACCCATCAAATCTAATAAAACAGAACTTTATGCTTCACAAGTGCATCTATCCGTGGAAGCATTCATCTTTCATACATTGTACGTTGAATCCCATTTTTCTTGAAGACTTTGCACCATGCTTTTCTCCATCTTTAGATGCTGAGCTGCCATCTTCATGAGTGTGAATAAAATACAATTTTGCTGTGGCAAATTTTCACTCTGAAACTGACTTCTCGGTTTACTAGTTACGGAATTAATCAGCCTTTCTCCAGGAAAACTTAGGCCTTTATATCAGAATTTCCTATGGCTGCCTAATAAACTGATTTTTCTCCATGTGTAGATGATATGAACCAAATTCAAATCAGCACTATCAAAATTCATCATATAAATTATTGCATACCTCATTGGAACTTGAAGACACCAAAGTGCTCTCTTGAAGAGTTGTATCATCCATCCTGTGAAGATGCTCTATTTCCTTCCACGTATCAACCATTTAGAAGCTATGATGTGATATCTCCTTCTCTTGCCTGCTCAGTCTTGTAGCCAATACTTGGGTGCATGTCCATGTAGTCCATGAAAGGAAGTTTCTCCTTAACATCTTGAGGAAGAATGCTATACTCCTCAAATATGCTAATCAACTTCTAGCTTCTTTGTCCTGTGGTGTTGGACTTTCAATGTGAATAGAAAGTGATGATGATCTAGGCCTCCGATCTTGTCTGCACTCTCAAACTGTCTCTATGCTATGTCTTGACCTAACCACACGCCATAACTGCTGCATGGTCTGCATCATCTGTTGATGGGTGTCTGACCATTCCATAAGAAGATCGCTATCCATGTTCCATGGAAAGCTTTTCTGTCTAACTCCCATGATTCAGCTCTATTCCAACCTCTCGTGGCCTATCAAATCAAAAACCCTCCAGGTGGGAGGAACATTGCTCTGATACCACTGAAAGATCCCCAAAAGGATCTTTTACGCTCCAATGAGTTTTAAATCAAACAGAACAACAAATACAGATTTTTCGTATGTTATGGCACTTTTCCCTAATGTAAATCTGAAAAAATGCGGCTAGTTTGGTATATAAAATTCCCACAACAGCAATCAAACCAAATAAAATCTGACCTGTGCGTATTGCCAGCGTAAAATACATATAAAATCTGACTTTTCTGAGTTGGATCATTAATCTGAAATTTATATCAGAAATCTGCAGATCTAAAGAGGCTGAAACAGTAATATAAATCCATCCACAGTATTGAAAATATCTTCTCCTGAGTTGTAAAAAATAAATACAACAGATAGCAACAAGAATCAGACGTTAGAATGACTTCAAACCATCACATAACAGCCCCATTTGAGTCGCTCCATTAGAGAAAAATCAGTACAACACTGGATGCAACTCTGGTTATCAACTTTTTATTGCAAAAACTCCATAATTACCGCTGAAAAAATCATTGAAATTCTGTGTAAGCTCTATGGAAAATCTAGCGCAGAAATTCCTCCTAAACTCTAAGAGGGTTTTCGTCCTCTAGAGGCAATATACTAAGGGTTTTTCGTCCTTAGAATATTTTTTAGTGAAAGCTTCAAGCTTCAACACAATTCAGAATATATCAAATGAATATGGAAATGCCTCTCAAGCAAGTCTACTTCTCCTTTTAAAGGAAGAAGAGACCCAAAACAACCTTCAAGACCACCAATCAACTTGTATGATTCTTTCGATGCATTTTCCACCCTCCATTTCTCTTAGGGAGAATACAAAAGGTATAATTATTTTCTTCTCTCCCAAGGCTGGTCGCTTTTCCCTAGAGGGAATACACAATAGAAATGTTTTTATCCTTTCTAAGTTCCCATTTTCCCCTTAAGGCAAGTCGCCATTTTCCCTAGAAAATACAAATTAAATAAGTGCTTTTCTTTTGATGTACTTTTCTAGGTTCTATTTTAATGTTAAGTTTATTAATTTATTATATGTGCTATTATATTGTAATTTTTTGCACAATATAATAAAATTAATAAAACTTAAGTCACCCTTATATTTTTCCTTTGGCCGTCGGGTTGACAAAATAGGCCAAAGGTCTTCAATTGGAAAAGGGGACATTACATTGTTGTTGAAGATATGCTTTAGACCAATGGTTTTCCTTATGATTTTTGATTTGAACTTTCTTGCTTGCATCTGTTTGATCTGAATTGGACAATGAAATGTTAGCAAAATCAACTAAATAAGTCGCTATTCTCAAGTAGTCGAAACAACTAAGTTTGTAACTTGAAACATCCTTAACACTTGTTTTTGTTCCCTCTTCCCAAATTCATATTGGGAATGCATCCTTGAGGTCCTGGTGATGTGCTTTACCCAATGGTTCCTTGAATGCATTTTTGATTTGAAGGATCGATGTGCTCCATAAATTAATATGAAGTTGGGGACTCCTAATGAAATGTTAGCAACGTATTTTTTAAGCCACTTCTCATTTGTAATTTAAAGATTTGTAACTTGAATACATTCTTAATACTTTTTTCTATAGAGTTTTAGACAAAATGGAGTAATATCCATGGTCTAGGTTTCCTTGATGTTAGGTAAAGGAAGATATTAGGTGACCGAACACCAGTAGATGCCAATTCCATCTGTCCAGTCAGACACATGAAACTATATATAAACAATAATAGAGCATCACCCATAGCTGATAGGATCCAAAAATGAATGTAACACTGTGATAGAAGTTGACAAACTATTCAGATCACAATTGTGTATTTGTAAAATACCTAAAATGAGACACAGGAACACTTGTCTAATTGCACAAGGTGGCGGTTTCACATGATGATCTCAATGCCATGATTGTAACACTGTGATAGTCAATGGACTGCAAATGAGATCTCTTCCTAGTTTTGTAGTCTCTACATGCCTTTTATTGATGTAAACAATCCAAGATTATATTTTGTGCGTGTCATTATAAATTCATTGGTAAGAGCAAGTTAGCATGTCTCAGTAGCTCTTATTGCCATTTCGAGTTGAGTATCTGCAACAAGTCAGCTGGTATGTGCAAGTCGCTAGAGCAACTAATAGGTGTGTGAACACTATGTACATGTTGATGACTAGTCAAGAAGGCCCCTTGAGAAGTTGCAGTCCAAATCCTGTACCAGACAAGTTGATAGTGGAGAATATGACTGATAAGAGATCCAACAACTCTTCCACAACATAACTTGGTCGTCTGTACATTTCTACTGAGTACAACCTTCGGCACTGTGCAACATAAACAAGTTGTTTACTTCTTTGTAAACAGGCTGAAAGTTTTAGTGCCTAGGACTTGTATCCTATCTGTCATGTAGAAAGATGTAGCACATTAGAAATAACTCTGTAATTCTAATCATGGAATTCAGCTCTGTGGCTCCAGTATCAGCACCAGTCGGTCAGTAATAGCAGTGAATGGTACATTGACCTTGTCATGTGATGATAAGCGCGCGTACCTTTGTATGCTTACCTCACATGATGTGCGAAGCAATTCTGATACTTTGCAATTTACTCTATGGAACAATTACAACCCCTGGTATTGCACTCACATGATTGATTGCCAAACCCTTGGCATCCTTTGTGGCTTCCCCTATCAGAGAGTGCGATAAAGTCTATGCATAAAAAACCACCAGTTACCAGTCGTCTCCTCATCAATGATTCAAATAGCGGACAATACACTATTTCTAACAAAATTGGAGCAAGAGATATCTGTAAGGAATTGCTAGACTAAAATCATTGCTGAAGCTTGGAGCTAGTAGCACCTCAAGATGAAGAAGCAACACTTCATCAAGATACTGGAAAAGGCTGTCAGCAAGGCATTGGTTCTATCAGATTGCATTGGATGGCTTGAATGGTAAGAGAATATTACTAAGGCTCGTCATTGAGATAATGCACCTAGGTGCTTCTTTTGACAGTTCCTGGAGGAGCTGTATTTCTGGAAGAGCAGCATCAACATAGTGTCCTAATGATGACATTCTTACCAGCTGCCTGTTCATGGTTTTGTGAATGACTTGTGTTTGCTAAACATGGATTGAGGTATCTCTTACCCATATGAGGTTGATATGAATGAAAAATGCTTGACCATTGGTTGAAGGCTCATGTATGGATGATAGTTGACATTCTTTTCAGTTTGAATCTCCATTGGAATAAGGTGACCTGAATTTCAAAAGATGCAAGATACAACATCATTCTAGTCAACGGCTTAGAAATTGCTTCTTTGCAAATATGTCTGCTCGTGTTAGGTTGGAACGCACAGGGATCAAGTAAAATGTTGAACTTTGTTAAGACCAGGTCACTGAGTTTCAACATTTCCAACAAGTCTATGTATGACGTTGGAATAAAGTCCATTATCTGACAATAGAATCATCAAAAAACAAAGCCATCAATGGGCCACAGCAATATTGTAGTCATTGCATGTATTTTTTAAGGCTAGGATCACATTGTCATGAAACATCATCTTTGAGGACTTCATTGTTCAGAAGTTGGACCGGTCAATAGGACCATATATTCTTAAATATGCCGTTTGAATATCCACAAGTACCTTGAGATGGAAAGAATCTTGAGGAGCCATAGCATTCCATCTTCAAATGCTAATGACCTCATAAGATGGTTTGAAAAGTAAAAGTAGGACCAAACCTCAATTGAAAATAGATAGTTGAATACAATGCTAGATTTACTATCCTCACTTTTGCAAATTCAGCATTCTAGCTGCATCAATTGGTGGTGTTTTGGGACTTCAGAATGCATAAATGTTGCAAAGGTTATTGAAAACAGATTCCTGTTTTCAAGATGTTCAAAGAAGACCATAACTTCCTTTGAAGGGATTGAAGTTGGGTGTAACTCTGATATGGATGAGAAGATTTCTTGTACTTCCATTAACGTAGAGGTAAGTTTTTTAAAATAGCACTGAGGCTCATGGTAAAGTTGAACTTCCTTAAATCTTTTCATATTAAGATTCAAATTAAGAAGATGAGAGTTGACATTTTACAAGAAACTTTGCTTTCTACAGTTGCTAGACAAGCTTAGGTTGGAAACTTATGGAACATCTTTATTCTTATTCTTTAGGTTTGGTGAGACAATGAAAGTAGAAATAGAGGTGACCAAACAATTCTGAAGTCAAGTTTGGTATAATTGAACATTTTATTGATGAAGTTTTGGTGGATGTTGTACCACTTGATCTTCTGTGGTGGTGTTTTTGGCAGCCATTATATGTGTGTTAGAAATACCATTCAGACCTATGAGAAAGGCTAGTAAGTACCAATTAGTCAAGAATGGGGAAAGGTACATTATCAAAGCATATGAAGGGAAATAAAATCTGTCATAGTAATTGTCAATCAAACAAAGAGATTAATTAAGGCTAGAGTCAATGGAGTTTAGCTTCGCTTCTTGTGAGAATTGAACAAGCTAAATGGGTATGAAATGTCCAGGACATTTCCGGAAACGTTTCTTGGAAGTTTCCGGCAAACGTCCAAGAAGTTTCCGGGACGTTTCGTGGTTTATATATTATAAGGAAAGAGTTTATTCCAGTTTGTTGTTGTGTTACTCCACTTAATTTTTTTCTAAATATAGCCTATATTTCTGCTCAGAGAATTTTCCAAACCCAGGAATAAGTTACAGTGTGCTCAGCTGTAAAGTCTTATAACCTTTAAACTATACTAACAAGGAGGCACATTAAACAAGCCTAACGATAGTTTGGGTCAGAATGGTAATCCAAATAAAGTAGGAAGAATCTAACAGAAACCAAGAAATGCCAGACTAGAAAGAAGGTTTTGACTCAATGTATTACTGCTCCTTAGAGTAGAATTTTCCATTGGAATCCTCAATCAAATGAATACAATGAAGTGGGTTACAACAATAATTTTTGAAACATGGATGCATGACAAATGATTATGAAGAAAATCTAGATGCTATATTCTAGAATCTAGATTATAATCATGTATATATGAAACATTGAAATTCTAACCATGTTGAATGATGAATCTTTAGAACTTCAATGAATACAAAATATTTTGAGTGCTTTATCTCTTATGGTCTATGGACTAAAATTTTGAAAATGAGCACTATGCATATATATATTTATATTTTAAATTTTTTTATAATATATTGTACGGATGTTTCCTGTAACGTTTTTGTACCCAAGGTTTTTTGAAAATCTGTGTTTCCGCGTTTCGAACCCGTACCCATTTCCTGGCAACATAGAGATTATTAAGTATTTGAATATAAAGCTTTCTTCTAGTGCCTACTAACGAAGAGTATCAGTAAATCGAAGAGTTTTTGCAACAATTTAAGGGACAAAAGCCCACATGTATGTAGATCTAATTTTTACCGGATTGTCCTCTTCCCAACATTGGTCTCTATTGACTACATTGATAGAAACAAATGAGGTAAGGAAGCAATTACAATGTTTGTAAGACCAAGGTGTAGACTGTCCTAACACATCTCCATGTGGTTCTCCTATTGTTATTGTACCTAAGAAGATGGTTCTTGGTGAATGTATATTGATTATAGGGCCTTGAATAAGATAACCTTCAAAAACAAGTACCCTCTTCCATGGATTGATGATCTATTGGATCAACTTCATTATGCTAAGTATTTCACAAAGTTGGATTTGAAATTTGGGTGTCATAAAGCTAGAATCAAGGAAGATGACGCGTGGAAAAAAAACATTTAAGACAAGGCAAAGTTTGTATGTGTGGCTTGTATTTTGTTTTGGGTTTGTGTAATGCTTTTGTTACCCGTATGAGGTTGATTAATGAGCTAGTGAGATTATTCATAGATATTAGATATGTGTCATTGTTTACTTGGATGATATCATGTTTATTAACAAAACTAATGAGTATCTAATGCTCTTTTGAAACAAGTTTTGCAAGTGTTTAAGGAGAATAAGCTATTTTTCAACGAGAAGAGTGTTTTTACTCAACAATCACTTGTCTATCTGGGGCAAGTGGTTGAATATGGAGAATTGAGAATTCTAATGTGACCAAAATAAGAGTTTGTAGCTGCAATTCAGTACTCGAGGAAGTTCATCAGGTCTTTTTCCACAGTAGTAATACTATTTCATTCCATTAAAAGTAAGGAGTAAGTAGTTTACTTGTGGTAGAAATTAGCAAAATGAATTTGTTGAGTTGAAACAATAGATTAGCAATGCACTAGATTTAGCTGTACCTAATTGCATCTACCATTTGAGGTTATAACAGATGCAAGTGATTATGCTATGGGGACTGTCCGTCCTATTGCACCATGAGGTAAATCTGTTTATTAATATTCAGAGTTGTTTCATAGAGCAATTTTGAATTACTGCACATATGAAAAATAATTGTATCTCTTGTTCAAGCGGTTAAGAAATAGAAGCATTATCTAATGGGAAAGAAACCATTATTCATACAAACAATAAACCACTCCAATATTTTCAAACACAAAAGTTGCAGCAGGCATGAGACTAAATGGACAGGTTCTTTCAACAATTTCTTTTAGTTATTAAATATAAAAGAGGTGAATAACTAGCTGTCTGATATGTTGTCTAGACCTCATCTGGTTTCAGCTTGAGCTATTTATCCATGAGGCATATGGTTAGGAATATGAGCATGATGCAGACTTTGAAGAGATATTTCAGCAAACAAAAGAGGCAAAAAGTGCAGATTTTGCGCTTAAAGAGGACTACTATCTCCAAGATTGTTTGCTTTTCAAGTTAGGTATGCTTTGTGTTCCCAAGGAAGGAAGGATTCAAATGATGAGGGAAGCTCATACATTGAAAGTTGTAGGTCATTTTAGTTCTACAAATACTATGGGGCATTTGCAAAGGTATGCTTATTGCCCAAACATGCAAGTTGATGTTGCAAAATTCAAGAGACGATGTATGTTATGTAGCACAAGTAAGCCTAGTAATAGATGGTTGGGTTTATATATGCCACTACCAATTCCTTGTAGGCCATGGAGAAGTATTTCTATGGATTTTGTAGGAGGTTTGCGTTTATCGAAGGAGGGGCATGATTACGTGTTTATTGATATAGACCAGTTTAGGAAGATTTGTTTCCTCATTCCTTGCAAGAAAACTCTGAAGGGAAATGATAAAACTGGACTATTCTTCACTAATGTTTTAGTTATTTTGGTTTGCCAAATTCTATCATTTCAGATAGAGATTCAAGATTTTTGGCCAAATTTTGGACAACCTTGTGGGAAATGGACAACAAGTTGAAGAGATTAGTAGCTTTTCACCCACAAACTGATGGTCAAATAGGGTTGGTCAATACTCTTGAGGGGGCATATTAGGAAGCATCCTAAAACTTGGGATGGAAATTTGATATATTCAACTTTCTTATAACAAGGCAATTCAATCTTCTACTAAGAGATCTGCTTTTGAGACATGTTTTAGTCACTTCCCTCCTAGTCTGTTCGATGTTGTGTTGGGATAGCCACGCAAGGAGCAAAAAAAGGTGGATTTGAAAATCCACAAGTGCAACATCATCTGCATTTTTTTTTATGGCATTGAGCTAAACTCGAATATCTTTCATTTGAAGATGTTTTGGACAGGGATCCATCCTCAATCATTTTTGTAGAAAATAGTAGATTCTTTTGGTTCAAGACTCGAATTTTCTTTGAAGTTTGACACTTTTTTTAGGCTGGTCCAAACAACACTTGCCACAATGGCATTTTGGACTTCATGTATTAAATCATCAGAAACAAACAATTTTAACGACAGAACAATCTTATGATGCTTGTTATAGTCGACAATTTTATTTGCAAGCCTAGATTCCTTGTCGAGAATAATTTTATCACAATCACTATATTCCACAATTGTTAAAAACTTATGACTCCACATGTCGTATTTCTGACCATTCAGTTTTTGCACTTCCGGGAGAAGCAAACCATTTTCACAGTTGAAAAGCTTAAAAGTGCATTAAAAACTGGTGAAAGACATTTCTTCAAATTCGTAGAATGAGATTACCAATGTGACTGTAGACTTACATTCTGGTCTGGACTGCAGTTGCATCTTTTTGGTATGTGGTCTGGAAAATGTCTGAAAAACATCTGTTTTGGTTTGAACTACTCAAACAATAGGTTACAAGAAATAACATAGAACACTCGTGAGTAACATGACTGAACCTATGTTCCACGGGGACATGTCCCCTGCCTTTTTAGGCTCGTTCCCATACTGGGGACGTTTTGGAAACTCGGGAACGGGTAGGAAACGCCCCCTACCTGTCCCCAATCTGCTAAAAAAACTAGGGACGTCCTCAGGACGTCAAAATTGGAGTAGGGGATGGTAGGGGACACCTAGACGTCCCCGGTTACGGCTAGGGGTACGGCCAGGGGACTTCTACAAGTCCCATGATTGTACCAGGGATGTCTGGGTGTCCCCTACATCCCAACAAAGGTAAAGTTAAATCTTTTTTAAAAAAACACAAAGTTAATTTCAAAAAAAGGAACCTATACCTAAAATAACCTCTTACAGCTAAAACAAAAAAGAAGCTTGTTTTTGCCATTTCCCATCTTGTGAAGGAGAAGACAAAGAAATGAAAACAGCAGAGAGAAGAAAAGAGAACAGTGAGAAGAAGGCAAGAGAGCAATATTCTACAGTGAATTCATTTAATAGTTTTGTATTGCTCATGCAGTAATGTGTCTATGAATAGAGAACATACAATAATATGTTTCGGTGATAAACAAATTGTGGTTTTATGTTGAATGGTTTGCTGTGCAGCAGAGGGTGTATAAATAGAACATTGAGTAATATGTTTTCATGAAAAACACGGGTATTTACCCAATTCTTTGAACTATGTGTATGAATACATAACGTAGAGTAATGTGTTTTGGTGAAAAACACTGTGGTATCAGTTTAATGTTGTGTTGTGCAGGACAGGGTCTATGATTAGAGCATAGAGTAATACTAATATGTTTTCCAAAAAGGACTGTTTTTGACTCAATGTTGTGAAAGGTGTGTGAGACTACAAAACATAGAGTAAAATGTTTTGGTGGAAAAGAGTGTGTTATTAAGTTCAATGTTGTGTTGTGCAGCAAAGATGTATGAACAGAGCATAAAGTAATATGGTTTGCTGAAAAAAAACAGCGGGTTATTTACTCATTTCTGAAAAACCATATTATCATGACCGCTCCAATATGCATGCTCAAAAGTGTGACAATGCATTTGCTAATTGTATGCTCGATGATGCATATGATTGCATTTGAATTGTTTTTGTGTAGGTGTTGTGTACTATATACTTTTTCTATGTTTCAGAGATATTGTAGTGAGTACTTGAAACTTGCAGCCCTTGGACATTTAATTGTAATTATTATTGTAATTGAAACTTGAATCTTATGTGAAATCTCAATTCAGCTCCAATTTTATGTATTAAGGTTCTATAATATGTGTGATGAATGCTTTATCAATGTTATCATATGAATATTTGAAATTTCCTATATTTTTTATATCTTCCCTTATTCTTTAATAGCCGTCCCCTGCCGTCCCCTAAAAAAAACCTCCAAAAAAATCCGTCCTGGAAACACGTCCCCCCGTCCCCTGCCGTCCCTGTCCCGGAAACTTGGTGGAACATAGGACTGAACGGATCATGAAAAAGAGAAAAACGTGACTGAATTGTATGGAATCTACACAAAAGCGTTTGCAACTTGGAGTCTGAAAGTCACTCTTTTTCTATGCCCTAGCACCAAAATGTCCTCTGCACTTTCGACTGAAAATCGTGGCAAACACATGATAAAAACAGTCTGCAAATCGTGGAAAACGCTCATGATAAAAAAGGTCTGCAAATCGTGGTTTTGACTCTGCCTAGTATTCACGTTGTCCTTTCACGTCTGTTTGGACTGCTTCCCCACACATCCATCACTGTTGCAGATCTTCACAATTTATCCTCTGCTTCGTTGTTCCTTCCTGTGCCCTTGCAATATCTGATTTCTTCCTCATCCAACGTCTCTATTGGCATCTGTATTTTACGCGTCTCATCGTCTTGTGCCCACTTTAGTCTGGTTCTGGTCCTCTCTTCTCATGCCCTACCACAATCCATTTCAACTTGCAGGTCTGATATCTCCCGTTCATTTGAAAATGTCATCCACTGGAAAATAGTCTTCACATCTCTCCTGGGCTTCAAACTGTTGAATCCTCCCATGCCGTAATGAGGCTGCACCTGACTCCTCACCTGCCCTTATTTGACTGAAACTTGATTTTTGTACCCTTCTTGTAGGACTTCCTCAAACAGGTCTGAACCTCTTGCTTCTATTCCGTTCGTACCCAACTAGGGCTTCCCTCAACTCTAGCTCTGATACCAATAATATATGAGTTTTCTAAGTATGCTTGTTCTAGTTAGAAATCTTATCTCTGGTCCTATCAGTTCATCTTGAATCACTAGTACTGGGGTTGCTTTGGCCATTTAGAATCCTTGAACCCTGTGCCGATTTGTTGTTTCCTGCTTCTTTTCCTTGATATCAACATTTTTCTTTGCGGCATCTCATTTCTTGTTATTCCTTTCTCCTTTTTTTCAATAACCCCTTTTGTATTGCCTGTTTTCCATTCTTCTGGAATCCCTAAAATTTTCCATCCCCATTCTGTTTCTCTCAAGTGTTGCTTACTGTCTCCTGCTTCCAGATTTGATATTCCTTTATCTAATCCTCCTTGCCATTGTCTCCCTTGTGCAACTCCATCTCCATTTGTCTCTATCATGGGTGTAAAATATTTATATGTAAATTGATTTTTATTAAATTAATATAGTGCATGTCAGCCTCAGCCCTTAAACTGTAAACAAGCAGGGTGATAATATAAAAAAGGCAAGCAAGAGAACTTTTCTCTTGCTTTTGGCAGGTGTCCCCAGTTGTAGAGGACTTTATGGTGGTTCTTTGAGAGTGTGCTAGAATATAATATTTCTTGTATTCTTCACCTATTCTCTTGGTTTCATTGATTTCATTTGCTTTCTCAGGTGTGCCCATCATATTTTTGTCATTACAGATATCTGGACTTTTTCCCTGAAGTTATCCTATTTTATATCAGCTGAATTTTTGTCAATTTAATACAAGTTATTTGTCAGCCTCATTTCCTGGTATAAACCACAATATTGTGATGGTTGATGGTTCATTATTCTACAGAGCATCTTTGACAAGTTAATAGAGATATGCTTGTATCCGTAATATTGGTTTCACCTCTTTGCTCCTCCTATTCTCTTGGTTTCATTTGCTTTCTCAGGTGTGCCCATCATATTTTGGTCATTACAGTTATCTTGACATTTTTGATCAAGGTATCCTATTTTGTATCAGCTGAAATTTTTCCAATTTAATACAAGTTATTCATTAGCTTCATTTCCTGGTATAAAACACAGAATTGTGAAGGTTCATTATTCTCTATGCCAATTTAATACAAGCTAATAGAGATACGCTTGTATCTGTAATAATGGTTTCCCCTCTTTGCTGGTTGATCTTTAAGTATTAAGGGCATGCTCTTTTGCTGTTCTGGATAGTTTTGGCAAATCAACTCCATTTAGACATTCATTTTGATATAAAACAGTGTACCCCGGGGATGTGTCCCCTGTGTTTTTAAGGCCATATCCTGTAGTGGATGTTTTGGGGACAGGCAGGAAACGTACCCCCAACAGTCCCAGAACTTGTGTTTTTGGGGGAAACATCCCCGGGATGGGAAGAAATTTGTAGGAAACTGCAGGGAATTGCTAGCGGTTTCCTAAGTCCCAGTAAAAAAAAAGGAACGATTTAAATAAAAAACTCAAAATTGAAGAGTAATATGGTATGATCATACAGTTCTTCCCACAAGTTCTCAATATCTCAAAGTTACACATTATTCTATAACCTGGCCTATTGTAGATAGCTATCTGTTTTTGCTGTAAAATTGAGAAAGTGTTTACAACTCACCTGTTTTTTTATTTTATTGTTTAAGTCTGATGTTTCCTGTGAGTAAATGTGTATTGATTAAATTTAAGGTTTTGATATCACATAAAATTCTAATTATAAAAAAGGGTATGCTTCTGTTGGAAAAATGCAACTATCTTCACTTCAAAACTTAATTTTTTCTACCGTCTTAAATATTCAACAAGGTAAGCAAGGAAGACGTTTAATTAAATTTTTCTAGTTTTAAATTGACTCAATTATTCAGCCCATGAAGAAAAAATACTGTAGTCCATAATTGTGAAATGGATTCATCCCTCTTTCTGGTGCCATGAACTGCCCTCCACTTATCCCCAAAATTATAGTTGGTCGTGCCCAAAAGAAAGCAAATTGTTGGATGAGCAACAGCCACATTGTATCCAAACGACTGATTGTTCTCATTTGATGATATAAAGTTTTGTCATTTAGTACAGCTACACTTGGACAGACCCCTGAATTTTTACATTGCATAATATACTAGCTGGCAAATTGTAACTATCATCGTTCTTACATTGCCTTTTTTTGTCATTTTTAGCTGAAACTTGTAGCCTTTGGACATTTTTGATTTAATTTTTATTTATTAAAACTATATATATGCACATTGACACTTAGAGGCTCATGTGAAATCTCAATGCAGCTCTAATGTTATGTATTAAGATTCTATAATGTATATGATGAATGCCTTATCAATGTTATCGTGTGTGTGTGCACGCGTGCATGTTTGCGCGTGTGCGTGTGCGTGTGAAAATTTCCTATATTTTTAATTTTCCCTTATTTTTCGATTGCTAGTCCCTCAAAAAATGGCCTTCCAAAAAAACTGTCCCGGAAATGTGTACCCCTGTCCCCTGCTGTTATTGTCCCAGAAACTTGGTGTAACATAGAGTTAAAAGGTTTATGGGTTAGTAATCTTAATTGCTGGTTACTTTGCTGGAGCATAAGGTATTTTCCAACTCATTAATTTTCTTGATGTACCTTTTTTTTTCAGCACTCTATTTTTCAGAAAATATCAAGCATGTTAATTGTTGGCCCGCAAGGTGTATGCCCGTAAATATCAATTTTGAAATTCATAAATTTGTCTTTAATAGTGTAGTGTACGTTTTCCATTTTTTGGGGATCTTTTTGTAAATATTCTGCACATTCCAACATAAAGTAGAGGAAACCATTATGAAGTCTCTTGGCACTCAGTTGGGTTCAAGTCAAAGAATATTTTTACAGTTCAACAAGACAATTTGGTTTCCATTGAGATGGCTGATACCCCAAAATTTCATCCAATCAAAACATTTACATTTTGGTTCTTAAATACGTATCCTGGCGACTTCGTAAATTTTATATTAACCCAGTTGGTTGAGTTGCTTATGCTAATTTTTACATTGTCGGGTTCCTATCAATGTGTCATAGTCTTTTGTGCACTACTTGAAGGTCTGAGGTGGTAACAGGCTGGGATTCTTTCTTCCTGCACACTGTGGTTGTGAAATATGTTTTTAATTGTGGTAAATTTGAAGAATTGCGATTTTCAAAACTTGGGACATGAATGCACAATATATGTGGTGTATTGCATTTAGTACTTGAAGCTTTATGACACTGAATGACAGTGGATTTATGTGATAATGCTTTCCTAGGCTTCTTATGTGTTCCAGACTGAAATAAACAGAACAGTGATGTTCACAAATCTACAATGGAGTTATGAGTTCTCTCTACAACTTATTGTAGATCACATGTCAGGAAAGATTATAGCTATGCTATGAACACTGATTCAAAGGTCAAAAATTCTGTTGGAACAATGAAAGAAATAATAACTCCAAATGGCTGTATGGTTTTTATTTTTATCCAAGGCAATGGTTTTTTGAGCTTTCTGATCCTCCTCTCAGGTTCAAATTTAGGTATATTTACTAGGGTGAATACAAGTCAAGGGTATCACGTGACTAGTCTTCAGAACTATATTCCATTATGCATGTCTTTGAGTTGTCGAAATTTTAGGTGAGTCAGGAGGTCTTGGATATTCACTCTGTGATATAGCAGAGATTGCATCACATTGTCACATAGGTCAACTTTTCGTGTGTTGACTCTTAGTCTTAGATATTGAGTTTGGGATTTAGCAGAGATTGCATCACATTGTCACATAGGTCAGCTTTTCGTGTGTTGACTTTGTTTCCTCAGCAGCTTTAGGACAAAACTCGGCTTCCACTAAACTGTTTGTTTCCCTTGGACCAAGTAATAAGTTTATTCTTCGTTATATATATGTTGTTTCTCTTGCTCCCTAAAATGTCTTTTGGAGAACTCAAAGTGAACATCGAGAAAATAGAAAGTGTTGTTTTTGGAACTAACGACAAATGTATAAGTCTAAAATACTATGAAACTCAAAAAATAGTCTGTCTAAAATACAATGAAATTAACAAGTCCATCATACATATATCTTTACAAGGTAAGACTGATGAACCTGATTGACGGTGCCATGCTTGATTACATAGGTTGTAGGCCTCTGCCTCTGGTAGCCTAGTGCATTGCATGAGCCAAATCTGTAAGAATAAGGTTTGAAACAATTAACCAATGCTATTCGTATTATTATCGGCATCTTCAATTTAGGAAAAAGGAAAGAATAATTTTTTTTTATTGATGCATCCTACAAGGATTATTGAGAGACCCAAATGTTAAAAATTATTTAAATTCGGTTCATGCATCACAAAACTGTAATTTACATATATTAAATATGCTTATACTAATTACGTATTCGAGTAAATAACATAGTTAACTTAAGTCTAGTAGATGGGGTGGAGAGGGGTGGAGGGACAGTTCAAATTTTAGGGGATGGCTATTAAAATAATATATAAAAACGAATATTTAAATATTTTAACTATAGTCAATTTATTAAAGACGAGATTTCTAGTACATAAATATGCAATCAAATCCTCTGAATAAAATCTTAAAACTGTGTAAGAATTTTAAAATCAGGGGTTAAAAATTATGTAATGTTATTTTGGGTACTTTTGGGATTAGGGTTCCATGTTTTTGGTAAAAATAATCATTTCTTTTTGTAAAAGCATCAAAAATGCAAAGAAATTTTTAAAACATTGGGATGCCCCTCAATGTCCCTAAGTCCCTAAAACGTTTGAGACATCTGGGAAATTACCAAACTCTAGGGGATGCGTTCCTGCAAAACACAGGTAGATAAGGCTGGTAATGAAATTGGACCTTCAGGCACAAGGAATAAATTGATAGTTTATCATATGATGATATAAGGTCCATTACCTCTGTTTGTCTCATGTGAAGTGGCTTATGTATACAGTA
Organism: Taxus chinensis; assembly: GCA_019776745.2. NCBI lineage: Eukaryota > Viridiplantae > Streptophyta > Pinopsida > Cupressales > Taxaceae > Taxus > Taxus chinensis. The sequence goes on along the minus strand of CM034152.1, from coordinate 574,492,929 downwards.
TACCTGTTAATTATTGTATTTCTGCATATTTTTGTTCACAGAACTGCCAACATGTATATAAATGTCTTGTGGATGTTGCTGATATGTCTCATACAGGATGAAATCCATGAGCGGGATCGTTTTTGTGATTTTATGCTAGTTATACTCAGGTAATACGTCAGTATGCATTTGTAGTTTGTAATTTGTTTGATTTGTACTGGTAACATTTTCTTATTTCTTTTAAAATTTGGCTGCAGAGATTTACTACATTCTCGGCCAGATTTACGCCTGGTTAGCTTCTCACTTGCTTTGTCAGCTTTTTTAATTGAGGAGCTTTTAAATTCTATGGTGTTTTACATATTGTTGCTAAATTTTTACATTCTGGTGTTTTACCTTTTGTTGACAAATTTTTACATTTTGTTTGTTGAAACAAAAAGTGAAGAAAGAAAATTTATTTGCCTGGTGTCTTCATTATGAACAGATATTAATGAGTGCCACTCTTGATGCCGAAAAGTTTTCAATGTATTTTGATAACTGTCCCATCATTCGCATCCCTGGATTCACTTACCCGGTAGGCTGTTCATTCTCATAACTTTTCCATCCTGTAAGTATCGTGATTTTACACCCAGGATAAGATTGCTTGGCATTACTAAGCTGACATTTTCATGTGATTTTTTAGGTCCATTCATACTATCTGGAGGATGTACTTGCTCTTGTAGAATTCAGGAAGGATGGAAAACCTATAAATAATGATAATAATAAGAATTTTGCAAGTGAGAACAGTTCATCACTGACTGAAGAAGACAGAAATGCTATGGATGACGCTATCACTCTAGCCTGGCTAGAAGATGATTTTAATTTGCTAATGGATATAATTTCAGGAAATCCAACCCCGGAACTGTGTAATTATCAACATTCTTTAACTCGAGCTACGGCACTAATGGTTACTGCCGGCAGAGGTAGAGTCGATGATGTTTCTCTGCTGCTCTCCTTCGGTGCTGACTGTTTTTTACAGGCACAAGATGGAAGTACGGCTTTAGAATGGGCTCAGAGAGAGCATCAAGACGAAGCTGCAGAGCTCATCTCTAAACACTCTGAAGAAAAATCCCAATTACAATCAAACACTGAGGAAGCAGAGCTGCTAAAGAAATATTATACCAGTGTTGATGTGGATGAGGTTGATGTTGGACTTATTGAGAAGTTGCTAAGAAAGATATGCAAGGATCCTACCACAACCAATTACGAATCAAAGCAAGGAGCTATACTGGTATTCTTACCAGGATGGGAAGAAATATCACGTTGTAGAGGGCGTTTGCAAGCATCTCCTACCTTTGGGGACAGTTCAAAGTACCTAATTCTGCCTCTGCACTCCATGGTCCCTTCTATAGAGCAGAAGAAAGTGTTCAAACGGCCACCTTCCGGTGTTCGAAAGATTGTGCTCTCCACAAATATTGCTGAAACTGCAATAACTATTGATGATATTGTCTATGTCATTGACAGTGGTCGCATGAAAGAGAAAAGCTATGATCCTTATAGTAATGTATCTACACTTCAGACAGCCTGGATATCTAAGGCAAGTGCAAGACAACGAGAAGGAAGAGCTGGCCGATGCCAAGCAGGGACTTGTTATCATCTCTTCTCTAAAGTCCGTGCTGCGGCTTTGCCTGATTATCAGATACCAGAGATTAAAAGGACTCCTCTTGAGGAGCTGTGTTTGCAGGTAAGTTGTAGATTCATAATATTGAAAGCTTAGATGTTTATGATTTTCTTTTCATCATATTTCTTGTGGATGTTAACTGGTGTATGAATTTCTTCTAAATTATTCAGGTGAAATTACAAAATCCTTATTGTAACATAAGTGATTTTATAAGTAAGGCTATCGACCCACCAGTCGATCTTGCTGTTCGTAATGCTATCATAATGCTACAAGATATTGGGGCTTTAACACGTGATGAGAAACTTACAGAACTAGGAAAGAAGTTGGGTTCATTACCAGTTCATCCGTCAACAAGCAAGATGCTTTTATTTGCAATATTGATGAACTGCCTTGATCCTGCTTTGACAATAGCCTGTGTAGCAGGATACAGAGAACCTTTTGTTTTGCCAATGGCACCAAATGAGAAAAAACAGGCCTTTGCAGCAAAGATGGAGCTTATAGCAACCTATGGTGGCTACAGTGATCACTTGGCAATAATTGCAGCATTTGATGGTTGGAAACAAGCAAAGAATAAGGGACAACAAGCTGAGTTCTGTAAAAATTATTATGTTTCTCACTCAACAATGTTTATGCTAGATGGTATGCGTAAGCAGTTGCGGAGAGAACTTGCTCAAAAGGGATTTATCTCTGACAACTTACATTCCTGCAGCTTGAATGCTCAGCATACTGGTATTTTGCGTGCAGTTATAGTTGCTGGCTTGTATCCAATGGTTGGAACATTGCTTCCACCTCTTCCAACAGGTCAGAAAGCTGTAGTGCAGACTGCCAAAGGTGAAAAGGTCCGGATTCACCCGCACTCCTCAAATTTCAGACTGGTGCATTATAACTCAAAAACAGCCAATTCATTGCAAAGGCCTTTGCTGGTGTTTAATGAGGTAACCCGTGGGGAGTCACAGGTGTTCATTAAAAATTGTACTCTTGTCAAACCCTATCCATTGCTTCTACTTGCTACAGAGATGGTGGTTGCTCCTCTTGATCCTGATGAAGAAATGGATGATGAAGATGAGGATGATGAAGCAATTGACAGTGAGGAGGAAGATGAGAGTCTTAAACAACTTCCTGCCGAAAAGCAAAACCAAAGAGTCATGTCTTCACCAGATAAGGAAGTTATGGTGGTTGTAGATCGCTGGTTTAGATTTGAAGCAACATCATTGGATGCAGCACAACTTTATTGCTTAAGGGAGAGGCTTTCAGCTGCAGTGTCTTTCAAAGTATGGTTTCTTTCTTTTGAATTTTTCCTTTCAATTGGTAGGCAATACTTTACTTTTGAGACCATAAATCTGGGGTAGATGTGGCTTTTTCTCTTTATTTTGTTTGTAAATTAAATTCTCATCGTGATGATGGATCGTGCGCTGCGATGTGAAACATTGATTAAAAAACTTCATGCATGGTTCTTTCCCATAGATCTGTTTACGCTAATTTGTGGACTGGAAGCATTAATTCTTTAATATCGGGAACATCTTTTCCAGATACAACCAGTGTATGTCAGTTTTTGCTTGTCATATTTTAGTAAATCTGCAATTTTTTGTTTATGTGTAGATCGCTTGGGATTTTATGCTGGCTTGTTGATAATCTTCCATGAATCTCACATAATCTAACTATTTCTTTGTTAGATCAAGCATCCCCGTGAGACTTTGCCTCCCATTCTTGGAGAATCAGTTTTTGCTATTGCATGTATGCTTTCCTATGATGGAGGATTGGATATGGAGGCTCCTGCCAAAAAAGAATATCAAAATTTTCATTCACGGACAATGACCATGTCAGACATTCATAGAGGTCCTTCACACACAATAAACAGGATGTCAAGATGGAATGGTCAACGAGGAGGTTTTTCAGGCACAAGGACATCTAGCTATGATGAACAACGAGGATTTTGTTCAAGCACATTAAACAGGGCATCTTGCTCAGAGGAGCAGAAAGTGACTCTTCAGAAAGGGACAGATACAGATATATATGATGATAGAAGAAATACTCATGCAACAAAGTCGGGTCCTGGTATCAGCTCAGGAAACAGGACACCGAGAGGATCAGAGCATATGCCATTTCAAAATGGGTCACCACGAAATGTGAGGCAATTATATGTGCCAGTTCGCGATGGGAGAATGGCAGATGGGAATAATAGAATAGAACATTTACAAGAGACGCCAGTGCTGTACAATGACACGGCATTTAAACGGCCCCGAGGCAGTGGATAAGGTCAAAGAGGAGCAGCCAACTAGCGTATTTGGCATATATCCTCACATTTACAAGAAAAAAATGTGATGGATGGAAAACAGTAGCTGAAATTTTATCTGAAAACCTCTGTTCTTTTATTGGACTGTAAAATTCTTGACTCGGAGAGAAAAATTGGAAATCAGACTGTTTACTGGAATCTAAGATGTGCTATGAATGATTTATACAAGGTCCATGCCTTGTGTCAAATTTCAAGAATTAAGCAATTGGAGATCCATTAGGAGCCTCTCTATCATTATGGACTGGAAAACAATTACTTACAGTTTTACTACAATAAAGTGCAATGATATGATGTTCCTGACACATAGAGGCACATGGACCAGGGGAGGTATTTCTGTATCATATGCACTAGTGTGCTGAAGTACTTGCTCACAATCAGGAACATTATCAGTTTGATGTTGCTCTCCAAATTTTCTTTGCAACACATATATGCTCTCTTTATCTCCCATGTTGAACATTTTGGTTGCCACTTTTGAGGCACCATTATACAAAAATAAATGGTGGGCACTGATACGAGAATTTATTTCTGAAATTTGGATTTTTGGAGAAGATGAGACTGAGATACGCATATTGAATATAGGTATGGCAATGTGAAATTAATATGTGGCCGCCTCAGCAATCTTAGTTTGGCATCTTATACTTATAAAGGTTGTTTAACCCGCCACTGTCCTAAAAATCAGTATCGATATAGACCATTAGTTTGTCTGCTCCATTGTTTATGACACATTGTGATTAATTTGAAATAAATCCAAAGCTTAACGTGAAAGCCGTCATGCACTTTAGAATTTACCAAAACTATATTAACTCCCGAGTTTCTATACACTAGTGGCCGAGTGGGAGTGGGGTTGGCCTGAGTTGCATTTTCTCAAAGGCTAATTAGCATACATGAAATATTGCTCATAAGTCATTATGCCGATAAGCGTTCCACAATGGTAGCAGGTAATGTCCACGAGCAAACAATTAATTTTTTGGCTTTGATCTTGATGTCCATTTGACCATCACAAGGCAATTTCAATCTTAAATTTGATGTCCATTTGACCATCACAAGGCAATTTCAATCTTAAATTTGATGTCCATTTGATAGTCACTTAGAAGTTTTTTCGTTTTGCTTCAAGAAATCAATTAAAAAATCGTAATATCTTGGCCATAGGATAGAGTTATCATGTTTCAAAAGGAGTTTAACACCTATTGTACAAAAACTTCATAATCATGTGAAGCTCATATATAATCATGCGGATATGTTATCATATAAATATTTGATCATGCAAGCTATGTGTAAACGTCATCTAAGGTAATGGAAGTTGATTGTTAGTAACACAAGATATAATCATGTAATCTGCTAGAAATAGGTGTTTGAGTGAGCTAGTTATGTCAGTGAAGCTCTCAATAGTATTGTGCATAATAGATTTTACAACACCAAACATGTATTGACAATTAAGTAATTTTGCATACAAGAGTATACATATACACCCACACAACATTATATTCACACATCATGTTTGCAAGGCGTACAAAACATGACATGCCTTGGCCAAGAGTGAAGGATCCTTCAACACTATTAATTAACACATGATGCATGCTCTTGCCCACACGACAATGTAACATGCACTCACGGTAATGTAGTACACAAAATATCTAGTATACATGCACACGCCAATGTAACATGCATTCACATGTAATGTAGTACACCCACATACATATAGAATATTAAGTATATCCATCAATTCAATTACTTTGAGAGAGGTGGTCTATAATGGCTTTAAGGTGTGGGATGTGATGATGTGACCTCAAAAACTTTTATTTTCAACATCAAATTTGACTTTCATTTGCCCATCACATGACAATTCAACCTTAAATTTAATGTTCATTTAACTATTGCCGAAAAACTTTTTCTTTTGACTTGGAGAAGTCTATTGAAAAATAATAATATCTTGGCATATAGTAGAGTTTGGGGGCCATTTTCCTCCAAAAAGGATTTTTTGGGACCAACACAATAGTATGGGTAGATTGATGCCATTTGTTACCAATCATTGGAATCATAAAAAAGAATGTAAGAGTTATTAATTAATGTGGTATGAGAAAAATTTACACTAAAAACCTTGAAATTGTCGGCGTATTTCAAATAGGTGTACTTAAAATATGTATATTAGTCATTATCATAGTCATTAGTAACAAATAGATGGAACAAATAATGTTAGTTTGTATAATCATTAAATTTCTTCTAGGATAAAAATATATCATGTCCATATCACTTGAAGGTATGAGCAAAAGTGTTATGAAATTCACATATAATATCAAAAATATTGTGAATAATATGTAAAAACATATAGATTGCAAAACAATGAATATGTGGGCCAAATTCTTTAGTATGAATTATATTCAGAAATAGCTTTAAAGGTTGGGAAACATTATAAAATATTTCTCATGGGGAAGGAATTATTCCACTATCGCATGCCTTTTCAAGGGCTAACATCTTTATTAGAGCGTACACTCCAATTAGAATATTTCTCATTGGTGCCTTTAACAATAATGTGCCCCTCCTTATATAGACCCCTTTACAATAATAGATGGGCATATCACTAATTCTAATGTAGGCTGACCCATTGCCTAATATAATCAATACCACAAGCCATTTATATAGATGAGTATATTACTAATTCTAATGTAGGTCAACTCATTGCCCAATATAATAAATACCACAAGCTACTCATATGATTACATAATATATTCATTAGGAGGATGTGTTCCACATGTTGACATCTCCAATCATCAATATACGCCATAATATCATCTCTGTAAGTATATTACATTGTGCCCCCTAAGCATGTTTTGTTCTTGAGAAGAACAAAATATGTTTTTGTTTTGGCCTGATTACATTATATAACAAATTATATTTCCCTCAAAGTTTGAGGTCCAAATGGAGACTCTTCCATGCATCCGTTTCTTCTTTTGCTTCTTCATTTGTTTGGAAAATATGTTTACCTTAAAGCTTGAGGACCAAATGGAAGCCGGTCTATGCATTTATGTATTCTTCCTTGGCTCAGGTATGATTATGTACACCAACGTTTCTAGTGAAAATAGTCTTGATATTTTGAGGTGGATACACAAGGGAAGCATATGGATCTATGCATGGATCAATCGGTACAATAACATCAAACTATCAACAAGTGATCAAAATTCTCAAATAAAAAGAATAACACGTGAAAAATAAATGATGCTAATTAGGAGAACATTTTTTGATAGTTGTGGATCATCCAAAACAAGAAGATTTTTTTGCATAATGTATGTTCCAGTCCTTGAAGAGAAGCCCAAATAAATCACTCCATTCCAAGTGAGAGAAATCCCCATACTATTCTTTGTAGCTATCCTACAAATCAATCAACACGTCTATTTCCTTTCCATATTTTTTTTTCACGTGTTAATGAAAAGAAATCGTATCAAGAGTATCTTTTACCTTATGTAAAGGAGTATGCCCTTACATATCTTTTTGTTTTCTCCAAATGATCTATGAATGAATGAAAATGGATGTTCTTAAATTCAAACCACCATTATGGGCACAAAAATGAATGAAAATGGATGTTCTTAAATTCAAACCACCATTATCGAGCATTAATATCATTATCTCCATGAAAAGTTAAAAGCCGTGATCACCAATTCATAAAAGCTAGGGTTTCAAAAGCACTTATATTCACTAATTCTCCTTTCGTACCACATATATGAGAATATAAATATCTAAAAAAAATTAGATATGAATATTTCTTTTGAATAGCGACAAATGACACTTGTTTTGTTCACCGATAATCAAAGATATGAAATTTTTTCGAGGGTCACAATTTTTGTGAGGTTAAAAATAAGATTTGTAGGGACAACATTAGATTGCCATATTTGCTTTTGATATTATAAATCTTTTTAATGACCATTTTTCAAGAAGCTCTCGAAGTTCTTTTTTTGGGTCCTAAAATAACTTAAATTGGATGTTTGTGTGAGGAGAACGACTATCTGCAAACTATTCACTTTATTATTAAACACATTCTATAAACAATTATTTCCCACTTTTCCCAAATCATTGTTTGATACTAGATGTTATGAACCTTACATAGAATATTAGAAATAAATTGAATAATATGTAAAAAAAATATTGCACAACATAGGATATGTGTGGGCCAAATGCTCTAGTATGAATTCTACATTGATATGAAAACAACCTGTATCAAGAGCATCATGTACCTCACTAAGAGAATGTGTGGCACATGTTGGCATCTCCACTTACCAATATACATCATATCATCACATCTCTAGTTATATACACAAAGCAAGTTTATGTATCATCATTTTAAGTAACTTCATAAGACTAATGGACTAACATAGAAAGATATTACTTGATAAGTGTACCAAGAGGCCCCTAGTATGGGCACGACTTGAATATGGGCATGCCTTGAATGTAGAAAGGTTTATCATTGGTGTGAGAAATGTCACACATTTGTATGTCCATATCTCATGTATACCTTATACATTATGCATCCATCTGATATATACCAGGAAAAAAATATGCGTAGAGAATGGATATGTGAATCATCATATATCTAGTCATGTCATCAAGTAATCATGCGTTTCAATCATAATAAGTCATACATGGTTAAGGTTTTATATTTGTTGAATGTTTATTATTTGTCACACTTAGAAAATCAAGCAAAGGCAAGGGGCGAGGCATCGAAATAGAAGAATTGAGGGTTCTAAATAGTCACTAGTATCCACCAAGGCATAATGCGTGCTATGTGTAGTAGCAACCTAGTCTTAGGAGACTATAGGAAAGTGGTGTGCCCACAATGTTGATGTAAGTGTGAATGACAATGCCATGTCTCAAAGGAGTGGGAATAAATCATAATAGATGTAAGCCTCTGATGGGATATAATTAATGTATATGTCAATGTCATAAGATGTGTAGGGCATAGATGTGATTTGTAAGCTCAATGTGTGCTATGACATAAGTAGGCACATGTAGTCTACAATGAGAGGTTAGCAATTAGTGTGCTTCATCGAGGTGTAACATTGCCTTAAAGCAAATCCAATAATAAGATTGTTGTTAAGGATGTGTATGCACATATTATTGCTAGATAACTAGTATGAGCATCTGGGGTTGATTTAATCGAGTAGGCAAGGGCCAAGTTAGTGATCAAGTCAAAACTCAAGGCTATAAGAATCCTTGATGTCAAGGTGGATGTTTATGGCTGTAGAAGAATATAAGAGTCAATTAGTCATCTCATGGGAGGGTGATAAAAAAAGCAAGTCATAAAAATCTATGTACAATAAATTACATCCAACCCACCGTATAAATATAGGGTAGGCCAAGTAACCTATGATCCCATTAACGAGATGTTCATACATAGGTCCAGTATTAATCGGTGCAAACATGACACATTGTGGTTGTGGAGTAGCACCTATGCACTATTTGAATATGAGATATGGTCATGGGGTGTAAAGTATCTTGAATTGTTACTATGGTTGATATAATTGTATATGGGATGTGTACCCTGAGTAGTTATAGTGAACTATGCACTTCATTGTATGTCAAGAGAATGCATTGGTGTTCTTTATGGAACACACAAGGTTGTTGTACGACTAACATAAGACACATTAGACTGGTTACCCCGTTTTGAATTCAATTAGGATGCATGTAATGTGTTCTTATAGATTGTGGGAATTAGATATTTTGTAGTTGTGCCAAGGTAGTTGGTCGTCGTTGAATTTGGATATAAATTGTTTTGAAGGTTTCTTTTGTGTGTTGCACAATATGATCTTACGAAATATCTGGAGGGATGATATCCTACTGAATGGGGAACTCATAAGGTACTTCTTGGTGTTTTAATTATTCTAAACCTAAAGGCCCAATATACTAAATCCAAGTAATAGTTCAAATCAAGAGAATAAGAACTTTGAACAAGCCTAAATTATTGCTAATAAGAGTAAAGGCAATATGAAATTTGATAAGCAAGGGAAGATAGTAAGTAAACTTAGCTGATTCCCAATCCCTCCAATTGACTGAGATTATGACATGATCAAAATGCATTGAATAGATGACATAAATCGGTTCCCCAAAAAATCAGCTAGCCAAAGGATGCTCAAGACATTTTTTTGGCTTTGGATGGATATAGATTCGAAGGTGTGCTATAAAAAGGGTTTAGATATAATATTGTTTGACTATTATGAAGGCATCCATTGCTTGTCAATAGGTTTTGTGATTTATGACATACAACTGAATGTGTCTATATGGTATGATTCAAAATTATGTAAGAGACATAACCTATAATAGTAGTAGAGAAGTGCTCTGATGTGATGTCCGTGAAAGGAAAACTCTAACCGACCTTTTCTTTAGCACATCCATTTTGTTAAAAAATAATTCTACAATCTCTCTCATTATTTTTGATTATGATGACAATATGGGCACCTAATTAACTAATGTTAGAATTAATTTTAGTTATGTTTTTTGGTTTTAGGGTTTGTTTGGTTTATAAATAATATTGGGTTACTCTAGGGCACTTGTGACAGATAGTATTGGAAGCATTAAGATTTTGTATAAATGTTGCCCAAAATAACCCCCATGTTATTTTGACAACTTACAAATTCAATTTTGGACAGACACTTTTTGCCCAGAAAATCTGCGGAACACTAAAACTTAGTCTTCTACGGAATTTAAGAACGTAGCGTTTTGTGGGTTCTCCTAACCCGTGGAACAAAGGGAACAATGCAAAAGACTTAGGTAGATCTTTGGTGGAGTTAGTGTTCCACGAAGTTGGTAACAACACCGCACAACAAAGTATGTAATCTGCTCTAGTGAAGCCACGTAACAAAGGGTAAAGAGTTTGGAAACAAATAAGGTTGAAAGCCATGAAAAACTATCCTAGTGTTATGTGGATTTCCCAATTGTAGTGCACTGCGGGTTCCCAAAATTCATAGAACGAGGGAACATAGATGCAGGTCAAAAGGCTACACAACAAAGAGATGAACCTCCACAACATAGCGAGAGTTTGAAACGGATAAATGCAAATGCTTTCAAAGTTGAGAAACAAGGAATAGCCACTGACATTCAAATTGCCACAAAGAAAAGAGACTCCATGGATAAGGCAATAGTTTCGCGAGTGCATGAGAGTTATTGTCTTGTGGGTTTCTCAATCTACGGAGACGTTCAAATTCAAAGCCACGTGACATTAAAAATGCCACAAAGAAAAGATACCTCATGGATAAGGAGAGTAAGAGTTTCATGGGGGCACGTGAGTTATTGTCTCGCAGGTTTCTCAATCCATGGAGACGTTCAAATTCAAAGCCGCAGAACGTTGTAAACTTTGCGGAACAAAGTGAAACTAGTTTTTGGGCTATAACTTTTGACTCAGAGCTCCAAATTGCATGAAATTGGTGGTGTTGGAACCAAATCTTCAAGGGATTCATTTTGGCATAGGGAAATGCATAAATTGATGTTATTTGGAGGGTGGAAAATACAAACACAAGTTTTACAGGGAAAAGCACATTTTTTTGCATATACAAGCATATAACGACTCTACTAACCAAAATTATTGCTTCATGGTGTAATTGGATTCCTTGTGTGTTTTCCACTAAAAAATCATATAGGGTTTCCCTAGGAAATACCAAGGGAATATTTCAGGGAAAAAAATCACTCCGACATGTTATTTTTAGAAGTGCAATGGTGAGATAGGTTCCAAAAATAGAAGGAGCTCATCTTGGAGATCCTGATGTACCTTTGTCTCCTTTGAATAATTCAAAAGGGACATGGGGGAAAAAAAAGTGTGCCACCATATGAGAACTCTTCCGTCACTTAAAGTTCACAACTTGGTGGTTAGGTAGGTGTTTTCAACTTCATGGATGATGTCATCATTGGCCCCTTCTTCATGATCCTCATACCCATGACACATTTTTGAGGAGCTAGTGTCCACATGTCCATTTGTCCCCTATTTTACGGGGAAAAATCTGAGTATGTGTTTTCACTTGGGTTGGGTTGACCTATGTTAGGGTTTAGGGTGAGTTAACTAGGTTTCAAGAGGGGAAATGAAGAGGGATGGTATAAAGGATGTCCTTAGCCACTTTCAACCATTTTTGGTCATTTTAAAACTCCCTCACGTGCTCCCTTACTGTTATGCTATAAATATTTGTAGCATCCACCATTGAAGAAGACAAAGAAGGTTGCATACCTCACATAAACCTCCATCTTTGCACCTAGAACTTGCATAACCCCTTTTGCTATCAAAAACTAAAAGAAGGAAACAAAAACTAGTACCATTGATGCTATAAATTATTTGCAGAAGCCATTGATAACCTATGACAACCTTTATATTCCTTTTCAATTTCCCATTCATTTCTGGAGCCAAATCATTTGAAATTTTGCAAAACACCTTAATGCCAAATTCCTAAGTCAGTGGAAGTGAAATTTTTTCAATCTGACCTCTATATCTCAACTTAGTATTTATAGTAAGTTTTAATTAGAATAATTCTAAAAGTGGTAAGGTTCATAAAAATCAATAATGCAAACTTTATAATTCATTCCCCCATGTTTAGAGGACAAAAAAAATGAGAAATTGAAAATTGGAAAAAACTGCTAAAAATAGACTGTGTCTTGCAACCTGCTAAAAATATTTTGTGCTTGGATTGACTTGAAATTTTCACCAAACCTTATTCATATAATTCTAACACCATTATAAGCATCATGAAGATCAAATTCATTGGATTTGATCCCATTTCCACCTTGAGCACTAAATATCCACATGGGGGTGACAACGATGTTGCATATCTGGATCTGGAAGATCTGAGAGCACATATAATGAAAGAACCAAGATGGCCCATTGAGGACAAGATTTTCTTTGGAGGAATATTTAGAGCAGGAGGAAAACCCTCTCTATTCAAATCATTGAGCTTGTCTTGGCTTGTGGGAGACACTATAATACTGCCTTAAAAGACTAAAACTGTGGAGGACAACTCTCTCCCAACAGTATTAACACCAAAGGGATTTATCAAAGTAATCACATGGTAATCATCTCAAGGGATTATGCATCAAAAAATTGGTTCAAGACATAGTCCTATGTTCAAGGAGTAACAATGGGCTCATGGCTTAAACAAGGAAGAAAACCCTCTCGGTCCCAGATTTTGGTCACAATGGTGCATTTTGGTCTCAGAGTGCTTCTCACTTCATTGGATTGGTTAATTAAAGGTTAGAAGAGAATTCCATCCAATCTCCCACATTCATTCATCTCATGGTCAAAATGTTCTTTGCCTCATCTCATTGGTCGCCCTATTTCTCAAGGGTCGGGATCATAATGTTGAATTGTGTAGACAATGGTCTCAAGTTGCATCAAGAACTTGGTAGTTTGGAGGCATGCCAGTGTTTCAAAGGTCGAAAGGACTATTCATCAGAGGGAGGGAATCCTTCATTATCTTTATTGGTTAAATGTTCATCACCTCTTTTTTCAATGAGTCCAAATGTGCTACAGAGGTGCATCATGTTGGGGTGTTACTGTCAAGTGGGGATACCGTTTGGTGGACCACCACTTAAACAACTCCGTGTCTAAAAGATTATTTTTAATAATATTAATCGGTCTTCATAGCTAAAAGAGTGGAATGGTATGACCAACCATCCACCCTATATATTAGGATGATCTCTCATGGGATTCTTTGCTGGACTAATAAGCTAATAGACCAATTGATCTAAGTTTAAGCTACTTATGCGAGTTGTTATACTATGAGACAAAATTTTGTTGTTATTTCTATGAGACCGAGGAGCAAAGTGGAAGTGCTGGGTTAAAGCTATTGAATTATTAATAAAGATAGTGCTTTATCAGTGGATTTTTTTCCTTCGGGTTTCTCCACTTAAATTTGGTGTTATCTATCTCTTGTTCTTGTCTATTATTTTCTTTCAGATCTTGCTCATTAAGCTCTGTAACTCACTATTTATTTAAGCTATTTCCATGTCTTATTTAACTGCACATCATAATCTATAGTCTTTGGCTTTTTAATGGTGGAACTGTAATTTTTTAATTATATTTCCTTTAAAAAATCTAACATGGTATCAGAGCTTGACCGTTATACATGTGCAGGGTTGATTTGGAAGATTTTAATTTGCTAGAGAAAAAAAGATTGAAGTCTATTCATGAATCTGTGAGACCTTAAAAGTTCCGCAATTGTTTTTAAGAAAACCAGGTTTAAATTTCCAATTCTCACCTAAAATCTTTTATAATATTGATTAAATGGCTGTTTATATCTTCTAAGTGTTTGCTTGCTTAGATCTGTGCCTCTGCAACTAATTTTGATCATTTGCAGTTTAAATATGCTATATTTGTGTTGTTTTTAAGTTTTCGTGCCATTTATAGCCATTAAGGCTATCTTTGTCTATGGATCTAAAAGGGTTTCCTTAGATCTAGTTAGTTCATGCGTTTAAATCTGCCCCATCTTTATAAATCATTTTTTTTTTCTAGATTTTCCTTTACGAAGCTCGATCTAATCGTTTTTCGCCATCGGGCTTCGCTTTGTCATTTTTTATTTTGATCCTATCCGTTTTACAAAGTTTGGAACAATAAAATTGCTCCAAATAGCTTCAACGTTTTTTTTTTCGTGTTTGCGAAGCCAGATCCACTCATAGAGTGCCAAGTGGCTTTGATCTGTCATCCTTTTTCTTAGATCTTTAATTTTCCGTGACTTTGTAACTTTGCAAAGCATGATCCAATCTTCAAGTGCCATGTGGCTTCGCTCTATCAGTATTTATTGAATTTTTTGTTCTTTGCAAAGTTCTATTGACTCTGAAGCTTGAGCCAATCATTTTGCTCCATCTAGCTTTGTATTGTTAGTATTTTATTAGACTTATTCGTTTTTGGGAATCCTGAGCCAAGAAAAAAGCTCCACCTTGCTTTGCATTGTTAGTTTTATTGTTTATTTTATTGTGAGTCGTGAAGCACGAGCCAATAAGGGCTTTGCATGTTTTTCGTGTTGTCAAACTTACAAAACACCTCAATGCTAAATTCCTAAGCCGATGGAAGTAAAATTTTTTCAATCCAACCTCTATAGATCAACTTACTATTTATAGTAAGTATGAACCAAAAGCATTATAAATTTTTTAAGGGTCATCAAAATTAGTAATGAAAACTTCATAATTCAATTCACCAAGTTCAGAGTACAAAAATATGAGAAATTGAAAATTGGAAAAAATTGCTAAAAATAGACAATGTCTTGCAACATGCTAAAATAGATTGTTCTCGGATTTGAAATTTTCAAAAAAACTTCTTCATAGAATTACAAAACCATTATAAGTAGAATGAAGATAAAACTATCTCGATCTGATCCCATTTCCATCTTGAGCACCGAATATACACATGTGGGTGGCAACAATGTTGCACATATGGAATTGTAAGATCTGAGAAAACAGATGAAAAAAGAACTGAGAGATCTTGTAGAGGAAAAGATTTTCACTAGATGACTCTTCAGAGTAGGAGGAAATCCAATCTCTGTTCAAATAAATTATCTTTTCCTGGCCTATGCAAGACTTTATAACATAGCCATAACGACTATCATTGCAAAGGACAACTCTCTCCTTACAGTCTTGACATTAAAGGGGATTTTTCAAAGTCGACAAATTCCTAACCAGAATAACATGGAAATCATATCAAGGGAGTATGAATCACAACAAAGGTTCAATAGTGAGTCTTATATTCAAGGAGTGATAGTGGGCTCATGGATATAACAAGGAAGAAAACCCTCTTGGTTCCCAATTCTGGTCACGATGGTGCATTTTAGTCTCGGTGTGCTTCTCACTTCATCAGATGGGTTGCTAAAAGGTTAGAAGAATCTTCCATCCAATCTACCACCTTAATTCATATCTTGTTTGGAATGTTATTTTTCTCATCTCATTGGTCTCTCCATTTCCCAAGGGCCGGGATCATCATGTTGGATTATGTGGGAAATGGTCTCAAGTTGCAGCAAGAACTTGGTAGTTTAGAGGCATGATAGTGTTTCAAATGTTGGAAGGCTTGTTCAAGAAAGGAAAGACATCCTTCATCATATTAAGTGTTCAAATTTTCACCACCTTTCTTTTCAATGAGTCCAAATGTGCTATAGAGGTGTATCATTCTAGAGAGGTCTTGAAGGGGTAAAGTTTTCAAAGGATCATTCTTCTTCAAAAGAGGTTTCTTCATAAATCAATTAATAAACTCCGTTATTCTTCTCTCTCTTTCTTCTCTCCCCCTTTCTAATTCTTCATTGTATGTAATCATGAAATTTTGTTTTTTTTCACTTAAGTGACTTTCTAATGTTGCATTGTAAAAGTCCCTTTCAATTTATAAAAAAGGGGAATTATTTTCTCACTTATAAGGAAGATGAAAAGTCATAAGTGGAATAAGAACTTGAAAGGTCATGTGGGGGGTAGAGGAAGATTTTTCATGTAAATCTATAAATTAAGGCAACCTCCTCACTTCAAGAGGATGGTTATTCTTGTTTTCTATCTCTCATTTTCTCTCTAGAGGTCGAAAGTAGCCAATTTATTCCATTTTCTAGTCTAATGCATTCCTTTCCTTCTTAAAAACACTCCACAAGAATTATAATCTTGTGCAATATAATGCAATGATACTTTGTGCTTCTTGTGTCTTGTTCTGGTCCAGACCTTATCTGTAAGGTCTTAACCTTAAGTTATATGGTTTCAAAAATTTTGATAGTAGATCTATACCTTTATGTGTTCTTCACTTTTCTAGAAATGATATTCATTGTATGTCACTCTTACTCATAGAAATTCAGGATGACTTGAAATCACCTATAATAAAGTGGAAACCCTAACAACTTATAGAACCCTTTACCAAAAATTAGAAGACCAAAATTAGAAAACATGTGTGTTTAATGAGGATAAAATACCCTTAGGAGTCAGAATCCTAGCTAATAATATACCAATCTAATTGTTGTACTACATACATTTTATGTAAAATCAATCCTTGTGTAGCTATCCTAGGTTCTTGTGAAAATATGGATAGAGATCCACCCCTAGGAGTTCCCTCATGTCTCTTGACACAAATATAATGGGATAACTACATGGTATGAAATGTGCCCAATGTGGTAGTAGTAAGATATGGTGTGCTTAAGATATGTGACCTAACCCTTTATTAATTAAAACCCTTGTGTAATGCTTGGAAGTACTTTTATCTTGCTACAACACGGCTCTATGATATTTGTATGCTTGGAAATAGATTAATTTAGGATATTTGACATATTTGAGTAGTTCTTACTTGTAATAAGGAATTTTATAGATGATGTGTAACTAATTTGGATAGATTTAGGAAGCCTTTGAGTTATTTTTAAATGATATTTGTAATAAGATCTTGTAAGAGTGTCAAGTGAGTTAGAAAGTGATAGTTAATTACTTATATAACCTTTTGTAGCTGAAATATTTTAATAAGGCTGACCCTAGGAAGATGAAATGACCACAAGAAGATTTTGAGATTGAATTTAGAGTTGGTGAATGTGAATGTGAAGTACCGTATAGGTTAACCAATTCAAAACCTTACATTTGGACCCTTCCATATATTTGGTGAAATGGAGAGATAATACCAAAAATGAAATTTGTGTCATGAATATCAGAGGTTTAATGTTGCTTTGATTAAATAATATTCTCGTAATTGACAACATATCACATTGTAAAGATAAGAAAGTTATAGAATAGCTAAGGAGATGAGGAAATTGGATTTTGAATGTGAGAATCTACCTTAACAAGGGAACATGGTCAAACTTGGAATTACACAAGGAAAAGTAACCAAATTTTAGTGTCTACATTTCCCCCCTTCACTGTGCAATTAAAAATTACATGCTTAAAGGAAATATATACTTGAATGTGCATACACACTTTGTATTTTCTCAAAATTGTCTCTTGATGTGTTAGTGTTGAAATTCTCCATGATTAAACTTGTAACATATATTATAGTCAACATCTATGATAGAAAATGAAGTTTAAATCAAATATATAGATAATTCTTGTAACTTTGAACAATACAAAAGGTATGCAAAGGAGATGAAAAACATGGAAGGAATACACCTATTTTTTTGAAGGGAGAATATCTTGTTGTTGTCAAGGCTTGGATATTTGGAATTTATTGTGGATATGTCAAAATATTGGGATGATTAGTCCCCGTTATTTTGTCATAGGAGATAGTAGTGTTTACCAAGTTTCTTGTTCTTAATGAAGTAAATGCATCAACTACTGAAGAAACTAGCAAACTTAGAAATGCTGGAGGGTTTATGTTACCTTGGATATGTGATGTGATACGGGTGCAAGATGCTAATGGATTCTTCTGCTGTAAATTAGATGAAACCTACAAATAAGACTAAAAATGATGTTGATTAGATAGATTTATGCGGGGCTACCCGGAGAATGTCGGTTCCAAGAAGATTTTGGCTTCCTTTCATGGATGTCAATCCCTGTTGTTTAGATAAAGTGAAATAAAGGATACGCCAGTAAAAGCATGTAGAAATAAAAGTGTTACTGAATCTGAGAAAATGAAAGAAATTGATCTAAAGCTGATTAGATTGTAATAATTGTAAATTAAGTGTTACCTAGTCTGGGTCGAATGACGACCATAGACTGTGCATAAGCAGGTTGATGATGACATTGGAGGATGGATTTGAACCTGTGGATAAAATATACAGACTTAAAAGTTCTGATGTAAATCTAGAAGATGATAAAGGTCTGTAACTGTTGTAAGAGGATCTGTAGAAGAGAACCAAAGACAAAGAAGTAGGAAAAGGGTCAGAAAAGGATAGTTTGGATAGATTAGTGGATGAACAAATCCCCGGTCGATCGGTGACCAGGAGGGATCAACAAAAACTGTATCAAAGAATTATAAATATGAGGATAAAAGGATGAATATGAAAACTTGTAGGAAAAGGGACTATAGGGGAAGGTTGTTGAGTGTTCCTTGTATGTTGCTAGAAGCTGCTCTATACCTGTAAAAGGTTAGGAACAAATAATATATGATAATATGATAGATAGATGAAAATAAAGATAACGATGGTGGAAAATATCATGAAGGATGATCGTGAGTGATGCCAAGCACTTTGAGAGGATGTGCAGAAGGTTTTTAAACATCTCAAGAATGCTCAGGCATGAGGAAAAATGCACAGGTCATAAGAGAACTCCAATTTTCATGCATATGATGATTTTTTGGCAAGAGAAGAATAATTTATAGGGTCGATGATGACTGGGCTGGGTCACTGCTGAATTTGGGGAAAGTTTCCCCAATGGGATGATTTTTCTAATTTTGGCGTGATTTTGGATTTTTAAGAATTGGCCGAATGCTTTAAAGCATATATGACGGGAAGATGATGAGATGTGGGTAGTTAGGGCATAAAAATAGATAGGAGGAAAGCTTAGAAAAGCAAGGGGGTGGATTTAGGATAAAAGCACACTAAATAGAAGGTTGGTTCGGCAAGGCAAGATATTAATGGATTAATTTAATTAATTAATGTAACTTAATTAATTAATGGGACTTGGATGGGACATTTAATTAAATTAAGGGGGGATGAGATAATTTAAAATTAATTATGTGCACACGTGGGTGATCAAGGGTATAGATACCAATTTTAGGTGTCTACATTTTGCCCCTTTTTGTTGAGTGGTTTGAGCTGGCAAACCATGAGACAAAAACAATGAGAGTTGGATGAGGATTGATGAAATGGTAGATGATGAGATCCCCCTCAAATGAGGGATCGATGGCATCAAGGGAAATTGATGACGCATTTAAAAAAATATAGTTGACGAAGGGTGGGTGGGTGAAGAAAAAATGAGTGAAAGCATAACCAAGGCAAGATGCCCCAAGAAAAAAAGGATCACAATATCAAGAAAAACTATGGTGGTGACTCCAATATCACATTGGTAGAGGAAAATTATGGTCTCAACAAAGACGAGATACAATGTTCTATAGACCAGTGAGTGGGTGAAGATCACTGCTATATGGATGCAAGCCGGGATGACCAACGGGTCATGGAAAAGTCATCAAAATATACACAACTATATGCGAAAGGTATGTGAAATCCTTCATACGTGAGGAATCAAGTGAATAGGTATGCATTCCAAGGGATGATGATGAAAAATATGGTGCCCCAAGGGGGACATCAAATATGGCTCCAAAATGAAAATTGAAGAGACAAAATGTGAAAAGGTATGCCCCAAAGGGGAAGATATGGACGCGAAGGAAAAAGGGAAAACAAATTATGCCCCAAGTGGGGAAAGTATGGCCACAAAGGAGGACTTAGAATGAGGATATGGTGCCCCCAATAAGGGCACAAATGTGACCACAAGAGTGGACTTGATATGATGAATGTAATGCCCAAAAGGGAAAATGAATATGGCCTCAAAGGATGAATTTGTGCACAGGATTAGATAGGATATGAGAATTAAAAATTCCCAAAGGATGAGTGATTATAGCCACAAAAGGTGGACTTAGGGAATGATAAGATTAAAAGGCCTAAATAAATAGATATGGCTACAAATGTGGACTTAGAAAGTACGTATGCCCGAAGGAGGAAAAATTTGAGTGTTGGATTGAAAATGCCCAGAGAGAAAATAGAGATGGTCACAAATGTGGGCTTAAAGGTGAATAATAAATGATGCCTAAGGAAAGTATGCAAGAAAGAGGGGTAAAAGCCCAAAATAATTTCTGCCAAAGGGAGTCAACGAAGACCACGTTCTATCAAAGACGACCTCGAAACATGAAGGTAGCTATATAAGCCCAGGGGTCGGATGATAATAATCATTTTTGTGCGTAAAGTTGATGAGAGAGAGAGAGAGAGTAGAGTGATAAAAGTGACGGTTGAGAAATGGAGGCTCGTAGGAGCTGCGAGGAAGCACTGCGAGGATGGTGAGTAACAAAACCCACACTAGTTTTTAAATAAAATTTAATGTTTTATTTATTTTTTTACATTTTTTGTAAAAAAGTGGATGACTCCAGGGGTGGTCAGTGGCAACCTAGGTGGGTTGACATCGACCCAACTCTAAGGCACATCGATTAACACCTAAAACTGCATTTAATTGACCAGGTCCGATGTCGACCAAGGTTAGGATTGGATGTTTTTGGACCATATTGGATTCTTAATGAATTTTAATGTATTTTGGATGGATTTGGGATCAAGGATCTAATTTATGCATATTTCATTTGTGAGTGCAGGCCAGAGAGACTTTATACTTGAGGGATAGAGTACCTGCTCTATATGAGTAGATCAGAGGAGATGTCATAGATGTCAAGTGGGACCACTTGGCAGCAGTGGGGTTGGGTGGATTCCTAGGTATTATTAGAGGATCCCATGGGATGTGGGGCTTATGATTGCTCTGGTGGAGAGATGGGATTGGTAGATAGGGGACCATTTTGGTTCAAGATCAGGGAGATGACAATCACCCTGGAGGATGTGTATCGGATCCCTCAGGTTGCCTGATACAAGGGGGAGAAGATAGTTCTCATTACCAGTGAGGAGAGATTAGCAGTGTTGACGCAATTATTTGGAGTCGATGCGCCCCACATCAGATATTTTATTTAGGGGCTTTTTCATATGAGTTGAGATATGAGGCTGGGGTACCACAAAATCCTTTTGATCTGCATGGTGATGATGTTCATGTTGTGTTATAATTTTCCAAAATCTGGTGGGGCTCAATTTCCATGGGACATTAGCTGTTTGGTGGTAGACATTGTGGATCACTAGACCGTGTTTTTGTTTGGGACCATGATTTGTTGGCTCAGGTTTACCATGAGATTTCCATGTACAGAGAAGGGTGGAGGTCAGGATTGGATGTGGGTTTATTGCTTCATTATTGGGCATATGAGCATATAGCAGTGATTCGGCCACCAGGGAATCCGTGGGTCACAAGAGACCATATTGAGCTTGCAGTTGGATTTTTGAGATGGAGGGCCGATCAGGCCTTTAGAGATAAGAGTGAGAGGAGGGTAGATTGGTATGTAGATTGACTTGTGGAGTTAGATGCTCATCAGGTCATATGGAGGCCATACCGGGAGTTCCCTGCATAGCCTGGTGTAGATGTGGAGTTAGTGGGGATGATGGAGGATGAGGTTCATTTAGGGGAGATGACTAGAGATGATCGAGAGTCATTCAGTTTGATAGGGTGTGATGACATTTTTGATTCATCCAGACAGTGCCTCGTGATCCCATTTTATACAGGAGGGAGGAGTTGGATAGAGAGCTACCGAGTCCTATCATGGCCGATCTAGTTGGAGGAGGGGGTGACACCATGGGATGAGGATGATGATGTCGGAGTTAGAGTGGGGTACTCTGATTGGGATACTGAAACATGGGCAGCTCGGTTAGCCGAGGAGGGGGCAGAGGAGGAGGTAGAGGTTGAGGTATAATCTAGGAGGCAGTGTAGATGGTGGAGTAGGAGAGTCTGAAGAGATGGCACGGCTACGTGCTGAGCTAGAACAGATGAGAGTGGAGAGGGACCAGACACATGTAGAGAGAGACACAACTCTACAACAATGGGATGTAGTCACTCAGGAGAAGAACCAAACTATTAATGACAGATACTGCTATCGGTGACAAAGAGAGGCCTACATGGCCTATTTTGGTGGAGTCGGTTAGTGGTGTACAGGTAGCTCCACAAGGATTGGGATAGGTAGCACCTCCTGAAACAATCTCCATGGATAGGTATATAGCACTATTCGTAGAGGCTAGATATTACAAGGGGATCTTGTTCAAGAAGCTATCGAAGACACTGCGCTATTGGGAGCACCTACAAAGGACAACGAAAGGAAGAGCATGGCCGTCTAGGAGCACAGTGAGTGTGATATATCCACAACAAGTGGAGGGAGGCCACAAGGGTGGTGGAGATGCACATGGATTAGGTGCTATACCTTACCCAAGAGGAGAGGACTTGAGAGCCTCATATATACATTTCATAGATTTTGATAGAATCTTTGCTTTGAGAGAGCTCTGTTAGAGGGTAGTGATGTATTGATACACACACACACATATATGATATATAGTTTTGTCATGGATTATTATGTATTCATTATGTGATGTGATGAATTTAATTTGGTGGGATGATGATGATTTTATGTTATATGTTGTGATGGTAACCTTTAGATTAGATGTGATGATGATGGTTTTTTAGAACACATGTTTGTTTTATATTTGATGATGATGGTAAAATAGATGTATGACTAGATGATTATTTTGGATGTGGACGTGTATGAATAGAATGATGATATATAAATGTGTGATGTGTTAATGAGGATTAGGAATATATGTTTTGTGTTTGAATTTGATCATGATGATTAGAATGTATATGGATAATATGTGATGAAAACAAATAAATAATGGACATGGTTAGTGATGGATATAAGTAAGAGTAAATGTGATATAAGATAGATAGATAACATATAAGTGATTGAGATAAAGAAAGATGTGCTGAAAGGTAGATGTGATAGGATTAGGATAGAATGAAATGCCATGGTGGTGACCTACAGGTGCAAACAACACTATGTTTCATCAAGCAACATATAAGGAAAAGATGACTCCAACCACATTGGAGGTAAAAAAGGGGATCCAAATAACGCAAAGCACATGTGACTAGAACCAATGTTAGCAGGTGACCAACGACAATTAGTCATACCAAAGATCAAGAGGAGCATGGATGAAATGAACTCATAAACCTAGTGTCAACATGACAAAGGGATTTGAGATGTACTTGTATAAGGAAAGAGGGTTATCCAAAAGTGGTGTTCCCTCAAACTATGCCCCAGCTCTGGGAAGGGGAAAGAGCAAATTGATCAATGCGGGAAACTTTCTTAGGATGATAATAAAATAGAAGGATGATCAATGTGGCCTTCGAGGGTATGTTCTACTTTATAGAATATATAGATGACAAAAATAATATGATAGCCATCCTTTGAGGGATCGGTCTATTTTTCTTGATTTTCTTTTGAATTTGATTTTGACTTACATGTTTTTTTTTTTTTGCATGAACAGTTGTCCTTTGAGGGATCAATCTATTTTTGATAACTTTGATTTTGACAAGAGAATCCATGATTTTTAATTTTTACATGGGGGAGAGGTGGGAATAGCTAAGTAGACCACTTAGGAGGGGATAAATAATGTACAAGAGACACCCCTGAACCCTTTGCATGCTTCTAATAGGTGAATAAGAGGGTATGGATGTAATGATCACAAAGTTCTCACCAAAGGGGAAAACCTATCCATAAGGAAAATGCTATGGAAAGAGCCGTGTTGCCCATATTTAAGGTCACATATAGGAAGTGACAGAAGACCACATTGTTGTAGCCTAGAATTTGCAAGATAACACCCTAGTCATGTTGGCACATCACTCAGCCTAGATTGAGAAATCACATGAAGCGCACAAAGGTACTAGGTCTCTCTTTAGGGATGATGTAACAAGATGATAACATGATGAAGGAAGATATATAAAGACTCATAACTAATCCATCATTCTACAGTGTATGTTACTCATAGATCAATGAAAGAACAAGTTTAAACAATAACCATGATTGAAACATTAACATGCACTACTCAATTACACAGAATGATGCTTAGATTCAACTAATATCTTCCATCTATTAATAAGTATAGAAGCTTCTTATAGTGCTATCCATTTATCCCAAGGTGCTTATGGATTTGATACACATATTCAGAATCATACATGCATATCTATCTCTCTGTGATACATCATACAATCATCTACACACACACACATAGGGTAGGGACTTGCCCTTCACCTCTTAACTACTCCAAAAATAGGTCACATGTTATTAATAGCCACACGCCATTTACAATTATAGCCACACATGCAAGTGCGCTACATATAGTCCTCTTACAGATAACTGAAGTTTTTATTCTATTGTTATCTTATCTCCATGCATAGATGCTTGAAGATATAGAAAATTCTTGGCGTGCACTTTTCTACATCGTTGATGTATTCCGCACGCCATCTTCCAAAAATAGATCATCATACCTGAAATCAGCTAAGTCCTGAAATTTGAACTTTCCTTCCATGCACGAGTCCTTCCTATCCTTCTGCGTCTTCGATCCTATCCTTCTATCCCATGCAGACTCCTTGTGTGATCTTTTCCAAGTATTCTTTGATCAACATTACCCCACACTAATCTCATTGTCATCCTGACAATGGTTATCTCTAAAATTTGAATGGAAGAATAAGAATACAGAATGTGGAGCAATAAAGAATGTATATGAGGTTATTTAAGAAACCTCCTCAGTATCAATTTGCTGTATCATCTCTAGATGCTCCTCTTTTATTGCAGCCTCCAAATCCTGCCATTCAGTGAGTGCCTATTTCACTTTCTTTGGGATGTCCACAGCTATGGAATCCAACTCATCCTATGTAATTTCCCCTTTATCATTTTGCAGAACCAACAAAACACTGGACATGGATGTCATCCTTCCTTTTAAAAGGTCCATCTTCTACACAATTAGCTTTCCAAGCTCTTCCACCCTAGTCTTGTGCGGCTCTTGTGCTGTTGCTAGGGCCTCACGCTTTTGCTTAACTATTGAAAATATATCTGCATGACCCAAGGTCTCATCTTTCATGGCCCTCTGGACCTCATTGCTCTCTTCCAAGGTCTTAATGTTGATGAGCACCTTTGGAGCTGTGCATATATTTAAATCTTGATCCACTTTCTTTAAGACTTCTTGTAATGCCTACAACAACCCTTCATATGATGCGATTTTCCTCATCACAAATGATTTTTCCCATTCGGCATCCTTCTTTGATCATTCTGGTGCTTGCAAACACAAAGTTTCATCTTCGAACACCAAGTCCACCAACTTCCCCACATAGTGTATCGCTGAAGGAAATGTTTGTGGTACCTTAGGCTCCAAGTGTGGCCTAGCCTTGATTACATTGTCCCCAATCTCCTCTGTAATGCTTATGAATACTTCATTCTTATTCTTTGCGAAGTCCCTTTCATGTGTTATGTGCGTTATCTCCACGTCCTTCATCTTCTGCTCTTCACACAACACCTTGATTGTGGCATATTTATCCATGTTCCTTCTGTCCACCTCCGCTGAAACCTTTACCAGCGCATTACTGACCTACTTTTCTAACACGACAACATGATTTACTATCATGTGTCTAACATGGGGTGCATTTTTTAATCACCTCAACACACATGACTCTTCGCATAAATTGAAATCAGGCTTGTCCATGTGGGTGTGTATCGACCAGGATAGTTGCTTTCGTGTTTGCACGGTCGTCATGTCTTCATCCATCAACTCCCAGCCAAATAGATCCTTTTGCGCTATTGTGCTCTGGAAGAGTGTGTAAACACTCTTTCCTATGTCCTCTGCATACCCCATGGCTGGTAGAATGTGTTCTCCACTCACCCTTCTAGACCTCTGTTGCTTAGGAACTCTAGCCCCCAAATTTGGAGTTTACGTCTCGATGTCCTATGTATCTTCTGCAAATATTTCCTTTGGTCTTCTCTCTTCTTCATCCTTCTCCTTTTATGCCTCATCCTTTTCTTCTATGTGCTCTAGGGGTGTAGGAGATGTATGCGCACTCTCCTCAGATTCTTTTACCTCCTCACTCAACTTTAGCTTCCTCCTTCTTAGCGCGGTCTCTTCCTTCATAGGGGAGAGTTGGGGTGATCTGCGCATAGAGGTTGGGGTAACACCTTGGGTCCTTATTCTCCTAAATACCCTTTTAAACTTGTACTCCCCTTGGACCTCATTCAATTCCTCTTCATCCCCTTCTTATGGTTGAGGTGGAGTAACGGCGCGTTCAACGTCTCTCTAACTTACAGGATGTTTCCTACCCCTATGCTCTAAGCCGCCACTATCCTCACACTCTTCCTCCTCATCCTGCACTTTTATTTTCTCTGTGGGCTTAGGCACTAGGATATTATCCATTGTATGCTTCCCTTTTGGTGGTGGTGGAAGTGCGAACTCACCTTACACATATTTGTTGTTTTCCATATTTGGCTTCAACTGGAGATACACTAACGCTGCCCCCATATCTGCTACAGCCAAGCTTATTGGCTTGATGTTAAACACTTCAGAAATGATCCTCTCTGTGTAGGCACTCCTACCAGGGTATACATACTTCTTTCGTAATGTATGGTAGTAGCAGTCTACCTTTTCTGCATTGAAGTTTAGCCTACGCTTGTTAAACCTATGAACAGACTCCTAAAAATACCTTGCAGTAAAGGCATAAGGTAACTTGCACTAAGGGCTCCAAGCTCCATCCTTTATTAGAAAGCATATAATGTAGAAATGATGTTATACAACAAACTAAACTCGCTTTCCTACCACTGCTGGTAGGTCCTTCGGAATGCGCCACTCTTCTCCAAATGTTGTACAGAGCCTATCATACCATTTCTTTGCCCTTTGTTTCACCTCATCTGTCATAGTCCCCTTGCATAGGTATTTGCTGAATCTTTCAGCTGGGGACCTATTCTCCATGGGGTATTCCCATATCTTCTCCTTTGGTCCATCTGGCACTTCGATTTCCATGAAGATCAGTGATAGGAGAACAACCCCAAAGTTGATCTTCCCTCTTGTGCGCGCTTCCTTGACTATTTTATGTATAATATAGCCGACAATGTTGTATACTGTCCCTTCCGACATCTTCTACGCCACATGTAACCACATAGTGTTTACCAGCAACCATCGCTCTTGATCATTTAACTTGGTAACCAAGTGTGTTGCAGCTTGTACAACTAGACAATTCTTGAATTTGTTGATGTCCATTCCACATGGACCCTTCAGGTATCCCAACTCCTACTTGGTCTTTAAAATCATGGCTTTGTCTATGAGGTCACTTTTTATATCCTCTCATGTGGCCTTTAGACCCGTCACTGAAGAAATAAGTGCAGACGATATTCTAACTATGCGTCCTGCAAAGTAGAAGTATTCTTTGTGAACCCTACTCATGAGCCACTGATACAAGGGCTCATACTTCCCAAAGTATGACAGATCATACAACTAATATACCCCAATTTTCTTCAAGGTATTTTCACCTACATCATCATATACTGGCATGTCATCTGCCGTGTGTTTAATGGTTCTAACCATGAGTAAGGAGTCGAGCTCCTTTTTGTTCTCCGATGTTTTGTGATTATATTCACTCACCTTACTTTTCCTAATGGGCAAATCCCATTCTTGGCCAATAATAACTCCTTCTGGGTATTGCATCTCTGAAAAATGACTTTCAAGTGCCATCTCTTCTTCCTCAACGACCACCTTCTTTTTTTTTGTTGCTGATGCAGATGCCTTCTTTGGTGCCATTTCTACCTTGCCAATGTCTCCTCTTCACTCCTACAACTCTGCGAATCAAACCCTAGCTCGATCCAACTTTTCCCTATGTAGAAACCATGTAACCTAACTGTTTTTGGTCTCCTTGCTTTGCTCAAACCCTTCACCACCAGGGATGCAAGATTATTAAAGCATAGATATGGTTGTCACACTTGATTTCACACCCTTCGCACCTTAAATCGATCACTTGGCTCTTCACACTTGGCTCATCTCTCAAATACTCTTAGTTGCAACGGTAAAAATGAATCTGCATCCCTTCCTTATTTAAATTTTCAATTTTTGATGCATTTATTTCTCCTCACCTACCAAATATCCCTTCATTCATTGACCAAATCCATTAGTTCTACGTGGTACATCTTCGCACCTAACTATAACCTTCTAGCATGCCCTCCTACCTTCTGGTCACAGACTTCTCTTTAGCACGCACTCCTGTGCCCGAGTACCTCGTCACTGCACCTTCTCCTGATAGCTATCATGGCCTATACTTACCTCGTGTTATACTGTTCCTTCATCCATCTTCATCCTTGGTTACCTTTTGAGAAGCAATCTTCTTTAAAGTACACTTGTAGCAGCTTATTTCTTCCACCTTTAAAGTCCCTCAATCCTTTTCTTGAATAATGACAACCACTCCACACTAAAATCATGTGTAATCCTATGCGCATAAACATTATTCATACAATAATTAGCTTTATGCACGCAAGCGTGCTTATTACACAAACAACAACTAAATTGACAAATCATAATGACAATGAAGGAAATACATTAAGGAAATATTGAATTGAAAACCTAAACTAAATGGAAACACTGCCTTATTACAAACACCAAGAAGACTTATTTATAGTAGGGCTTCAACCTACTCCCGTTAAAGTAACTGGGTAGCCATGTTCCATCAAGTGCTTCTAATTGGTAGGCACCTGATTCAAGTATAGAAACATACGGCCCCAACCAATGTACTTTGAGCTTGCTTGGATGGCCCAAGAACTTTGAGTCATAAAGAAGTACCATTTGTCCAATTTACTTTATGTTTATGTTTCTGTCATGCCATGCCTTCTGTCTGGCCTTTTCCTGCTTCTAACTCCATCATGCTATGGCTTGGCACTCATCTAGTTGAATCATATTTTCAATCCGTTCTTCTAAATCCTATTCATCAACTAGTCCTCCAGCGTGTGCAATGTGCAAAGAAGGTAACATAAATTCTATAGGAAGAACAACTTCCGCGCCAAACACCAATTGAAATGGCGTGGCTTTGTTCAGTCTCTTGTAAGTTGTTCTATATGCCCAAAGCACAACCGACACATTTTCATCCCAATCCTTTCTTCCAACATCACATATTTTTGTCAAAGTTTGGCCCAAAATTTTGTTGAAAGCCTTAGCAGTTCCATTTTCCTGAGGATGGTAAGATGTAGTTTTGTGGTGTGCAACCATAAACTCATCTAATAGGATCTAAATTGTCTCATTCAAAAAGTGTGTACCTCTATCACTTGTTAAGCTTAGAGGACATCCATATCGTGTAAGAACATTCTCCCATAGAAACCTAGCTGTGGTAGCTTCTGTATAGTCTTTGGTAGGTGTTTCTTCTACCCATTGTGTGAGATAATCTGTGTAAGTAATGATATAGCGCGATCCATTCCTGCGCGTGGCTGGTGAAATAGGTCCTACAAATTCAATGACCCATTTCTCAAATGGTTCAACACTGGTAATTGGTCTTAAAGGCATCTCATCTCTTTGCCCTAGTTTTCCTAGGTGCTGACAATGATCACATGCCTTGCAATAGTCTTTATAGTCTTTATATAGTGTCTCCCACCATAATCTAGAAATTAAGATCTTCCAGGTAGTCACATCACCTGCATAATGGCATCCTGCAATACCACCACGAGCTTCTTCCATGATATCCTTGTGCTCATGCTCTAACAGATAATGGCGTGATACTTCATCTCTGCCTAACTTGTAAAGGTCACCACTGATTAACATAAATGGTGCCATGCGTATAACTAGATGTTTCTTTTCTAATGATTTCATTCCTTATGGTGCCATACATGTTTGTAGAAAGACAACAATGTCTTCTAGTTCCATGGGCGCACGTTATAACCTATATAACTGTGCATATGGAATTGTCTCTTCAATTATCTGTGCATCCTTGCTTGTATTGATTCTAGATAAATGGTCTGGTCCAGAATTGCTTTTCCCTGACTTCACCACAATTGTGAAGTCAAATTCTTGAAATAGGAGCACCCATCTACATATACGCCCATGTAAAACTGGCTTGTTTACCAAGTACTTAAATGCCATATGATTTGTATAAAACACAAATGGTGTGGCTAACAAGTACTGTCAAAACTTGTACAATGCATAAATCATTGACAAAGCTTCACATTTTGTAGTTATATAATTTCTTTCAGCAAGAGTCAAATTCCTACTAGCAAAACAGATTGGATGATCTATAATTCCTTCACCAGGTTGAGCTAACACAGTGCCAATGGCCATACCAGAAGCGTCCACATGTACATGAAATGGTTTATCCCATGAGGAAAAGCGTAGAATGGGTGTGGTAGTAAGTTTTTCTTTTAATATCTCAAACATGCACTGCCACAGTTCTCCCCAATAAAATGTACTTTGCCCCTTCAGTAATTCTTCCAAGGGTGCAACAATTTTGGCATACCCTTGTATGAATTTTCTATAATATTCTGTATGACCTAAAAATATGTGAACCTCACATTGATTGGTAGGCGTGTTCATGCCTAAAATAACTGCAACCTTGGCTAGATCAACAAGCAAACCTTCCTTACAGATTATATGTCCCAACAGTATCCCAAATGGTGTAGCAAATATGCACTTTTTGATATTCAAAGAGATACTCAATTATGTGCATCGTTCAAACATTCAGCACATATTGTCACAATGGTCTTTGACAAGGACATATACTGTCCAATCATCTAGGTAAACTTGTAAGAAGTTGTGAATAAAATATTTGAATGCATGAACAAATATTCGTGAGAATACAACATGCGTGTTCTTCAATCCAAAAGGCATCACAGTATAGGAAAAAATGCCCCATTCAGTAGTAAATTTTGTCTTTTCTTGATCCTACTGAGCGATCCTAACCTGATGATACTAGGAAAATCCATCTGTGAAAGAATATATTTTGCACCCTACAACTCCTAGTATTTCCTTAGTAAATGTCATAGGGAAAGGATCCGTGATGCATGCAACATTTAGCTCCCTATAGTCCACACATATCCTAATCCATCCATCCTTCTTGATACTGATCAGCATTGGGCTAACCCATTCTGACTCATCAAGGGGCTTGATAATTCCTGAATTCAACATTTTATCAATTTCCTCTTTTACCTTTTTGCGTAAATTAAGATTCATCCTGTAAGGTCTCTTCCTAATTGGTCATACACCGTCCTTAAGTTTGATCTTCTTTTCCCAAAGTGATTCATGCACGCCTTTCAATTCATGATATCCTCTAGGGAACAAGTCTTGATAATCTCTAAGTAATTCAATGATTTTTGCTACCTCCGAGTTTGACCAGTAGTCTCCAATTATGGCCTCCTTAGGCTCAGCATCCAAACCAATATTTGCCTTCGTTGTCTTCATGGGTTCATGGTAGGCACACGTATCCTTGTCTACACTGTCCAAAACCTCATGCACCCCGTGTGAATGCTCAATATCCAGGTTCTCAACTTCCTTATCATCCATGATGTATACCATCTTTCCTTTCTCTTTCTCAAGGCAAGTGTGTTCAAGTAATTAAGAGTCTATTTCTTTGTCCTATTCAAAACATGCTCCAAACTCTGTCTCTCCGAATAATTATTGAATATTCTCTTCTGATTTTGCACTATCTCCCATAGTTAAGCACTTGACAAATTTTAATGCCTCTTCTACAAAAGGTTGAGTCAAGAAGAAATCAAATATCTGGATCATACCTGCAGTCAAATCTTGCCAGTTCCCAGTTTCTCTATGTAGTTCTACATATACATACCAAGCACATGCACATCTGTACAGAGTAGAATACAATCTATACACTTAGAGTGAAGGTGATAATGCTTCCTGTCCTTCTGTCTAGAGTCTCTCACACTACTGAATGTGATGCTGAATAGGTTGATCACCATGATAAGTTCAGATTTGCGTAGGTGCATTGTTCCTCATAAACCTAGTAGACAAATCTATTCCAATCTCTTCCCAGTTTATAAGATTATCTCTGTGGACTACCCACCAACGTGCTGCTGTCTCACGTAGTGTATATACTAACATATCTTTCCTTGTAACTGGATCTTCCAACTACATCTCGATGGCCTTCAGCAAGGTAGAAAGATCCTCTGTCCCTGTATGCAAAATTACTGTGCTTCCTATTCATCAAACCGAATGAAATCCATGCTTGACGCACAATCACGCTTTTCACCTCACACCCTATTAATTCATATGTACCATGAGCCCAATTGTCACAAGCAATACTCGTAGTATCACTAATAGAATGCAAATCCTCCCATTGTAGAATGCCTTATTTTGATGGCTCGTTGACCTCTGGGTCCTGTATAACGCGCATATAAACTCTGTTTAAGTCCTCCTCACTTAGAGGCTCAACATAGGGTGTAGAATTCCCATCTGTCAAAGGTATCACAACCATTTCCTCATTGTTTTCAAAGTTGACATACCCCTTATTGAATCTCAAGTCAACATTATTTGTATAACACCAAGGGCGTCCAAGCAAGGCTAGAAAATTATCTTCTGTAAGTGCTAATACCTCAAAATCCCCAGTGAACTTGGCCCCTTGTATATTTATAGATGCATCCTTCAACACTCCTATGGGAGTGGCCTTAGTCTGGTTCACCATGAACAACACATTAGATGATGGCTGCAATGGAGGCCTCCCCATTTGTACCCATGCGTCTAATGTTAGCACATTTACTTCCACGCCTGTATCAATTAATATGTTTCTCAAAAGCCACCCATCCATAATAGCATTCAAAGTAATCTCTTTATCATAGTCAATGCTATCAGGGGGAAGATTTATATGCAGAATCTACCATCCAGTCTCAAGGCTTGCACGCGGAGTGTTCCCTTTCAACCAACTTCCCAATAGTGGAATAATGTTCTCTTAGCGCAACATCTTGCACACCTCCCGCAGATCATTGATATCAGTTTGGACTGTCTCTGATGCTTTCTTTTTATCCTTGAGGTACTGTATCTCACCTTGAAGATTCCTGTAACACTTCCATGGTATCATGGTAAACTTCTTTCTGATGAGTAGGATTTGGGTACCTCACATGCAAAACCTCCTCCTTGGTGATCGTAGGCTTCTGGTGTAATGCCTCTCACATGCATGCAACTTCAGCGCATGTAGTGATCTTCACTGTCAATGCCTCAGGTCCTTCGGTAATTTTGGGCATCCATTGGTCTTCTACCACACACTGGATTCTAACCATCCCAACTCCTTTGTTTTATTTCTTATGCTGCTTACTCAGATGCTCATATAAGTCCAAGCACTCTTCATAGCCATGGTTCTTCCCGTACAAATAACATGCATTATTCTAAGGACAATCACACCTGTAGTGATCAAGAGATCCAAACGTATAACACATTCCATGAGGGAACTCTCATCTTCATCCATTGCGGCCTCATCCTCCATATCCACCCCTCTTCCACGTCCTCTTCCACGACCTCCTTCAAAACGCCCCTCATTCCTGTAATAGTGCATTTGATTATGATCCCAATCATGGTGCTCATTCCTACCCTTAGAATTATCTGTTATACTTGTCTGTCATACTCCAATGTCTATATCATCCCAGATCTAACCAATCAACTGACGATCCTCAGTATCATGGGTCGTGGACCTAAAATTTTTTTCAAAAGTAAGATACATTCTTCCTGATAGCACGTTGTAACAAAGGGCAGTGGCTAGTATCATGATTCAAATGATAGATTTCACAGTCTAGTAATAATGAATGTACAGATCTGTGAGGACAACTATCCTTTGTGTGACCTTCTACTTCACAATCTGTACGCCAAATTTCTGAGCGCGTTTCATGGGCTGAATTTATCGATAGCTTTTCTAACTACTTTTCCATAGCTGCAATCTATGCCTCTCAAAATAGACTAACGCCAGTGTCAATGCTCCCAATTACCTCAGCATGCAAATCTACTTCTAGTGCTTCATGTGGATCCGTGTATGTCTTATGTGATAGCACCCTCCTAAAGGGTGTAATCAATCCTCCAATGAACCATTGTGCATACTGGCTAGCATGGATATCATAAGACAACTTAGATAAAAGTGTCTTAAAGTGGGCATCATACTCATGTACACTCTCAGTAGTTCCTTGCTTGATATCTTTGAGTGCACTTATACTCTTCTGCTCAAACTCAAGAATATGGAACTCTTTCAAGAAAGCATCCCTTAGTGCCTTATAATCCACGCAAGTTTGATTAGGGTCAAACTTCCTATACCAGTTGTGTGCGTGCCCCTATAATGTAGTAGCTAATTGACTTACCTTTCACTCAACAGATGTAATCCCTTTAGCGTGCCACAAGATTTCACACATATGCACATGTTCGGTAGCATCCTCTATACCTATATACTCTAGGAGATGAAGAGACATCTCCATGTAGATATTCTGTGGTTACGGCGGGCCTTGCCCACCTAATTCGGAACCCCCTAGGTTCCCTCTACCTCCAAAACCACCAGATCCACCAGAACTAGAACCATCTATACCTCTTGATTCTCCACCTGTAGCTGGAGTAGGACCTATAGATGTACTTCCATGTGTTCCAAAAATAGTACTATATAGAACCCCTATAGCCTGTGAAGCAGTTCCACTTCCAGAGGTGAGTCCTATATTCTGCACGCTTACATTCTATGCAGATGACATGCCCAAGAATGCCCCTCCATATAACATTAAAGCTGTCTGTCCTGCCATTGATGTAATTGATCCTTGACTTACTCTTGATTTCCTACTTCCCAAATTAGCTTGCTGATTATTTGTCATACTAGATACTTAAAAATCAAGCGCAAAGGCTAGGTCACTAGGTGGATTAAGATGCACACCTGCAGCCCAAATAGTCTCTGTTGGCACACTTCCATGCGATGCCGAGAAGGGATCTCTATCATGCTTTCCAAGATGGGGGAGTTCCTGCTGCTCTAGCTCCATGTCTTCTACGTGAGCCATAAAACCTTCTCGATCTAGCTCTCTCCTCAACGCCATACTTTATGTGATAGAACGCTACTTCACTATTTCCCTCTCTGTGTGCCTCATTATACTTAAGCCACCTTTCCTCTCTCTAATTTTCTTCCACTAGGTCTGCCATCTTAACACCAAACATGTTCCTACCTTCACACATGGTGAAGTTTAGTTAGCCATAGGTTTACTCTCTAGGTTCAAAGTTAGCATCAAGATCTTGATCGCTAGTGGAATACCGTGCAAATATGTTCCTCTTGGATACCATAAAAATTGGAATTCAGCTACCTCTGGGCATGAGTACGTATAAATTGAATATTCTAGAATATAACTATTTAGAACACCACGAAACCACGTATCCACCACATGAGTCTAAATCAGATCAACATCATATAGATCCTGGAATTCTTCCTATGTCTAAACAAGTACGTGATACCTCCAATTTTGCTGAGATGCATAAGTAGTAAGCCACTCATATAGTTCTACTAGAAAGATAAAAAAGAAGCTCTCATATAAGTTGTCATACAGGTTCTATTCTACCCAAGTAAGTGTGTTAAACTCAAATCAACTGCCAAACCATCATGCATATTCTTCATCCAGATCAGTGTATCCATTCCTCAATACTTGCTAGAGTTAACCAGTACATCTTCATCGTGAACCATCCTGATAACAACTAAAAAAGAGGTCTTGGCAATGGAACCAATGATGCAGCCTAGAATTTGCAAGATAACACCCTAGTCGCGTTGGCACATCACTCAACCTAGACTGAGCACTCACCCGAAGCACGCAAAGGTACCAGGTCCCTCTTTAGGGCTGCTGTAACAGGATGATAACATGATGAAGGAAGATATATAAAGACTCATAACTAATCCATCATTCTACAGTGCATGCTACTCATAGATCAATGAAAGAACAAGTTTAAACAATAACCATGATTGAAACATTAACATGCACCACTTAATTACACAGAATGACACTTAGATTCAGCTAATATCTTCCATCTATTAATAAGTATAGAAGCTTCTTATAGTACTGTTCATTTATCTCAAGGAGCTTATGGATCCGATACACATATTCAGAATCATATATGCATATCTATCTCTCTGTGATACATTATACAATCATCTACACACATATATATATATATATATATATAGGGTGGGGACTTGCCCTTCACCGCTTAACTACTCTAGAAATAGGTTGCATGCTATTAATAGCCACACACCATTTACAATTATAGCCACACATGCAAGTGCGCTACCTATAGTCCTCTTACAGATAATTGAAGTGTTTATTCTATTCTTATCTTGTCTCCATGCATAGATGCTTGAAGATATAAACAATGCTTGGCACACACTTTTCTTCATCATTGATGTGTTCCGCATGCCATATTCAAAAAATAGATCCTCATACCTAAAATCGGTTAAGTCCTGAAATCTAAACTTTCCTTCCATGCACGAGTCCTTCCTATCCTTCTGCGTCTTTGATCCTGGCCTTTTATCCCACATAGACTCCTTGTGTGATCTTTGCCAAGTATTCTTTGATCAACACACATAATTCCAAATCATCTAAATGAGATATGGAAGAGGCTAAGATGGAGGAATGATATAAGGATATGACTAAGGGAACACTAGTAAATGCGCTAACAATAGAATGGTTGTAAGTGAAATGCGTTAAGGGGTTCCACTTCAGGTTTACCATCAAGGGAGGGAAACATTTATGTGTTGGTTCCTTTCTAGAGTAGTGGCATTATGATTCAGTTACAATGTTACCAACATTAGCATTTAGAAAGAAGGGACATGATGAAACAAATGAAAATAAGAGTAAGCACTTCCTATTAAGGAAGCGAAAGGTATGCATCTAAGATGAATAAATGCCCCCTAGAGAGACACAAGATAAAATAGGACCAAATGAGACGAGTTAAATAAATATCATGAAATATGTGCCACAATGGTGGATTTTAGATAAATCCATGGTGCTTCTGAAGGGAAGCACAAATATGGCCACAAAAGTGGTCATAGAAAGAGGAGATGAAATGTATGATAAGATGAACCGAGATGGATAAGATAAGATGATATCGAATGTGGAGAGGAGCTAATATGTAAATAATTAGATCATAGAAAGAATTGCCCCTAGTGTAGGAGGATCTAATGATGAAGATGAGATGAAGGATGCGAGGAGGTCGATAAGGATAGGAAGATGCTCCCCTGGTGATTGATGGATAGGATGTTAATAATAATGGATCATAGAGGTGGTGTAGTGAGGAAAACCATATTGATGAACAAGGGAGGACCCTCGTCAAGTATAATAGTAGGAGATGATGTAGACGGGTGAAGATACCTAGGAGGCTAAATGGATGGAGATATGGTAGAAGGAGTCAGATGGACTATGGATGAAGAGGTACATGGAGAAATTGTCTCACCAAGGAGGTCCTCTTGCTCAATAAGATCGTGGACAATAGACTTAAGGGTCTTATAGTGATTAATGTCATGAACCATTGTATGATGATAGACACATATGTGATGAGAATTAAACCATGATGGCTTAGGATGGTTTTGGCTAAAAGGGTTTAATGGGAGGAAGCGTGATGGCAGAAGTTTGAAGTAAATGTTGGAGGACCTCCACATATGATTTGATGTATGCACCAGGAGAGGTTTTGTGAGATGGTGTGGATGGTGAGGATGAATTTGGATTGAGTGAAGGTCTAGGTGGTATATAATAAGAAGTAGTGGCAGATGATTTAAGCTTGGATGGATGGATAGGTGGAGGCATTTTAGATAGATTCGGTCCTAAGAGGGAGTCAAACTATTTAGATTTGGACTGGTTAATGGATCGTGATGGAGGAGGGGGGTCATAGGATAGGTGGATGCGGCTCCCAAGATGGAGGATTTTTATTGGGTATTGATTAGAGGAATTTTTACCTTCTTGTGAGGCCATGCAAGTGACCTTTGAGGGAGGGTTCCAAGGGGTTTGGATTTGGATTGTGAAGAAGCACCATTGGGAGGGATGAAAATAATCTCTATTAGAGGGTTTGATGGTGGTGTGGCTAACTGATGGAGGAAGTAAATTTTTCATTACATACTCTAAGGAAGGTGAAGGATGGGTAGATGTAGGGATGTCTGATTGTGTGGTTGAGACGGGAGGGTCACCTATAGTGGTTGAAAGTTGAAGTGCTCTCCAATATTTCTCAAATGATGAAGGTGGTGTGGATGAAGAAGGAGATAATGGGGATGTAGTCACAATAGTAGATATGGTGGGTATAGGAAAGAGCACAGAAAGAGGAAACAATATGGATTCCAAAGATGGTATGTTAGGAAAGTATGGAATAGATGTGGATGAGGGAACAAAATCCAACAAAGTAGATGGGGTAAAATGTGGGTGTGGATTCAAAAATGGGAGTAGGTGTGGCTACAAAAATAGAAAGGGGTGTTTGGATGATTCGATTGATGAAGGTCTATGTGATAAGGAGGTGATAAGAAGAGGTGGATGAATTGGTGTAGAGATGAGGGGTTGTGTGGAAGAAGTATGAATTCATTTTGTGTTTGTCTCAAGAAGGCATCATGGATGCGGATGTAGATTAAGAAGATACAATGGGGGATGTAGATGTGGGGATGGTAGGTGTAGAATATTGGGATAAAAATGGACGATGTAGGCATGGGAAATAAAATATGCGATAAGGATGTCAAGGTATACATGGGTGGATTTGTGTATGTAACAAATATAAGGGTAGTGATGGGTGTGCTTGGAAGAGACGTGGTCAACAATTTAGACATGATAGGCATGGATAGAGAGGTGGGGTACAATCAAGGCTTATGTGGATGTGGTAAGAGTAGGAATGGATGTAGATGAAAGAGAGGTGGTGAAAGTTAAGGAGGTAGGTAAGGTGACCGTGGGTATTGTGGACATGAGGATATCCCCTGAAGGGGCGATAGGCATAATATCTAAGACAAGGGTAAATGATGAAGGCAGTGAAATAGATATGATGGAAGATGTTTGGTGTATGGTGTTGATTGAAAAGGGGTTGAATTGATATAGTGTAGAGGGTGAAGAATTTTTTTTTGGTGGTGGATTAGAAAAGGGTTATTTGAAGATATCAGGTGGTGAAGATTGGATTGATTGGGAAGATATAGAATGAGGAGAAGAAGGTTCATGATAGGATGATGTGGATTGGATGGTAAGATCTGATACAAGAGAGGTAAGATGATCAATATGATGGATATGAATAGTCATGATAGGTGAAGCAGAGATGATATACGATAGCGGGGAAGGAGTGGAATCAATTGGTTGATGTGGTGGGGAAGTAGAGGGTATACAGAATAGGTAGTCATGGATGGGGATGGACGAAGGTCTAGAAGAAACCAAGGGATTGGATAGGGTCATGGTGGATTGTTGAGGACTATTCAAGGAGAAGCTTAATTTCCATTTTAAATAGACAAGTAAAGCAAACAATTCCTTTTAGGTTGTGATTAAGAATGTGATAATGAAGGACCTAGGAGAAGGAAAACCATGTTTGGTTTCAGGTATGTTGTGGCTAGGGAATGTTTGAGGTGGCTTACTATTGGGTGATAAAATCCCAATCAGTCTACTAGGAGAGGAAATGTTTTTGATGTATTATTTGATTTGTGAGTTTTAGGTCATGTGTGATAAGATATGATATGCAGTAAGTTAAACCCCTATTTAAAACTATATCAGAAAAACATGATGCAAAAAATAATGTTATTTTTAAACCCAAAACAAAGTGTGATATTTGATTAGGACACAAAGAAGAATGGAAAATTACGATGTAAAAATGAGAAAATAGGGAAAAGATGAGGAATACCTAGATAAATTTTTTTCCTATTTAGTTGCACTCTTGTGTGATGGGTGATCCAGGCCACAAACCCAACATGAGAAAGAAATAAAGCAGAGCCTCAAGCTGCAGTGTTAGTGGAAGAAATAAAAATAAAAAATATAGACATAAAAGAAGGAGATCACCAAAAGGGTGGTCCCACGGGGTTGTACCAAGAATGTTTACCAAGTTTCTTGTTATTAATGAAGTTAATGCACTAGCTAATGAAGAAACTAGAAAACTCAGAAATGCTGGAGGGTTTTATGTTACCTCAGATATCTGATGTGATATAGGCGCATGATGATGATGGATTCTGTTGCTGCGAATCAGATGAAAAAGGCAAAAAAGACTGAAAACAATGTTGATTAGATATATTTATGTGGGGGATGCCCAGACAATGCCGGCTCCAAGAAGATTTTGGATTCCTTTTACAGATGTTAACCCATGTTGTTTAGATAAAATGAAATAAAGGATATGATAGTAAAAGCATGCAGAAACAAGAGTGTTACTAAATATGAGAAAAGGAAAGAAATTGATCTAAAGATGATTAGATTGCAATAACTATAAATTAAGTGTTACTTAGTTTGGTTCAATGATGACCCAAACTGTGTATAGGTAGGTCGAAAAATACCTGGGAGGATGGATTTGAGCCTATGGATAAAATATGTAGAACTACAAGGTATGAATGCAATCTGTAAGCTGATAAAGGTCTATAAGTGTTGTAAGAGGATGTGTAGAAAAGAACCAGAGACAGAATCAGGAAAAGGGTAGAAAATGACAGTTTGGATAGATGAGTGCATGAAAAGATCCCCGATAAACAATGATCAGGAGGGATCGACGATGACTGCATTAGAGAAATATAAATATGAGGATAAAAGGATGGATATGGCAACCTATAGGCAAATGGGATATAAGGGAAGGATACTAAGTGTTCCTTGGATGCTACAGAAGATGCTTTGTACTTGCAAAAGGTTAA
Organism: Taxus chinensis; assembly: GCA_019776745.2. Taxonomy (NCBI): domain Eukaryota; kingdom Viridiplantae; phylum Streptophyta; class Pinopsida; order Cupressales; family Taxaceae; genus Taxus; species Taxus chinensis. The sequence goes on along the minus strand of CM034152.1, from coordinate 574,451,704 downwards.
GAAAAAAATAATAAATGATAATACAATAGATAGAAGAAAATAAAGATAACGATGGTGGAAAATCTCACAAAGGATGATCATGAGCGGTGAAAGCATGCCGAAAGGATGTGCAAAAAGGTATGTAAAATGTCTTAGGAATTCTTAGGCACGAGGAAAAATGCACAGATCATAAGAGAAATCCAACTTGCATGCATCTGATTATTTTTTGGCAAGAGAAGAATAGTTTTATAGGGTCAAAAGTGACTGTGATGGGTCACCGCCGAATTCGGGGAGAGTTTCCCCCAATGTGAAGATTTTTTAGCTTTTAGCGTGATTTTGCATTTTTAAGAATTGGCCAAATGCTTTAAAGCATATAGGTAGGAATATGATGAGATGTGGGTGGTTAGGGATAAAAATAGATAAGAGGAAAGATTAGAAAAGAAAGGGGGTGGATTTAGGATAAAAGCATACTAAATATAAGGTTGGTTGGGCAAGGAAAGATATTAATGGATTTATTTAATTAATTAATGTAACTTAATTAATTAATGGGACTTGGATGGGAATTTAATTAAATTAAGGGGGGATGAGATAATTTAAAATTAATTATGCACACGCGGGTGATCAAGGGTATAGATAATGATTTTAGGTGTCCACAAGTAGAGGAAAAGAGCCATATTTCCCCTAAATTTGAATTTTTTGTAGAGAAGAAGGATTTAGATTATGAAGAACTCATGTGCTTATAACACCTTCCTTGTTTGATAATTTTATAAGAGATAAGGAAACAATAGTATAAAAATCCTTCAATTTTTCTTCAATGTTTTCCACATTTGAGAATTTAGTGAGAGAGGAAGTAAGAACAATCTAAGAAGAATTAACTTTTTCTTTGACACTTTTCACTAAACCCACAGACCACACTATAGTAGATATATCATGTCCCAATTTATTCAAACTTGATAATTAGATCTTGGAAGGAATAAACACCACCATGCTCTCATAGGGGATTTTGTGACTGAACCAATACTATAGAATTTCGAAACATTTAATGGGAGAAAGAGGCCCATGCCCACAAACACTAATTTTTACTATTTTTTAATAGTGTCATAAAGGAGTGAAGTGTTCATGCCCCCTATAAATTTCTTTGAATTGTTTCATCTATATTTGTAACTATGTAAAAATTCTGCAAATATATGATAAAATTTATATGAATACAAAAAATATAGAATATGCCCCCTATCTAGGAACATGCATCATGATAAATACCATACCAAAATCATGACTATACTGTATTATTTTGACATCTATTTTATTTTTTTCCATATTTTAGTATTTGTGACCTTTTATGAGGATATAAACCATGTGAATTTTTTTTTGTATTATGTAACATGTTTGTAAATGTATAAATAACTTGATAAATGTCCCCTCTTTTGATGAACGTGTGATAAATCATGTGATTGTATGAATCAAACTAATAGAATGTATATTTAGATTAAAAACCAAATATGTTTGAGGAGTTTGCATTGGATCACATAAAAGGCTGAAAAACTGGCCATTTTTTAATAACTGCTTTACCTAAAAACAGATGTTTCACATGTTGGAAACCAAAACCTAGATAAACAAGATAACTTTCAAGCTATTGAGAAGAGAAGAATACATAAATAAAAATAACTAGTTAGCACTAAAGAAAACTAGGGTAATAAAGTACATCTCCATAATAGATCACATTTCACAATTAGGAAAAGAGAGCAAACATAGTAGAGGTGGTTTCATAGTAGTGACAACATATTAGTAATCATGCATGACATAATGGGAGTGATTAAAATGAGCAATGTTTTTATTCATCTAGTTGGAGAAGCCACTATTTATGTCTTAAACTATAGGATATAGATTAATAGAAACAATGATGTAGAGATTCCTTTAATGGATAATCATGTATAAGCATTAGTAATATACGGGTATCCCATGGCATTTATAGATCACACATAGGAGATTACAATAGTGATCATAGTAGAAGGTTATATTGTGATCAGCATTCCCCCTAAACTATTGTACATTTATTTTTTATAGGAATCTCAAAAACACGTAGAGATAGGGGTTACAGCCACATTATGTCTAAAAGACAACTCTGGGCTATTCATTTGATATGCATAAAAGTATCTCGTAAAAACAATAAATTAAATGCGGATAAATAATTTTGAATTATACATAGTTTTGTGAGTTTATTTTTTTTTCAATTATCTTCATTTATGTCTTAAGTAGCTTAGACAAGAACATCTGATTTCAAGTTTAGAAACTAGTAGTAGAATTTTCATCTCTTGTTAATATGAAAAATTAAATTTGCACAGGTAGGTAGTTTGATATTATGTTGGTATCATTTCCAATGAGTTATTGTTAATTGACACTATGTATAAAATCAATCATGATGTGCTTTGAAGGTATCAGTTATTAAGTGGTTTAGAGGTAATGGAAACTAGATCATTACTTTATTTTCTTGGGGGATGTCCTAGTCAGATCAGTGTAAGGAATCATGTTATGTCCGATCATAACCTATGGTGTGTACGATAGTCCAATGAAAAATAGTTCATTATACCTCATGAGTGTATGTGTATAGAGATGCAAAATATGTATTTTTAATGAACCTTCGTGACTAAAAAAACCTGTATAATTTAAAATGTAGATTAATAAGTTATAGCTATTACATTTATGTCTTTGGTTTGTGTGTGGTTTGCACATGATATCAAGGTGTTTGATATGATTAATAGTTGAGAGAGATGGATTCTAGTATATTTTATTCCTTACCCTTCCCTCAATTTTATTTGATTTTAATTATGGATCTAAGACCACTTAGAACCATAACGTAAATATCATTACCCAATAAGAGATTACATTTAGATCCAAAAAATCCAATGTTTTAGGTGGAGGTGGTTAACCTAAGATCAAACATGTCCCTCTAACGACTAACATTTGGTCATATAGTTCTTATATGAACCTATATGTCTAGAGTATTCCACTCCATGAATCATATTTCCATAATGGGTTATAAAATGAGTATGGTTAATAGACTATGTACGAAGAGAAGTAATATGCATATTGAGAGGTTTGATAGGAGGCTAATAACGCGAGGTGATAACTACTAGGAAAAAATGGGATAACCATATAAATAATGAATATGTATGTTTTCTAGGAAAGGTGTATGAAAAATAGAAATGTAAATTTAGAACAAAGAAGCCAAAAGATATTGAATAACTACAATAATGATAGAAAACATAGAAAATTATGTCCAAAAGTAATCCATAGGTGGTAGAATATGGTGAATCCTATGGGGACTAAACAAGTGAATGGTAAGAGTCTGCAAACAAACCATAGAGTGCATCATGAATATATTGTAACAAATATATGCAACATGGCTCAATTGATCATATCAATGTGGTGTAAAGGATATTAATTAAGTATTGAAATTTCCCTTGAGGATAGGGATGGATCCATAGTGGTCATATTTATGGTAACCAAAATTGCATGAATGAGGAGTTAAAAGTGTACAGATAGTTAATAATCATAGAAATATTGTGAGCATATTTGAGAAATGACAGAGAAAAATATAATTAGAAAATGATCCCAAAGAAGTAGGATATGAGATAGTAGAAAGTGTAATATGAATTGATCATGTATGAATATCATGTGGGCTAGTACATTGACTGATGCACCTAGGGGATAACAACCCACTAGCATGAACTACGATACTCATGGTAGTTGGTATCATAATAAGTGATTCTTTCAAATGAGCATGTGAGTTAGCAATGCGATATGTAAATACACAAGGATGGGAAGTAGTGACTTCAAGAACTTGGTGAGGCCATAAAAGAAGAGGTCACTGTTATCCAAAATGAGCCCCTGCTTATTTTTGCTAACTTGCCTTCATTCTTTCCTTCTTTGTGCTTCAACTTCAATTTTCACATATTTCAGGCACTCAAAAGATTCTGGAAATGGCTTCATCAGATAAAATTTTTCTTCCCCTTTCCAGAAAGGTAAATAAGTCCTCCTAACTCGTATTTTTTAAGTTATGGCTCGATGGAGTTTGGAGAGGAAATTTTCCCTGGGCGGGCCCGCGGAGGTAAGGCATAATTTTTTCCAAGGAGATTTGGTGGACCGGCGGAGTGATGGGAAACTTTTAGCACTTAGGCATTTTGTCAAAATGCTCAAAGTCAAATTTTAGCCTGTAGGACCGAAGGAGGAAGAAAGCGCATTTGCAGGGTCAAGGAGAAAATTTTACCACTTATCCTTTTTTGGAAAAAGGGTTAAAGTCGAGAATTGGCCCACAGATCTGGTAAAGGGAAACGGAAGGAAAATGACCAAGGTTTTGCATCCAATAAAAAGGTGCCATGTGTCCAGTCCATGTTAGCAGCGCTACGGTGGGGATCGGGAAGAAGTTAAGTTTCTTTCCTTTTTGGTCAAAAGGTTGAAGGCAAGAAATGATCCCGTGATCCCATTAGTGAATTGGTAAGTGCCACGTGTCATCAGAGTGGCAGATCCACAGAGGATTTTTGGAAATTTTTCCAAATTTGTGAAAAGGATCAAAATGATTGTTTTGAACCCGCGGATCATCCAGAAGGTGCCACGCATCATGCGGACCTGAGGGGTCGTGAAGTTTTTTGGGGAATTTTTCCAAAAGGGAAAAATTTAAAGTTTGACCCCGCCAACCCCAAATTTGACTTTGTTTTTTGCCAGTTTTTCCCTAAATCTTTAGAGGGCCATATCTTTTGAACCAGAGCTTGGTTTTTCATGATTTTGGTGTCATTGGAAAGATGTTAAAACTATATACACAATGGACACTTCAATTTTAAATTTTGATGGATTTTTGTGGGAGAAAAATGGGAAAACATATCTAGCATGGAAAAATTACAGAAAATGACCCCAACCACTAAAATTAATGAAGTACGGGCCTCTTTCTTGCTTTGCGAAGCAATGTATGATGAAGTATGAGATTTTTCATGGAAATCCATCATTTTGTAGGCTAATTAAATGGACCTTGTCAGTGGTTGGAGTTTTAAAATTGATTTTCCCACGTTTTCTCATTTCCTTCATTCTATTCGAGCAATAAAAGCCAGTTTTGGCTCATTTGTAAAAGTTGTTCATCTTTCTTCTCTGCCTCTCCCTTCTTTTCTTCCCTAGGGTTGAAAATGGATTTTGAACCTCCTCATCTACTCTGTAATGGAATTTTTACCTTTTACTCGTGAAATGATGCACTGTGTAAACTTCTGGAGCAATAAAAACGTGTTTTGTGATGCATTTGTCCATCCTTGCTCATTTTTTGGTTGTTTTCTTCTTGCCTCTCTTCATTGCAGGAATTTGTGCATGTTTGGATGTTCATTACAGGTTTTGGAGCTATGTTCATGGATTTTTGGAACATTTTCTGTGTGAAATCCATCTTTGGTCTGTGATGCACTTGTCCATCCATTCCATTGCTCACCTCTTCTTATTCTATGGCAGTTTTGATAGATAATCAACACCCTCCTTCTCTGGTGTATCGCTATTTTAGTGTAGGATCTATTTTTCCTTATTTTATTCCTCTCCTTGTCTCCTTGAAAGTTATATTAGGTTAGATTAGCTTTCCTACATTGGAATAGCTTGTGACAGGTAGTTTAGGAAGAGGAACCAACCTTCCCTGGAGAGCTTTCCCCATTTGCAAAGGTGCCACACTTTGGGAAAGCTCAATGTTGTGAAATCACACCAAATGAATTTAACTTAGAAAATTAGATCCATAACTCATTTGGATGTGTTGTGATTTTGCACTAATAGTTTTGGCATACCCGGTGGGACATTGGGGTTAGATATTTCATCTTCTCTTAGTGTCTCAGCAAAAATAAAAAATCCAACACCACCGTGTGCCACTAACAGTTTTGGCATGCCCGGTGGGGCCAAGAGGTCTCCCATTTCATTTTTTTGCAGGTTAGTGTGGTCATGTGAAGATTTTATCCTTTGGAGGTAATTACAAACACATCTACTCCATATGGTCAACAACCCATCTTTGAAGTTGCACACCTTTCTTTCCATTCATTCTTCTTTCCATCCCTTTCACTCTTTTCCATTTCATGAAGTTGTGAAATAATGACTTCATTTCCATCATGAAATTCACATCTACAACACCAACAACACATCCCACCTCCAACATGTTTTTAAAATCCTCCAGATCAACATTTTGATCAAATTCAAAACTAGTATGCATATCCATATGAGCAATGCAAAAATTAGTTTGGTGTAGTCATTTTTGCACCCCACTAGGAACAAGGGAACCTCATGCATGCCAGCCTATCACCCAATGGGTGCTGGGAACTCACCCGAGGCACGCGAGAGGGAGCCGAGTATCTCTTTTATGTGAGTTTAGTAGAAGGCATAATTCATGATCTTGACTTAGTGATTTAACAGACATCAAAAGCTATAGAGCTCAGAACAACTTCTACACCCCTTCAGTCATAACAGATTCAAAGCACACAACATAATTAACTAGAACTAGAAAGTTGTAAATCCATAATTAGGCTAACATTCAGGTAAGGTTCATGATTATACAAGATCAAAAGCATAGAGGAAACATGCAGATAATACAAGAAGGAGATCTTAACATAAACATAGTGATAACCTTATCACATTCATTCATAGCATTACTCCAAAGCATCACAGAGAGGTAGACCACAATCATGCACCATATCTGGATCCATACATGTATGCTTACAAAATAAAATTTGCATTCCCCATTTCCCCATTACATCCTTCCTAGAATCATCTACCTAATTATCCCATAGTTCTCGTGGTAATTCTACAGAGCTTCGCTACCTTACTTGTGTCTCTATTCTTTGCCAAGGGCGTGCATATAAATAGGCATCTGAGCTCTAACAAACTCTTATACAACCTCAGATCTGTCCCTAAGTGTCAAGGTGTCGGTCACCCCAGGCGCATGCCTCTCCATGTCATGATTAGCTTTTTGGATCTTCCTATTGCAAGGTATATTCCTTCCAGGACACCCTGTCGCTAGGATGGAACCTTATCCAAATGGAACACGTACTTCATGTGTTCTGTCCAAAAGGCTGAAAATGGCTAAGTACCAAATTGTTCTTCGCATGTCCTTGGTTCTCCAAGAAGCCTTTTGAATTCTACCTTGTGCACCTTCACTTGCGTGCTTCCTCTGGCCGTGCACGCCTATGCACCCTTAAGATTTGGTAGCTACATTAGGGGCCCAACATTACCCCACACTTCACCTGTTCTCCTCCCTTGGGAACCTTTTCAAAGAATGCAGTACAAAAAATGCAAGGCCTTGTCTTGAAAAAGAATGGAGGGAAAGAATAAGAATGGGGGGGGGGGGGAGAGGAAGAGAAAGAATAGAAGCAAAAAATTGCTTAAAGAAGTAGAAGGGGATAATTTTTCCATAGGTCAGCCTCCAACGTATCCCACGCATTGACCTCATCCTACACCCTTTTGTAAGGGTTACCGACCAATGTGCTCACCTCATCGAAGGTTAAACCTTCCCCCTTTGTGGTGATGGTCTCCACCACGGTTTCTAGTTCCTTCGCAAGATCCTCCAAGGAATCCATCTTCCTTGTAATGGTCTTGTAGAGTTCTTTAAGCCGTGTTTTGATTGAGACCAGAAGGGCCTCAATAGCTTCAAACCTAATAATGTTGGGACCCTAATGTAGTCATTTTTGCACTATGTTGGGAGATGTAATGGGTAGTCTTATAGGGGGTAGTATTATGGTAGCCCACCGTAAAATCTTGCTACCATTCCATCTATGAGGTTCTCGAATGCATTACTAAGGCGCGTGTACCATTTTTCTAAGTGCACCTTGTGTACCCCTGTCATTGATTCGTATATGTATTTCTTGAATCTATCCATGGGCGAAGGGTCTTCAGCAGGGTACTCCCACATGAATTTGTCGGATGCATCCGACACCCTGATTTCTGAGAACACAATGGTTAACAAGATGTTTCCAAAAAGGATCTTTCCCCCATTCTCTGTGCTACTTATGATTTTGTCTACTATGTACTGGGAGATGTTGTATTCAGTGCCTTCCACAACCTTCCTGCAGACATTCAACTAGGGCTTGCTCAATTGGGTCCACCTCTCTTGTCCATTCAACTTGGAAACAAGGTGCGCGGCCATCTTCATCACCGGATTGCTGATATCCATGACATCGTAGTACCTTGATCCCTTCTTATATTCCTGGGATGCAATGGTTTGATCCCTATCTTGCTACATCTTTCCATCCCTTTCACTCTTTTCCATTCCATGAAGTTGTGCAATCATGACTTCATTTCCATCATGAAATTCACATCTACAGCACCAACAACACATCCCACCTCCAACATGTTTTTCAAATCCTCCAGATCAACATTTTGATCAAATTCAAAACTAGTATGCATATCCATATGAGAAATGCCAAAATCAATTTGGCTATGAAGCATATCCATATGAGCAATGCAAGATGCTGGTCTACTGGAAAAAAATCCAAAAAATGGAGATTAGCATGGTGCAATCAAGAGCAACAAATCAAATGGAGGCTTTCAGAATTGGTTGCAGGGCACCTTGTCCATGGGTTGGCCCTTTTCCAAGACACTACAACCCTCAAGTAAAGCTAGACTTCATGGTGGAAATGCTGCCCCAACTTGCACAATGGACAATAGAGATAGGGGCCCATGGATTTGGTGTTGAGAAACCTTGTCAATGGGTAAGTTATATGCCATCATCTACTTTTTCTCTTTCCATCCCTCAAGCAGCACTATCTCATTTTAAATGCCAATTTCCAAGCTTCCCATTGAATGCTACCCCAAGTATTGATTTCATTTTTCCATTCCCCAGTCTTCCACCTCATCTCAATTCTTCTGTCATTTTCCCTTCCAAACAATCATCCCCTCCAAACAAACAAGAAGTTCCACCTTCCCCTCCACCACAAATAATTGCAAAACCGGTTGAAACCCAACCTATCCCTCCTCTTGATTTCCCAAATCCATGTTGGGAAGGAAATAATAAAAAAGCCAATCAAGGAGAACAACAAAAATAGGAGCCCAACAGAAAAGAAATGACAGACAACTTGAAGAGTTGGGATACCAAATTTGTGTTTACAAATATCCCCTTGCTGGTTAAGCCTATAGAGGAGGTAAAGGTTGGAGAACAAGTGGTGGCCAAGGCTGATTTTATAGCAGCAGAGAAGCAAGACGACCAATAATCTGTTTGTTATGAGTGTAGTGTCCATGTTGGAACTGTATTTGAAGAAAATTCTGATCTAATCTAAGCTACACAACTATTCAACAAGGAGGAAGGAGAAGATGCTCCAAATCCAAAAGAAGAGGAGCACATTCCAGCTGTGGAGGAGAAAAATGCAGGTCCAAGAACTTTGAACTCAAAACAAGCTATAGAAGAACCTTTAGTTCTTCCTTCCACTTCATCTTTCTCGAGATCTAATGTTGGAGAAGAGTTTGATCTTTCAAACTTCATCTTTGAGAATGAAGATAACCATGGTGATCAAGTTGCAGATCAAAAGAACACCATGGAGGATGTTGAGCACCTGCAGCAGGACAACAATGAGACAATTTATTTGTCTGATTTGGAGGACTATTTTTATGGAGAGGAACCAGTTGAAATCACATTGTTTTCTCCTTCATCATCCATCTTCCAAACATAAGAACCTGCTGCCATGAAGGAGAGAATTCATTTGCAGCAGCCTGAATCTTATAGCAGCTCTTCGTAATCAAGTTTGGGAGATTTAAATCTTCCATGTTCCTCATTGGAGGAAGAAGGGAAAGATTAGAAGAGTTCCACCATTCCTTCCACACCATTCACTCAAGAATTTCCATAAGAAGACTCCATTTTTGGAGTTAAAATTCAAAGAAATGGGCACATTCAAAGGACCATATCTTTCCCAATCCATTGGAGCCAAGGGGGAAGCCAAAACTAGTCATGCTTACTCCTGAGCATGAGGATGATATGCAAAGTACCAAGGATCAGCTGCCATACCTCTTCAATCCAAATGCAGAGCAACTAAAAGAGGTATCTAATTTGCTTTAAGCTAACACCTTGATAATTTGGGCAAAATACCATCTTATTGTTGATTTTCCACTTATCCAACCAGCCATGTTCAATGCTAAATCAGTTGCATGGCTGCCATTTTTGAGGAAGGGAAGCTATTTCTCCCTTCCAGTTGCAGGCTTTGTTTGAGCTCCCTTTTCTCTTGGTTAGAATAGAGTAGGTAGGTTTTCTTTCAGTAGAAGAAGTTATTTTTCACACTCTGCATGTTCCATTTGGAGCATGTGTGATTTTCAATTTGTACATAGTTTTTGGTGCTGTTGTATTGCTCTTGCATAGTCCATTTTAGTGGCATTTTGGTGAAGATCAACTCCAACTTTTAGTGGGTTTCCAAGTGGCTTAGAGGTCAGATTTTCATAGTTCAGATCAGAGTTGGTTATCAGGCTTGACTCCATGCCCAATTTATGCTTCAAAAGGCCACTAATCATTCATCTAGCAGGCAGATGACCCCTTTGAGTCGCCAAAATTGTTATCTAAAATGAGCCCCTATTTATTTTGGTTAACTTTCCTTCATTCTTTCCTTCCTTGTGCTTCAACTTCAATTTTCACACATTTTAGGCACTCAAAAGATTCTGGAAATGGCTTCATCAGATAGGATTTTTCTTCCCCTTTCTAGAAAGGTAAATAATTCCTCCTATCTCGTATTTTTTTTGTTATGGCTCGATGGAGTTTAGAGGGAAAATTTTCCCTAGGCGGGCCCGCGGAGGTAAGGAAGAATTTTTGCCAAGGAGATTTTGCGGACTGGCGGAGTGATGGGAAAATTTTAGCACTTAGGTATTTTGTCAAAATGATCAAAGTCAAATTTTAGCCCACAGGAATGAAGGAGGAACAAAGTGCATTCACGGGGCTAGGGAGAAATTTTTTCCACGTAGCCTTTTTTGGGAAAAGGGTTAAAGTTGAGAATTGGCCCGTGGATCTGGCAAAGGGAAACAGAAGGAAAATGACCAAGGTTGTGCATCTAATAGAAAGGTGCCATGTGTCTAGTCCACGTCAGTAGTTCCACAGTGGGGATCAGGAAGAAGTTATTTTTTGCCCCATGATCCCATGAGTGAATTGGGAAGCACCACATGTCATCAGAGTGACAGACCCATGGATGATTTTTTGGAAAATTTTCCAATTTTGCGAAAAGGGGAAAATGATTGTTTTGAAGCCGTGGATCATGCAGAAGCTGCCACATGTCATGTGGATCTAAGGGGCTACAGAGATTTCTGGGGAATTTTTCCAAAATGGAAAAATTTAAAGTTTGACTCCACTGACCCCAATTTTGACTTTGTTTTTTACCAGTGTTGCCCTAAATCTTTAGAGGGCCATATCTTTCAAACTAGAGCTTAGTTTTTCATGATTTTGGTGTCATTGGAAAGTTGTTGAAATTATTTACATGATGGACACTTCAATTTTAAATTTTGATGGAGTTTTGTGGAAGAAAAATGGGAAAACGTCTCTAGCATAGAAAAATTATAGAAAACGACCCCAACCACCAAAATTAATGAAGTATGGGCCTCTTTCTTTCTCTGTGAAGCAATGTATGATGAAGTATGGGATTTTTCATGGAAACCCATCATTTTGTAGGATAATTAAATGGATCTTGTTGGTGTTTGGAGTTTTAAAATCAATTTGCCCGCATTTTCTCATTTTCTTCATTTTGTTCGAGCGATAAAAGCCAGTTTTGGCTCATTTGTAAAAGTTGTTCATCCTTCTTCTCTGCCTCTCCCTTCTTTTCTTCCCCAGGTTCAAAAATGGATTTTGAACCTCCTCCCCTACTATGTAATGGATTTTTTTCCTCTTATGCATGAAATGATGCACTGTGTAAACTTCTGGAGCAATAAAAACATGTTTTGTGATGCATTTGTCGATCCGTGCTCGGTTTTGGTTGTTTTCTTCTTGCCTCTCTTCATTGCAGGAATATGTGCATGTTTAGATGTTCATTACAGGTTTTGGACCTATGTTCATGGAGTTTTGGAACATTTTTTGTGTGAAATCCATATTTGGTATGTGATGCACTTGTCCATCCTTTCCATTGCTCACCTCTTCTTGTTCCACCGCAGTTTTGATAGATAATCAACACCCTCCTTCTCTAGTGTATCACCATTTTAGTGTAGGCTCTATTTTTCCTTGTTTTCTTCCTCTCCTTATCTCTTTGAAAGTTAGATTAGGTTAGATTAGCTTTCCTACACTGGAATAGCTTATGACAGGCAGTTTAGGAAGAGGAACCAACCTTTTCTAGAGAGCTTTCCCCATTTGCAAAGGTCCCACACTTTGGGAAAGCTCAATGTTGTGCAATCACACCAAATGACTTTTCCTTAGAAAAGTAGATGCATAACTCATTTGGGGGTGCTGTGATTTCACACTAACAGTCACTCAAATGGGATTCCCTTTATGGTATACACTTTTTGATTATGAGTTAATTTGACACATTGATGTAAAATGGAGGGGATAACTGAGAAAAAATATATCCAAGGAAACCCTAAGCACATGTTACATAAATGGTTGGCATTGGTAACCAAAAAAGGAATAATGAAATTGATATGAATACTCATGATAAGTAGGAATATATGTCCTAAGTTTGTAATAACATCAAAGGTTATTTGTCATTTACTATATCCAAGTGAGAAAAGTACCCTAAGACTACATAAATTATGTGTAATAGATTATTTTATCATAACACTATGAATAGGTCATTGGTTAACAAACACCCAAATGTAGTGTATTAGAAAAACACGTAACCATATCAATGTCAAAATTAGTAATAGTTAGTTGTATTGGTAAGGTAACATCCAATAATTTATCATAAGAGGACAAGTGATGCAAGAACATCCAAGGTCCAATGCAATCCTGTACAATTTTTCCTAATTATGGGTGTACTTAGAATACAGGTGCAAGGAGTGAAGAGGAAAGTGATACACACAGAAGAGTGATCGAGAGAAGAAGATAAAATAGAGAAGGTATGCGCGAGTGTTTTAAGAAGGAATTTGTAGAGAGAATAGCGAAAGATAGATAGAAGAAAAATAAGGTGCGAGGATGCGCATAAGATTTTGGTAGAGCAGTAGATTTTTGAATCGAATAGGAGGATAAAGGGAACATAAATATTTGGAGAAGCTCTAGAAGCCTATGAAAAATGCGTAGAAGAATATTAGAGGTGGAACTTAGGAAAAGGAATACGCAAAAAAGAGGACAAATTTGTGGTGAAGAGCACAAGAAAATGAGTGCACGGCAAGACAGAGTTGGTAGAAATGAAAAAAGGTGTTAGAAACCATTGGACATGGATGGTGATAAGGATGGGTGGACAAGAAATCCAAATGATAGATCTACATAGAAAAATTAGAGGCACGGTAGTTTAGAGCATTAAATGAGATGAATTAAAATTTAAATTCAAGTGGGAGAATCTGGAAGCATCTAGAAGGAGATAATAAACCTAAAGGAAAGTTCAAACAATGAGAGATAATTGGGAAAATAACAGTGCACACACATATAAAAGGAGGACGAGTTCACCATTTTGAGGTTAACATGATCAGAAAAGAGAAGTAGGGATGCTAAGAGCTAAGGTTGTTGACATGTTCATAAAAACACAATACAGTCTAGAATAGGTCTTAGGGAACACCATAAAAGATTTTAAATATCCATGTAAATGAATGTAAGATCCTAGAAGAGTAGATTCCTGAAGATGTCATAAAGGAATTTCAAAAAAATAAAAATAAACCTTTGAGTTTTATTCCATTATGTGAATTTGAAAGAAGGCTTGGGGAGTACTCGATAGATGACCAAGCCTTATTATACGGTATCAGAGCTAGTTCTTTCCTGTGGGAAAGTGAGGGAGTGGAAATAGCTAATAGAACACCAAACATGATGTGGTTATAAAAATATTTGTGTTCTCCATCATGAAGAGAAAGTGGGTAAATATGTAAGGAGAGATCCTAGAGTGTATTGAATGAAGGAGGTAAAGATCTTACGTGAGAAGGAAATATTTTACCAAGAAAAGGAGACTATTTAGATGCAACCATTACATAGATGTTAGAGAGAGTAATGGAGGAGATAAATGATGTCAAGACTAGAATAGAGTATGTAGTAAAACCATTTAATGAGATAGGGTCTTGTGGCACAAAGTAGTTGAAGGACATAGGTGAAAGACTCAGTAAGGAGTCATAAGTGTAGAGAAGATTGCATGATGAAAGCACCAAATGTGTGTTGAAGATAAGATGAGTGCATAGAGGCATAACCAAATTTTATGTGAGTAGAGAACAAAAATGGAGAGGTAACATGTGTGGGATTACCACCAAAAGATGCATGAGATAAATTGCATGGAGAGAGCTCAGAGATGATAAAATGGTGAAAAGATAATTCACCCAGGAGTGGATAGAAGTGTGCAATAGTATTGCATCAGAGGAGAGATCTTCTAGAGAGAAGAATATGGTCACTATAGACCATGAGCACACAAAAGGTTACACGGAGTTTCAAGATGGAGCAGTGGAAAGGAGAGAAGAATGTACATATGGAAGAGGAGAAAGTGCACAAATATTGTAGTGAACCTAGCGATTAGAAGAACATGTAGAAAATACTACAAAATGATATTGGGCATGGTGAAGAAGACAACACATAAGAAGTGTGCAAGGTAGATTATGTAAGGAGGAAAATGTGTGATTAAGAGAATCCCTAAGAAGAGAAGAATGAAGGTGGAAGATAATGTTGGGAGACAATCAGTCAGATATGGGTCTAAACCCATAAGTGCTTGATGAATTAAATGTGTGGATGAGATAAGAGAAAGAAAAGGTGGTGCTAGAGGATACATGGGAGGAAGAGGTCACGACAGAAATGTGAAAAAATTAATAAAGGAGGAAAGGTGCACAAGGATCAAGTATGCAACAAAATCCCATCGAGAGAAAATAGACACAAAAGGAGAAGGTCATAGAAAGAGAGAAACAAGGATATGGGAATAAGAGGAGTGCAGAGAGAAAAAATAATGTAGAGAAGAAGAGTTGCATAGATAAAGTGATAGGAAAAAATGAGGAGAAGAAGAGAGAAGACAAGGAGAAAAGTGCACACAAAAGGAATGTATAAGAGAAGGAAGCCCAGAGAAGAAGTGGGCAAGAGGAGAGAAAATCCACGAAGGCTTTAGGTGGATGTAGATGGTTAAAGGTAATAATGGACTTGTGCGAAAGAATAATGGAGAGTAAATACTTACAAAGGATCAAGTAGAGACATCCATTAGGAAGAAGAGGTTGGGATATGATGGGTAGAATCTCACAAGGGTACATGCGATAGTGTGAAGAAGTCACATGAAGGTGAGGAAGGACTTAAAGAGACACTGAAAGAAGCACCAAGGCCAAAAATAGGTTCAGAGGAAAAAGGAACCAAAAATATTTTCCTTTACAGTTTAAAGGGTGGTTTTACCACTCATTCAGTCTACTTGAGGGGGACCTCAAGTTTAAATTATCTCAGGTGTTTGATGCAGGAACATCCAAGGTCAAGTGTAATCCTACACAGTTTTTCCTAAGTATGGGTGCACATAAAATTTATGCACAAGGAGTGAAGAGGAAATCACAAAACATGGAAGAGTGATTTAGAGAAGAAAAGAAAATAGAGAAGGCACGTGCATGAGTTTTAAGAAGGAATACGTGGGGAGAATAGTGAAGGATTGAAGAAAGAAAAATAAGGTGCATGGATGCACATAGGATTTAAGTAGAGTAGTAGAGTTTTAAATTGACTAAGAGGATAATGGGCTTGTAGATATTTGGATAAGGGCCAAAATCCCAGGAACAATGCGTAGAATAATATTGGAGGTGAAACTCAGGTAAAGGAACACACAATAAAAGAAGATTTAGGTTTAGCGAAGATCACGGGAAAATGAGTGTGCGGTAAGATGGAGTTAGTAAAAATGATAAAAGGTGTCAGAAAGTATCTGACATGGATGTTGACAAGGATGGATGACCAGGAAAGACAATGACCATATTGACATGGAAAAAGTAGAGGCATGGTAGGTTAGAGTATTAAATGAGATCAATTCAAATTTGAATTTGAGTGAGAGAATTTGGAAGTGTCTAGAAGGAGCCAACCCACCGAAAGGAAAGTTCAAAATAGGAGATAAAAGTAGAGAAATAATCGGGTGTGCAATTATAAAAGGAGGATGACTTAGCTTTTTGGGGGTTAACATGATTGAGGAAGAGAAGTAGGGATATTGGGACCTAAGGTTGTTGACGTGCTTATAAGCATGAAGCTTAGTCTAAAATAGGTCTTAGGGAACACCATATAAGCTCTTAAAGATCCATGTACATGATTGTAAGATCCTAAAATAAGAACTGTATGTAGATATTGTAAAAGAAATTTTATAGAAATACAAAGAAACTTTTGAGTTTCATTCCATTACGTGATTCTAAAGCTAGGCTCGGGGAGTAATTGATAGAGGCCCAAGCATTATCAATGAGGGAGGCACCATAAGATAATTATGAGACCAATCTATAGATTATTTAAAAACATTACTATCAAGAACTGGGTCATGTAACCTAGCCTCATTTTTAGTAAGATGTGATTGAGGTGTAGCCTCATACTCGATAGTACCAAAAGCAAGGAGATTTTGTATAACATGAAAAATATTAATAGAAAAGTTAGTAACGTGACCAATACATTAGTGGTAATCATAATGAGCACTAAGATCAAATTTATTATCATGACTTGCACTTGTATTAACCTCAAGCTATTGAGTGATATATATAAGGTTACACTCAATTAATTTTAGAAGAACATTCTATGGTGCATAGGGTCATAATGTTAGTTTGGGTGGGATATGAGGCATGTGAGTTAACATGAGAAGGAATAGATGCACATTATTTTATTAGAGAGTTTTATTTTTCAAAGTAAAAATGCGGGATTCGAGAGTTAGTTTACTAAAAGAAGGTGAAGTACCATGCTCATAAGAGTAAGAGCCCATAGTGTCAGTATGTGTAGGATCAAAAAATGGTTCTCAAGCCTTATATAAAGAAGAGGTGTGAACCAGATCAGAGGGATAGTAGCTTATATAGAGGCAAGGATTAGGACCATTGTATAGGTGATATAAATATTGATAATGATCCATGAGATTTGGAACCATGATGTACTAAAGTCAGCAGGGAGATAACAAAAAGGTTTTGAAGCAATGAAATTGATTCAAGATTTAGGTTCACCCTAGGTATATTTTAGTTTTGGAAGGTAAACAACACTAAAATGGATTTAATGGTTTGCAATAGGTACATTATTCCGATATAAATAACTTCCAACATTAATCATGCACAATAAGAATAATGTATTCAAAATTTAAATGATTGATCTAATTGATAAACGATAAGTACTTTATTAAATATACAATAGGAGAGATAAAATTAGTTTTTTAGGGAAGGAAAAAGAGAATCTATATGTGTAGGGTATTGAAAAAGGAGTATATGAAACTATATATTCTTTAATGAAAGCTTTGGAGCTAAAAACCCAATAGGGGTGAGGCCACACAAATTTGTATAGTCCATATTTGATTTGTGTGTTTCTAACTTAGAGCTATACAATTTAAAACCATTTTATAGTTTGGATCTATAACTTCCTACGTGCTTCACTTGTATATAAATTATCTTCATTTTATGTCACTCTTACTCACACAACTTCAAGATGACCTACAATCACCTACAAAAAATAGAAACCCTAGCAACCTAGAGAACCGTTCATCATAACATTAGAAAACTAAAAGGAGAAAACATGTGTGTGGTGAGGTTGGACTGCTCTTGGAAGTCACTGATTAAGATAAAATGTGAATTTATATGCCTAATATTATTTATATTGTAGCAATAAATACATGTAGAAATGAAGTACAAAAATTAACCCAAGTAAACTAAGAAAAAATATGTAAAAACCTAAGTACAAAGAAGAGGTAAGATGATTTAGCTGGTTCGTATAAATCCTAGAGGTGTGTAGAGATAGATATTTGGAAAATAAGACTCACTAACCATTGCACCGAAGCTTAGAAAAATGTAGATTTGTAGAATAAGCTAAACTGGGGCACCTGGAGAGGGAACAGGGGCGCCTGTGGGCTCGCTAGACTTGTTTCCGGATGCCTGGGTCTATGGAAATGCCTAAGAAAACATCCTCTAAGGTTTTACATTAGTTATTTTCACTATTGTACTCACCTTTTTTTGCTATTTGAATTCTGCACAATGATTGCCGAGAGTCGCTGGAAACCTACAATGAAGTATTGACCTACAAAACCCTAAAATTAAACATCAAATCCTAAAAAAGAAAGATGTAGAATGAGGGATTGGAATCTGTCCTCTAGATTTCACAAAGGTTAACTTATGGCTGATCATCTGCACTACATCTCATAGCCAAATTATAGTTCTCTCTATGTGTGTGTGTGTAAAATTGTGCTTTAGGTGGATTTTGTGCATGTCACACTTGATAGCAAGCAAGTAAGCTAGATGTAAAGAAATGTAATAAATGTGTGCATGTAGAATAGAATGAACTTCCCTCCTATGAAGTGTACGTAAAATAACCAGTTCCCCTTGATGTCCCTTGAATGGTGCTAGATGGATGCAATGAAGCTCTTAGATGCTTGGATGGATATAATTTTTAGGTGGTGATAGCTAATGCTCAGTGCTTGGTCCCTTATTATGATCACATAAATTTATATTTATATGATTCCATTGCTTAAATTTTGTAATTAACCCTGAAAAAGATGACTACCAAAAATATAATATACTCCAACGAACTAGAAAATGACCCAAAATAGTGTGAGTAAAGTACACTAAGTGGATAGGGGCAACCTAGAGGGAAGGAGGGTGCCTGGTGCATTGGCATCATGTCTAGGCACTGACATATCTAGGATGACAAATGCCAAAGTATAAGAATGCTAGACTGAGAAATTAAGGGTGCAAGACTAAGATGTGGCAAGAGACAAGAAAAGTAAAGGTGGCCAAAGACATGGGTTAATTAGTAATTATCATTACTTAGGAATCAAATGAATATTAGTATGTAATTAGGACTAGATAATTACCCAAAGTGCGTGATTTTAGTGTTTAAAAAAAATCCCCCAGTTGCTATGTTGGTGATTGGACTAATTTTTTGGCAGCTTATTTTAGATAAAGGTTCGTACCTGATAATTTTGTGGTTCGATGTAGAGGAGCATGCCGAAGGACATGATAAAGCATGGAGTGATAAAAATGTGAAGTGCGGATGCTACAGAGGAGAAAGTGCAAAGTGTAGTGGTGAAAATTTACCTAATGCAGAAACACATTTAGATGTCACGATGTGCCTATTGCCGATGTCGATGTTGTTTTTGTTTATGCTATCAATGATGTTGAATACCTCTTCCCATACAGACAAACCTATAAAAGAGAAAACAAACAAGTAGTCAAATACACATGTATATGATCAAAATGTGTAAAAAGTATGTAAAATACAAAAAAATGAAAAAGGAACATGTGCACTTGATCCATGACGAGGAAAGAGTGTAGAAAGGATCTTGAAGATGAACGAGTTTTTCGGGTGATCTCACGCCAGTTGCTCCAACCGAGATTTTTTGGGGTGACCTCACACTAATGATATGGAAGAAGTGTAGGGAGAAAATTCCGGTGTTATCCTCCAACCTTTAACTGCTTCTTGCAATGTAGGACACCACTATAGATGATGTGCAAAATTCGATCCAACGTGAAATCACTAAGGACTATATGCCCTGTAAAAGCTGCTATGTGTGGAGTTCTATAGATTTTTCTAAATTTCTAGAATGCTGTGTAATTACTCCTTGGTTATAAGTGTCTAGGAAGGGCCATGCTATGTTAAGGACCCAAGCTTGATTATGAGCCCTGAAATAGAAAACTGTGTTGTACTGGAAATGTGATGTGCTGTGTAATGATAGTAGATTGCTGTATGGGGTGATTCATTCACCCAAATGATGCCCCTCTTTTGGGGTGCATGTGATGTGAATGAAGGAGTATGCAAACCAAAAGAGGATTGATTTTTGTGCTGAAATTGTGCCCTATAGGGGGAAGGAAATGTGCTGGGTAGAAACCAAGGCACACACAAACAAAGTGAATAGGATACAAGTGTTAGTACAAGCAAAGACAAAAATGCATGTAGTAGGAAAAATGTATGCTATGTAGACAATATGTAAGATAATACTCAAGAAGACAATGTAAACACGCAAGAATACAATATAGATTGCGAGAAGTGAGTTGTAAACATGGGACACTAATCACAATTTTGTAAGACAATCAAGGACGACGAAGCCAAAAGTAGACAATGTGCACACATGACAAAGGGAAAATCCTGCAAAAAATTGTATACAAAGAGAAAGAAATGACAAGAAATGTAATCGACAACCATGGAAACATGTAGCCATGTAAAACAACTACTGCACATGAAGCACCCGTTAGCATGTTAGAAAGATAAAAAGTATGTCAAAACATGTATAGTATGATATAGTATTGTGATATAAAAAATGAAACAATAACACCTGTAGTATATGAAATTGGATGCCCTTAGGAGCCGCTATGGGACTAGTACAAGGTATTGCACCAAACATCCATAGTACGTGTAATAGATTTGTATAGTCTGTGATCACAACTAGAAAGGAAAGTGAACATGCATGTGTGTATGATAAAGATAATGACATATACGATATCTATCTAGCATGTGTAATAAAGAGAACATGTAAGTAAAAGTAATCAAGAGCAAATGCAATCAAAATATGTAGTATGTTGTGGATGAAATGGAAGGGAATGCAGTGTGAATGATAGGAGCCGCATGACTATAGACATTAAAAACTTGCACCCACCTATCTTCATTTTATTATCCCTTTTGCAATGTATCACCAAATTGGATTAATTATATCAATACGATCGAATAAAATATTATATCCTATGACATTTTAATTCACTTAAGTTCTCTAAATATTATTTAAAATAACCCTTGATTCCTTATCCTGACACATCCATCATGGGTATTTTTATAAATCCCCCATTATCTTATCAAAATCTTATATTATCACAAACAATAATATATTTGTACATTTGATATATCTTAATCAAACAACTTAATACATATCCTAGACAAACTTAGGCTAAATTAGAACATATATAACTAATAAAATCCTTTCCTTGACACCTCATGAGGAAACATGACATTTTCAAAAACCACCTCATATCCTATCCCTCGAAAACACGAACAAGAAAAATCAAATTAGAAAATTGTTTCAAAAATTTACTAAACAAACTCCAAATGGCCGAAATCATTGGAGATTTGTTAAATCCCCAACAATTATTTAATCCCAAATTACAACCTCTTTTCGGGATCATATTTTCACATTCTCAAACTTCAGTATGTTTTCAGAGTTCATTGCTGCCGTATTGCATTGACAACAATACAATATCATCCAACATTGTCATTTATAGTCATCAAGCAATTTTGTTGATTATTTTGGAGCCTGTCAAGACCAACAAAATCATCATTCAATTGTAATTTATGGCTCCATAGAATTCATTTCAGTAATTCTTGCTTTCACTATGATTTCTACAGCTTTATGTACATTGTCATTAAACAATGAGACACTAAAATCAACATCAAGTGTTATCATTTATCTCCATTGAGCATCTTGGAGTAATTTTGGATCACTTGTAACCAGCTCTTTACCACTCAGTCTGTAGACTTCATCAACACATTATGAAGCTCAAATCAACAATCCCTTTGGATGTCTCCAACTTTAGGTAACATATTTTCTCAGCCTTGACTATCATTTGAACTAGGTATGTACCTTATTTGCACATCATTACTTTAATCATTTATCATTTAAAAGTTTTGATCAATTATGTCTCGACATTTTTCAACCTGTGTGTATCTTCTCCCAATCACCGGTGATTCCTATTTGTTAGACTCCTTTACCATTGCAGCTTGTATTTCATACATTCAACCTTCAATTCTAATGAACACTGAATCTCTGTGAGTACCTTTTAGTCTTATCATGCTCCTCTAAGCCATGTCGAGCTCCTTTGAACCAACCTTAGCATCAAATTGACTTAAATCAAACAAATCACTTAGCTTGAATATTGTAAGCATATACATCCATCTACATCCTTACTCCCTTGAGCCATATTGTGATTTCCTAAACTCCCTTTGGACCAAGAATCACCATCCGACCAACATATAACCGTGGACCATATCAGTCTCTTTGCCTTTGCATTGAATGGTTATATCATCTACTTTTAGTTTATTATGAGTTATCGATTTGTTGTATCATTACTCAATTCATTTCTCAAGAGCAGATTGAAATCCTTGCAAGGAAGTCCTTTCACTTCCAGGGACTAGCCTTGGCCAGGAAATCCACCACACATTTGTCTAATCTCATCTTGTGTAGTGTCTGTGATTGCAACTTTGTTTGCAGCACAGGGATTCATACCATCTTTACATGGAGTACAACAATCAAACATCATCCATCCAGGTTCACGGGTACCTCTAAACCCTGCCATTTTGAGGTTTGGTAAGTTTTAGTCTCTTGGTTATCAGGTTAAGTTGAAGAGGTAAAATTTATTCTAAACATCTTGGCACACCCGATGGGACCCTATCCCTTGTTTATTTGATTTTTTTATCGTTAAAATAACATATTTTTTATTTTTTTGATTCTCTGTATCATAATCACCTGTAATTAGGAAAACTACATGCGATTTCTCCGTGTGGTTTTCAAAACCAAAAAATTTGGTTTTTGCTTGTTATTTTTTACTTTTTACTTGTTGTTTTTCCTAACCTGTTTATAGGGTATTGTCCCTGGAAAGCTCATTTATAAGATTTCTGGATTTCTTGTTTAAAAATTGCTAAAATAAAAAAAGAGGAGAGTTTAATGATAAGTCCTAAAATATTCCTTTTTGTTTCTAGTATTGCATTTTGTTTGATTTTCCTCATCAAAATCAACACGTTATTTTGGGTTTTAAAATGAAAAATTACATTCTTTCTTGCTTCACATAGCTTTTAAATAGAAAGGTAAATCTATTACATTCACTTTACTTTCTCTCACACACAACCAAACCACTTAAACATCAAAACAAATTTAAACAATTAATACCTAGGTGGATACCTACTTGGATTTGATCCCCAAGAGGAGAAGATGACTTGGTGTTCTGACTGAGTATAAACAATTGGTGTCGATATATTGGCATAGCACCCATCACCCTTATCGATGTGGGACCATGAAGTAAAAGGGTAGACCCTAATACCATTCCTGTATCAACATCAGTACAGAGTTGGGCCTCATGTACCTTCAGGTATATTGAGGAATCCATCTAAAACATTCTTGAAACCAGCCATAGACGACCATTTCCTAGGACCCTCATTATCCATCTTATACATTTCACCCTTTTCTTAATTAATCAAAGATAATTAAGACCATACTTTTTCTTGACTAATTTGTTAAATTTATACATCCCTTTGGGATTTTTTTGTATTATTGATAGTTAATCACCATGAATCAACCCTCTACATCAATATGTCCCCCAAATAATTATGCATCATATTTACAATCAACCTTAGTTGCTTCAACATCTTTTCATCCCAATCAATTTCAAGACATCCCATTTACAAGATCTAGTCCTTATCAAACTTATCAACCTATCACATCCTACTCAACCTCATTTAACTCTAGCACATCCCCACAACCACCTACACCATCTTTTGTACCTTATGGACCACCTACATATCAACCAATATTACAATCATACAACAATACCATTCAAAAACCCTACGGGCATCTGTCACATCCTTCTTCTCTTCAAACTATCACTTCTCATCCCATGTCAAGTGTATCACATCACATGGTCTTTTCTACATCCTTTCCTTCATCTCAATCTCATCAAAATCCTAATATCCCCCATCCTCATCCAATCAACCTATATTAACTTCAATACCTCTATCGTTACCTTAGACATCTCAAACTTACACACACACATCCCTTCTTAGGCCCAACCAACCCCTCTCATCCAACAACAAAAACCTATTCAATATATTTACATCTATTCCCATATTCCTTCATTACAACCTGCTTCATAATAAATATCATTTCAGGCTACTCCTTATCAAATTCCACATAAAACTCTTCTACAACAGAATTATCCTAATTCACAGTCAAATCAATCACATTATCCACCATACTAACATGTTAACTATTCCACATTTAATCCCATGAATGATCCTTTACAAGCCATGTATAATAGATTAGACCATTTAGAATATAATTCTATAAAGATCAAACATATCCTCACTTATGATAAAGTTTGTTATGAGCCCATCCATCCATTAGTATCATGTAAATCATACCCTCCGCATTGGGAATTACCTAAGTTTACCTTGTTCTATGGCCAAGAGGATCCTTAACAACACATACTATCTTTTAGACACTCATGTTATCTTATCATTCATGATCAAGATATTTTCCTTAGAACGATTCCTATGTCACTATCCAGACTCACTTTGGATTGGTACAACTCCCTTCCTCAACATTCTTTGGTGTCTTTTACACAGCTAACCACAATATTCCTCAATCACTTGACTTCCAATGTCACTCACAAAATCACCGTCTATAATATTTCTAATATCAAACAATCTGAAAATGAATCCATTGTTTACTTTGTCACTAAATGGAAAATACTATCAATCAATTATCCTTTCCACTTTCACAAGTAGAACTAATTGAGTTGTTCACTCGATCATTTTTTCATCACATCTCATCCACTCTTCAGATCCATACATTCCAAACATTTTATGAAGCTTTCACCATGGCCAAGAAATTAGAAATCCAAGCCTTCAACGAGACCCATCTTAATCCTCAATTTACACACATTCCACCTGAATCCCCTAGGAATTCCCAAAATTTAGATCAAACTGCATATAAATCCTCTAGGTCTTCCCATAATGAAGATACCACACATGATGTTGTTACTAATCCTTCTGACCTTACACCCTCGATTTAATCAGTTCATATGGATACTATACATCCTTCCAGTCATACCATCAATGTTATTATACACGTTTTCACCTATGAGGAGACCCCACATCATTAGTTCTTCCTCTCGAAGATTCAACACCCCTAACTCCTCCTTCTAATGATACTCATACATTGACATTTCCAGTGCCCAGTGTTATAAACACCTATTACTTCCTTGCAATCTTTGGATTCCACTTAAAAAGTCATTACTAAGGAAACCTATATGATTTAAAATCCCAATATCCCACCATTCATTAAACTAATCAAAGAATTAGAAAACTTCTTTAATACACCCCAATCATGTCTAGAGGCAACGTCTCCTTTATCCAAGTCTAATCCAATCTTATCTCTAGCTCCTCACTTACCATCTATCTCATAGTCTTGTCTTGAATTAGATACTATACCATCAAAAACCATCACACCCATGGTATTTTCATTGTCATTTGACATGAAGCCCTTTCCTCTATCGAAGGAAAACATTATAGAACCGACATCTACCACATACGCCACCTCATCCTTGTCATCTATTGTAAAAACTCCTCCTTTTCCTAATTTCAAAATTACACAGCCAAAGTGCATGTCATCAGACTTGCCATATTTTTTGGGACCCCATCCTTTCTCACAATCCAAATCTACCAAGTCTACAATTCCACCTTTACCATCAATTCTAGGACCTCATCTTTTATCTCAACATTATGTCATGCAGTCATATATTTTCAATCCTTCCTCATCTATTTTAGGACCTTATCCATTATCTAATTAGGTTATTGCTATATCTGACTAACCTTATGATGTACCTATGATGTTTTAATACCATACACCATATATGAATCTACCTTCATCCAAAAAAAAATGCATTATAATAAGCATCCTTGTAAAAAAAAAACCAAAATCAAAATCCATTAATCCAAACCCTCCAAAAGGGACTTATAATGATATCCTTGAGAGGCTCCTGCAAGCTTATTTTATTGCATTACCACCCATTAAAACACCTAAACCACATACCCAAAAACCCGCATGGTATGATCAAAATCAAACATGTTCCGATCATCGAAGCCCACGTCATGATACAAAGTGTTACAAAGTGTTAAAATCCATGATCTAATAACTTTTCCTTTTCGATGATCTTCTCCCAAAATAAGATCATCCTAAGCAATCACCAATACCTATACCCTTGTCAATATCCTTACCGATATCTATAGGTAATAGGGGGCATCCTTCTTCTACCATTATCAAACCTTTGTTGAAAACCTCATTAGCACCTTCCATTGAAGGTAAATGAATGTTTTTATCACCTTCCATTGAAGGTCAGTCAATTATATTAGCACCTTCCCTTGAAGGTCTATCAATCCCGTTATCACTTTCCATTGAAGGTCCATCTACCTTGCGATCACCTTCTATTGAAGGTCCATCTACCTTGTCAACACCTTCCATTAAAGGTCAGTAAAGCTCATTAGTAAATTACTTTGAAGGTCCCTCAATAATGTTAGCACCTTTCCTTAAAGTTCATTTAACACAATCAATAACTTCCCTTAAAGGTTTGTCAACACTATCAACACCTACACCCAGGACACTTGAAGTATCTTCATCGATATCTCTAGAACCATGGGGTCATCTTCAATTGGGTCTTGAAAAATCCATCTCGTGTGTCTTCTTATTACCATATGACAAAATTCCTTTGTCGTAAAACAATATGGCTCATCCACCTATATGAACATAAATCAATACATATGAAGAAAAGATAAAACCAAAGCCTCGTCGACTCCTTTGTTAAAGGTTCTGCATTCCCCTCTATTTACCATATACCCAATAAATCAAAATAAAAACTTCCATCATCCTAAAAACATTATTCATTTTAACACATGTTTTCTCTATCCACCGCGTTATGTTAGGAAGGTTCTTATATACTGAGACTTTGAAAAATATCACTTCACACATCCTCATCAACTTACTCTATCAATTCAAGTGAAAACATCACTACGTTAAAATGGAGTAAACATGGAAAGTTTTCTCTCAGTTAGATCAGTCCAAATAGTATGGGTCAACATGTTGGTTGTCAAATGTGCACCTGTGTCTCAGATCTGTAGGAACCGAGTTATTTGAGACAACAATGGAACTGTCTCAAAGTTATGGGACCTTGCTTGCACTTGAGTAAGTTCTCTAGAGAAGGCCGGCTCCTCTACCTATTTCTACTTCTGCTACCACTCCTAATACTGAAAGGTAAAACTAAGCTAACAATGCCAAGGGACCAAAGATAGAAGGATAAAAGAAACAAGGACTAAACTAAAAGGGAGGTGATAACACCAAAAAAAGAGGGATGAACACTATCTATTCTGAGTGAAAATGAAAGAGAAAACATGAGGAAAGGCTAAGCATGCATAGCACAAACTAGAAAGCACTTACACTATCGATTTCATGAAACACAACTAGAAATGGTGATGCAAGGAATTTAAAGTGACACAACAAACACACAATGCAAGAGAGAGGCAAGAAAGAAGAATATAAACATGCTAAGAAAGAGAATAATGACAAAAAATGATGCTTCTATTACTTCCAAGGATGCACAGTTTGTTACAATGGTGCAAGAGGCCTATATCCACATGCATAGAGTCATATCTAGAGGTCTGTAACTCAAAATACAAATATATGGAGTCCTTATAAAATGCTAGAGGAGCAGAAATGTCCAACCCTTTACAATGAGCCAAGTTCTTACATTTATAGATGAATCAATGGAAGAAGAGAGGAGAAGGAAGGAAACTTGATTTGAATAATTGAACCATCAACCATTTAATTCCTGCAAATCCACCTGCAAATCTATCAAGTGTGGTTTTCCAAGTCTGTTTGGTATGTAGGAGAAGGAAGGAAGGAAGATCCATGATAAAATATTAATGGTGTGGAGCAAGATATATGTTCGATCAATGCCTCACACTTTCCAAATCACCTACTGAAATTTGAATTTAAATGGCCTAGAATGTATCCTACATCAACACTATTTATTAAAAGTATATGGGTGCGCAAGGATCTAAGTATGGACAAAAAATTTATGACTGTTAGAAGATATTTAGTGTAAACTAGGCACGTAAGACATGTAGCACATGCTGATTGGCTGAAAGGTGAGCCAAATGTTGATTTATTTTTTCATTTTTTCCACGTGTCACCCACTTCTTTGGTTACAAGGATTTGATGTCCATGTTAGTGTGCTTTAATTGGTTGCATGTGATACACTCAAGGTTTGATAGGTTTCCACATGGCAAAGAAGGAGTGCACAAAGGTAGGTGCGTAACATAATGGAAGGCATGGGAAGAAAATAGAAGGAAGGGTGAATGTAAAGGTAGTGCCTGTAGGAGAAATGAGAGAAATACCTAAGGAAGAAATGCATGGTCAAGGCATAACTATTACAAAGTAATGTGCATGGAAGGACACAAATTCTAGGACTTAGCTGATTTTGGAAGCAAGTGCAAGGTGCGTGTAGAGGAAACATGCAAATTCTTGGAAGAAGGAAAGTGCTCAGAAGGTGCACATGAGGGAAAAATGGAACAAATAGGAAAAGGAAAATGAAGTGTAAAAGTAGAGTGTGCAAGGGGTGTGAGGAAATGTAGCCAAGGAAAATGTGGCATGGAGATAAATGAAGTGCGCATAAACCTACAATGTAGAACTTCAGAGCCAGAATGTGAATGTAAGCTATCAAAATAACTAGGGGAGTTATTTGGATAACAGTTTTGGTGAATTTTGGGGCCATCTTATTGCTAGATGAAGGATATCAGTAGCTTGTGGCATCCATTGGGCATGGAGTCTGCTATGTAATCATCTAATCTCTGATATGGAACCTTGAAGAACTGCCCCTTGAAGTCACTTGATGAAACATTTCTGAACTCTTTTCTGAATCCTACAATTTTTTTTGAAAACTACTGGAAGATTACTTAAATCCTAGAAGCAAAAATAAGAGCACGCGCAAAAAGAACACGAGATGAAAGAACTATGTAAAAAAAACAATGTGCACACAACACACTTAGAGGACTTAAATACTACTCTAATATATACAGAAATGATGCAACAAACTTAATGGAAGGGTTTGAGGTAGATCACCATTGACTGGGATTTGCAGCGTGCCTCCATCAAGATGAGACAACTCAAAAGAGTTATCATCCTTACATGAACTGATGATGTATGGGCCACTCCAAAAGTGCATCAAACTTTGAATGACGCCCTGGTTTAGCTCTACCAACATCCCATTTTAAGACCAAGTCCCCAAATTTGAAAGCTTGAGGCCTAGCCTTTTTGTATCAAACCACTTTTTTGTTACTTGCTGATGTTGTTCTAGCTTGATCATGGCTGAGCTCCTTGATTCTTCAAGTTCAACCAGCTATGCCATTCTAATTTCTCTTTGGTTTGTGCCCTCAAACTCTAACTAATAGGCAAACTCTAATGAAGGAAACTCAAGAGATAAGGGAAGTCTAGCTTCCTTACCATAAACCATCTTATAAGGTGATGTACCTATTGCCTTCTTGGTCATGATTATCCTATGTTTTCCCAGAGTGCATGTGAGACCTTTGTATGCCACTTTCTTTGGATGATGTTCATTGTGTGTTTCATGATCTTGATCAGGTTCTTATTTGTTGACTCTTCCAAACCATTGCCTTGAGGGTAATAGTTGGAAGAATTCTTCAAGTATATTCCAAGACTTAGCACATAATCAATAATATCTAGTACCAAGGAAGGACTTTGCATTATCAAATATAATGGTTTGAGGAACACAAAACCTTGTTACAATTTCCTTCAAGAAATTCCAAGATGACTGACTCAGTTAGATTCCTTGAGTGCTGACAACTTCTGTCCATCTGGTGAAGTAGTTTGTAGCTGTTATCACCCACTTTTGGCCAATGCTTGAAGGAGGATTGATCATGCCTATGAAGTCAAGACCCCATTACACAAAAGGCTGATCCAATTGGATTGGTCGGAGGGGAAGCACTGCTAAATAAGTTCTTACTTTCAAAGAAATTTCATTCTCTATAGTTTAAAACCCTTCTATACGTGTGCATTTTCAAACAGGGTAGGACAAAATATTCCTGACCATTATGATCTTCATTGATGTAGTCTTGGTAGAGAAGTTTCCACCAGAGAATCCAATGAACTTCTGCTAACACTTTTTCAGGATGTGCTCCCGTCGATACACCTTAATAGCACATCATCAATATTATTTTTTAAGATAAGGCCATGAATCATCACATATGGAATAGATTGCAACCTCATATTTCTTCTCTTTGCTTTGTTCAAATTAAGGGTATGTGTCCTCAGAAAGGAATGTGATCATATTTCATATAGTTCTATGCACTAGGGATTGTACTTCTCAAGTTCTACATCTTCATCCAGAAATAATGAAGTCTCAAGTTCATTCTGTGCATCCTCAACAAGTTGTTTGCACAGTAAAATTCCTCTTACCAGCTTTTTGGATTTGATAGTAACATCATATTTGATGGTTTTGATTACCCATCGCACTCTCTTTTCATTGATTTCTTCTCCCATGATGAAGTCTCTCACACTTGTGTGCGATACAAACACCTTGATGTGATTTATGGAGAGCATGATATTGAATTTCTTGAGCACATGCACATGATGGCATAGAGTTGTTTCTCCATGTGAATATATCTCAACTCATAGTCCTTTAGCATCTGACTAAATAAATCCACTGGCTTCTCTAGTTCTTGTTCATTCTTTTGTGCGAGGACAACTGCAACACTAACATCAGCATTTCATAAGCATAAAGGATGAAATCCTTTGAGTAATCTAGATTTATGAGTTTTGGCGCATAAGAAATATCTTGCTTGATATTGTTGAATATATATCTTTCCTTCTACTATCTACTTGAAAGATATGTCTTTCTTGAGCATGAGGGTGATTGGTCTTACCAGTCCTACAAAATTAGGTATGAATCTCCTAACAAATTTGTATTTTTCCAAGAAAGGACTACAAGGCCTTCTTGTGCACCAGTAGGGAGAGGGCCAAGATTTTTGAAACGCACTCAAGATCAATTGTGGTGCCATATTTTGAAACCACATGGCCCAGAAGCTTACCCTGCACCTACCATGAAATTACATTTCTTGTGGTTAAGAGAGACCCCAAACTTTATGCACCTTTCAAATAACTATCTCCAGGTGCACCATATGATCTTTTCTTTGATTTGAAAAGACTGGTAATGTCATCAAGGTAAACCAAGATGAACTCATTGATGTAACCTTTAAAGGAAATATCCATGGCACAATGGAATTTTATGCCTACGTTTAACAGACCAAAGGGTATCTTTTGATATGCGAATATATTCCCCACTTGGTTGTAAATGTTTTCTTGTAATTGATCTTCTTCTTTGACCAGGATTTGATTGAAACCTGAGTATCCTTCCAACATATAGAATATTTGTCACACCAACCACAATCTATATAATCTTCTCCATAGAAGGAAAAGGATAATGATCCTTTAGAGATGCCTTGTTTAAATATATGAAATCAACACAAAGTCTGATTTTTCTGGAATTCTTGCTCCACACTAGAGCCTAGTTTCATGACCTAGGTGGAATACTTGATCAGAAATATTATAATCACCTCAATGATTTTGGATAACTCATTCCTCATGAGGGGATCTATCTTTGGATTTACTGGTCACTACTTTTATCTGATGGGATTGATACTAGGATCAAGGTAAATGGAGTGATGAGTGCCACTTGGATCAAAAACTTTGAGCTCTTCATACTCCCATGAGAATATATCACAATATTTTTGGCAGAGAGAGATGAAGGACTGATTTTCATATGCACACAAAATTTACTGAGCAACAACTCCTTTTTGTGCTTAATAGTGACTTGGGAGTTGTCTTCTTACGTGACACACATATAGTTTTCTTCACACTTAAATTCATCATCAGGGCTAAACATTTTCTCTAAGGTGACCATACCTTTAGGTAACTTGTTTTCCATTATTTTTATCACTTGGTCACCGTATATTTCATGCAAGCCAACTTGAATGCTTGATGATAACTCAACTTCATTATAAATAAATTAGACAATCTATGTGTCACTGTCAAACACTTATCAGACTGGTGTTGTTGTCTAGATTGGATGGCTTAGTCACCATATTAATGCACTGAGTGTTTCCTTTGAAAAATTCCTCAGCATGGGAGAACTACAAACTGAGCATGGCCATTTGATTAGATCCCTTATTTAATTTGTGTGGCACCACCTGAAAGTTTAGAGCATCAAATATCTTAAGGAGGTCCAAAACTCTATGTTTATAAGCTTTGAGAAGCTTATTCTTTGTCTGCATACTTGTTGGTGACCTAGTGAATAACCAATTTCGTGTCCCCAAAGATTTGCAACACCTTGATATTTTTCTTTTCAGCAATCAAGAGGCCATGTACCAGCGACTCATATTCTTCCACATTGTTGGAACATGTAAACTACATCTTGTGCATGAAGAAAAACTTATCATCCTTAGGAGAAATGAGAACAACTCCTACACCCATGCCATTTCTTCTTCTAGATCTATCAAAGTATAACTTCCATAGACCCGCAGGGTTCTCTTCACTTTGCTTGAGCACACAGGGCCATACAAATTCTTCTTCAAGGATAAATTAGGTACCAAGACCATTTCTGTTTCATAAATTTCCATTTCCTTAGCATATAGATCAAATCTATGGTGTCTTTCCTGCCCATTCATCCAAAACTAATTCCAGTAATAGGAGGCATGAGAGGATTCTCTTCAAAAACTAAAACTTGTTCTTCTTGATATTAAACAGTTGGCTTGGAGAGGGGATGGGACATATGACTCTACATGATAGGAAAATATCTGGATCAGATTGTATGGTAAACTGGGTACCATACCTTGTCTTGAGTAACATATGGGACCAATCAAAAGACAAGTAACCACCCACTTTAATAGTAAAGTCCCTTGACAAACACAGGGAAAACAGAGGGGGCAGATCAATGATTGACACATCTTGAGTTATTGTGAGGCTTGGACATGTACGAAGGTTAACTCAAGATCCTTAATGATTCCTAGAGTGGTGATAGTTGAACCATCAAGTTGTAGGACTCCTTTTGTTAAGGGGATATACTTAAGACCTAAGACATCAGTAATTTTCTTAGGCATGACAGAAGTACTAGAACCTGAGTCAATCATAAATTTATGGATAAGATGTTTTCCTATGATTAAGGACATATAGAAGGGTGGGATTTTAACAACTTACTTACTTACTTCTCCTCTTCTTAAAAGATGTTGAGAAAGGTTCGTGGATTTTGAACAACTATGGGTCAGTGCATGGAAGTTGAGCTAGAGCTTCATGCAACAGGTCACACTTAGATGGAATGGTCAGGGCATCCCACATTATGACATTTTGTGTTTGTCTTCTTCATCTTATCCATAATGTTGAATGGAAGGCCACTAACTTGTGCATTTTGAGGTACTATAACATCTTTTCTTGATTCTTTAGGCGCAGAGGTAGGGACCTTAGTTGGCAGATAATCTTGACCCAAAGGAGGGGCACATCGATCACTTCAAGAGGAGCTTTGCATGTGACCTCGCGTGTAGGAAATTGAGAATTTTTACTACTAGATGCCTTAGGTTGCATATTTCTGCTTTTGAGGATCATCCTGTGTTGCTGGAATTGATGACTTGCACGCTAGAATGCAAGCATTCTCTTCTTGTATCTTGTGTTTTCAGTGACCTGGGCGTGCGTCTACTTGTATCATCTACAACTTTATTGATTGCACAAAAGTCCTTGACACCAAATAATATCAAGTTGGCTTTAGGAGGAACCTCTGAATTTTCTTGGTTCTTAGGCTCACTTGTTTACGCTAATGGATGGTTCACAGTTAGAAGAATTCTGGATCATGTAGGCCTACGTGTGCACAACATTAGTTTAATGATACTGACTATGAGGCATATTATAAGGTAAGCACCATTCTGACTCTTGCACCATATTTTTTTGAACTGGAACAAGTGCCTAGCTTGTGTTGGGCACTGGAAGAGGTTGTGTAGGAGGGAAAACTTGTAAGGTAAGTGTGCATTAGCATGTCATCTTTCATTTTTCTAGTTTTATGCATATATTCTAGTTTCCATATTGATTCCACCAAGGATGATTTTTTGGTTATGTGCCTGATTATAACTACTTCTGTAGGCTTGTGCCTGTACTATTTTTCCAACGATATGAACTTATTGGACAAGTTTCTAATCAGGGTATTCAATTCTTCATCTTCCTTCTATTGCACTTGAGAATAGGATGTCGATGTAACTAGTTACACGATACTCTACATTGGAAACATAAAAATAGAAGGTTGGGGCATTGGAGACATCTCTAGAAACAAGGGCACAAGTGGTCTAGGAGCCAACTTGCCTACTTGGATGAGACTATTTTCTGCCCTTATGGAAATGTTGTATGTAGTAGGTAAAGTTCTACCTCCCATGGATTGAATCATGACTGAGATATCACTATTTAAAGCCCTTAGATAATATAGGAAATCATGTTTGGGCATGTATAGGCCTTACCATTTTAGGAATTTTATCCCAAGTCTTATGGAATCTGATGATAAAATCATTCATCTTCTTATGTAAGCACGCGATTTGTTATAGTCATTTTCTCCACCAGTGATAGGTGATATAGAATTGTCCTCAAAGTAATTACATAGAGTTGTTCCAAGCTCATCCCAGGTGGCAATAGATGTAGGTATCAGGCCATGGTACCATTAGAGCACTTTTCCTTTGAATGAGGGTGTAAGATAGCCTGACTGCTACATCATCATGCATGATCATATAAACAGAGAACACATTTTTTACATCTTGAATATGCTCAATAGGGGTAACTTGATTTTGTCTCATGAAGTATGGGATGATTTTGAGCACGTGTTTGCTAGACATATCATGTTGTGCATGTGAGATTGAGTGGGATTCCACCAATGAAGCTAGCAAAGTTCCTTATCGGAGGAGGAGGATGTTGAAGCGCCATGGTAGGGTGCATGATTTTCTATTGTTATGAGGAGGATTGGAATTTGTAGCGAAGCATGTCATGGAGATGGTAATCTATGTGCGGGATCTCTACTACTTGTGACTTCTTGGAAAAAGATGGAGATATTCAAAGGATCCTTTAGACTGTAGCACTTTGTCTCATATGTACTCTTCTAATAAAAGGCGCTCTAGTTGCTAAAACAATGGATTTGAGTGTTGAGGAGTCGTATCAGATGTTTTTGAAATGAACCTCCAAAGGCTAGAAATCACTAAGTCACACACCAAAACTTAGCAATGTATGAAATTTAAGATTTCACTTCTGATTCCCACTAGGCATGTTGTAAAATGTTGGTTGTTAAATGTGCACCCATGTCTCAGATTTGGAATAACTGAGTTGTTTGAGAAAATAATGGAACCATCTCTAAGTTGTGGGGTCTTACATGCTTGAGATAGATCTCCAGAGAAGTTTAGTTCCTCTACCTATTTCTACTACTATTGTTACTATTGGAAGTAAAAAACTAAGCTAACAATTCTAAGGGACCACAGATAGAAGGATAACATAATGGAAAACTAAACTAAAAGGGAGGTGATAACACCATAAAAATATGGATGAATACTACTTGTTCTAAGTGAAAATGAAAGAGAAATCATGAGGAAAGGATAGGCATGCATAACACAAACCAACAAGAATTTACACTATTGATCTCATGAAACACAACTAGAAATGGTGATGTAAGGAACTTGAAGTGACACAACAAACACACAATGCAAGAGGGAGGCTAGAAAGAAGAATATAAACATGCTAAGGAAAAGAATAGCCATAATAATATGCTTTTATTACTTCCAAGGATGCATAGTTTGTGACAATGGCACAAGAGGCTGATATCCACATGCACGAGTTAGATATGGAAGTCTATAACTCAAAATACAAAGATATGGAGTCCTTAGAAAATGCTAGAGGAGAAAAAATATCCAACCCATTACAATGAGCCAAGCTCTTATATTTATAGATGAAATGATGAGAGAAGAAGAATAGGAGGAGGTAAATTCAATTTGAAA
This sequence comes from Taxus chinensis, assembly GCA_019776745.2. NCBI lineage: Eukaryota > Viridiplantae > Streptophyta > Pinopsida > Cupressales > Taxaceae > Taxus > Taxus chinensis. The sequence continues at coordinate 574,415,640 of CM034152.1, read as the reverse complement.
ACTAAACCACCAACCATTAATGCTTGTGAATCCACCTGTAATCTATCAGGTGTGATTTTCCATGTCTTTTTGGCATGTTGAAGAAGGAAGGAGGGCATATCAGATAAAATTAGGTTGGTTGAAGCAATCAAATCACATATTAATGGCAAAAAATATGTTTTCCAACTCCTCACATAACAAATCCCACTGAAATTTGAATTTGAATGGCCTAACATATAGCCCATGTTAGAAACTTTCCAAAAATTCCAAGAGCGAAAGGATATGAGAAATGACATAAAATTTATGACTGTTAGAAGATCCAAAGTGTAAATTGGGCATGCAAGACATGTGGCATGCATTGAATTCCTGAAGAAATGGCCAACTGCTGATCTTTTTTTTCTTTTTTGCCATGTGTCACCCACTAGTTTGTTGCAAGGATTCAGCACCCTATTGGTGCACTTTGATTGGTTTCATTTGATACACTCAAGTTCTAATAGATTCCCACATGGCATAAAATAATGCAAAATAAGGAACAAAGGAAGGTGTGGGAGGAAAAAAGAGGAAGGACACATGCAAAGATGGCCCACATAGGAGAAATACCCAAGGAATAAATGTATGGACAAGACGTAAATATTATAAGGTAATGAGCATGGCGTGCGAGAGGGCCAGGGACTTAGCTAATTTTGGAAGAAAGTGCAAGGCATGCGTAGAGGAAGCATAAACTGCTTAGAAGAAGGTGGGTGCGCAGAAGGTGCATGTGAGGGGAAAATGGAACAAAGAGGAAAAGGAAAATGGAAGGAAGAGAAGTGCAGAAGTAGAGCACCTACGGCATGTGAGGAAATGTAGCCAAGGAAATGTGCCATGGAGGTATCTGAAGTGTGCACAACCCTGTAATGTAGAACCTCAGAGCTAGACTGTGAAAGTAAGTTTTCCAAATAGACTAGGGGAATTATTTGGGATAAAACAACCTTTGAACACCTTGCACTAGAAACCGTTCTATTGTTAAATAATTTATCATCATGACTATAGTTTACATCTTAACACTCCATCAAAACCATCCATCATATCACAATAGTGATTATGAAATCATGTAGTAATCCGTCAGTATCCTAAAAATACCTTAAAGATGAGCACCATGGCTCTATTCATTGCATCTTTATTTATGGAAAATTTCTTCTCCAGAAGGAACCTGTTGAATCACTACACTCATATATCACATGCAATATAGGAAACATGACATGGGATACAAATATGTCGATCATATATACACCTTTTCCCTTCCTCAAAATGGTGTTTTAAGTTTTTTCCATTTGCTTATATATATATAAATTATTTGGATGCATTTCCCAAAAGTCAAAATTAATAGTAGACTGATCCCTTGAAGTATAGTTATCCATCAAAATAATAGACCAATCCATTGAAGGATGGCTATCCGTAAAGAAATTAAAACTAAATAAAAGAAGACTGGTCTTTCAAAGGATAAATACCATTCAAAAAGCATAGACAATATGCTTGAAGGATGGCTACCCATAAAAAAGGATTTTAAATAAATACATCAATAGAAAAAGCATCCAGGAATTCTTCCCACATTGATCAGCTTTCCCCGTATAGAAAACTTCTCACATTGATCAGTTTGATTCAAAATCAAAAATAAAGTTGGGGCATATTTCTTTAGACCTATAGGAAAATATGTTTCCCCTCATTGATGTATACATTTTCAAACCCCCTTTCATGTCCTAATATGAAGCATTCACCCTACATTTTATTATGTATTATAAAACTACCCATTGATGATCATATTTAACACTTGTTAAAGGATATAAGTGCAAGAGTGTTAAATCTTTCAAAACTCATCGCATACGTACCAAATCCATTATGGGAAAATCATTTCATGTTTATCCTATTTTATTGAGCCAAATTTTGATATAATTTAATTTTAGATCACATTTTAAGTTGTTCAATTTAATCATATTTTTCAAGACTGTATGTCCATCTAATACTAACACATTGAAATTAAAAACAGACATCACCATAAATGTTGAGATCAACTACACATGAAAGATAAACAATATAAATCCTAAAACCTCATCATCATCATATATATCATCATCATATACATTATATCAAAAATAGGCTTCTATCAAGTCCATATACATAAGTATCAAAAATAAGCTTCTATGGGTCGTATCATCAAAATACTCATATCAGGTCTTAAGAATAGGATCTTATAATTTGTATATCCTACTATCAAATAAATATCATGAAATAGTAAATCTAAAAATCTCTAAGTGATTGGTGAGGAGTTGTACTACTCTTACATCCCTGAGCAACTCCACCTCTATCTACTCCTGTACCACCCACAACACAATATGTCCTCTAGCTACTCCCTATGCTATGAATTACTCACTTAGGTCCCCAAGGTGGGTGACCCACACTCACTACACAAGAAATATGGCCTACTATCTTACTATCCAAATGATTAGCATACAATACCATGTCTGAAAATTATGGGTCACCATATCAATGTAATACTGTAATTTGGCTCAATGACTGATAATGTGCCACAAAAACCACCCTAGATCTTGTGGGTGGTCTCCATCCATTAACTTGGTTAATCTTTTGAATCTCCACTAACCTGTGGCCTCATTCCACTAGCTCCAGGTCTCTGTCCACTATCCTATGCTCTCTAAGCCATCTCTGCTAAATCTCCACCATAAAATAGAAGGCCCAGTAATCCCTAAGCCCTTCCTCATCCAATCTCTATGTCCCTTCTACTGATCTCTATTTGAAATGGCTTGAGCTAGCTTTGTACTAGGTCAATATTTCTTGATGAACAAACTATCCCACTCAACGATAAATTATCCTGAACTCCAATGAGGTCATCCCATCTCTTTTAGATCGGTATTGTACGGCCTTCTCAACTGTCACTACTATAATAGCTTCAGCCACATCATCATCACCCTCCTCCTACTGTACTAGCTCATCCTACAAACCCTCCATGACCACCTATGTTGGTGCTCCTCTCACTTCCCAAGCATGTACTCATCTAACTCTTTGTACTTATCTCTTTGAAACTTGAGCCCTATCAAATCTCCTTAATGCATGGGTCCACCATGTTGTATACTTAAGGATAACACCCACATCATCAATAGGAATAATCAGACCCTCATCATAAGGACCTATGGTTCTTTCCTGATCCACAATATCCTCAGGTTTTTTCACCACTGTTATCAGGGTCTCTGAGTCACCATCCTCCCATCTATATTGTACAGGCTCTGTAGGAACTCCCTCCACCAATTCAAACTATCTCCTAACATGATCAAAATGGAGTAACTCATGCTCACCCATTTGACGAGCTTGTACCCATATAGGATAATGTAAACTAACCAATTGATCAAAAAATCTGGCCAAACAAGTAAATCTAGATATGGCCTCCATACCACATCTCCCACCTACAATCCAGATAATAGCTCTCTGTAATATCCCGACCTCCTCTCTAAGTGCATGACCAGAATCATCCCTCCATCTTATGAAACTAGGATGTTCATCACCAATCCCACAATGTAATAACACTTGTCAAACAACTACAATGTGCTCGAAGGCCCAAGCCTGTAGTAAAAATCCAATATCAATACCATATCTCTTGTGGACCTTCCAAGCCAACAACTCTATATACATCTATGCAAGTAGGGTAGGTCCCCACTCAAAAATACTACGGTGCTCTATGATCTCAGCCATAACACCTACCATCATCCAAGGAAACCAGCCACCTCCTAAATCTAGTAAAGCATAACCAATTATGGCCATCATCATCATGGTCATCCAAGTATGACCCTCTAAATCAGTTGAGTAATTTTTTCCATAGACAAATGCTCTTGAATCATATCTAACATCAGTTGTATCTGCTCCATACAACCTATTCATTACCTCATCCCTCTCCTCCTCAGTAATAATATATACCCCCTCTCCTTAGATGGGTACTCTCGAGATATAGTGTACATCCTACAAAGTAATCCTGATCTTACTAGTAGGAAACCAAAAAGTATTGGTCGAAGGTTTCCACCACTCTAACAAAGGCAACATAAAAATCCAACACATGTGTAACTGACAATAATACCTCATCGCACTAAAACCAACGGCCTCAACATACTCCCAAACATCATCAAACATATACTCCCTCATGTCATCTAAAATCAATGATATATGATCATGGATCGTCAATTTCGCATCCACCTACAAAATGAAAACAAATCAACATTAGTATTATTATTAAAAATGAAATGATAAAAAATCATCCAAAACATATCAAAAATTTATCTACATCAACATAGACAACATCACCTAAAAATACCAACAACATATAAAACATTAAAATTAAATGACACATCACCATCTAAAAATAGAATACCATTTTCGAAAGAAAAAATAAAAAAATGTAAAATTGCTTAAATATCAAAATTAGTTAGATCACAAAAATAAAGTTTCATCAATATCAATTACATTCAACACTAATGCCACTAATGGAACTACATACACCAAGTAAAAACCCAAAACATTACTTAAAAATCATAACAATAACCACAAGAAGTAAATTATCCACAAAGAAGGTGAATTGTCGATGATTCACTTCAATTTCCGGCGATCCCTACATTTTAGCCCTATGGTATCCGTGTCACCCTTAAAAACAGCAATACAATCCTAAAACTACAAAAAACACAAGAAATCCAAAAAAAAAAAAAGGGATTAAACACTTACCTCAACCATCGTGGGCTTCCGTTTCTTGCTCAAAGTCATCATTCCATCCAAAATTCAGATTTTTACCCTTGAAAACACTTTTTCCTTTCCCATCTCACTCTGTCAAATCATTTTCAAGGTATGGAAAAATGAGCCCATGAATAGGATTTTTATAGCACAATTTTTTACATTGAGGAAATCATCGATGCATTTCCGTCAATCGTCAATAATTTTCCTCTAACAACTTGAAAATCATACCCTATTGGCATGTGTGCCCATGTTTACCCTAAATATTTGGAATCACACTTTTCCACAAGAGTGTACCAATTTTCAATGGACCCTAGTCCTTGAAACATTAAAAAAACAAATGAATTTTACATTAGGAACCACCATTCGTCTATGGACGTGTTCCCTTTTCCCCCCATCATTTGGCTTTACGATCCTTTAAGCCTACTTTTATGGATCATACATTTGTAGGTTTCAAAACCCTTGGCTCCCCCTATCATTTGATTCTTTGATAACACATCTTGTTTTGGTAACCACTAGGGCCGGGGTATCTTTTTATGAAACACATGACACACAAAACCTAGTGTTCCCTATGGATCACCCATATAACATTTCATCATTTTTCCTGAGGCTTTGTCCATAAATCAATAGAAAAAAGGGGACAAATGTAGACACCAAAAATTTACACTTTCCTATCTTCATTTAACTATCCCATTTGCAATATATCACCACATTAGATTAATTATGTCAATATAATTAAATAAAATATCTCTTCACATACACTTATATTATATCCCATGATATTTTAATTGACCTAAGTAAGTTCTCTAAATTCTATTTAAAATCACCCCTAATTCTTTATCTTGAAAAATCAATCATGGCTATTTTTATAAATCCTCCATTATCTTATAAAAATCTTATATCATCACAAATAATCTTATATTTGTACATTTGATATATATTAATCAAAAAACCTAATACATATCATAAACAAACTTAGCCTAAATTAGAACTTATCTAACTAATATTTTTTTCTTGACACATCATTAGACAACATGACAAATTCAAAACCTACCAACAAACCCATCCTTATAAATTTCAAGACAAAAAACTTAAATTAAGAATTATGTTCCAAAAAACAAACTCAAAAATCCTAAAATCACTAGAAATTTGTTAAATCACCAAGTGATTATTTAAGCCCAAATTGTAGCCTCCTCATGGGATCATCTTATCACAGTCTCAAACCTCAGTATTTTCTCATGAGTTCATGTTATTATTTTTTTACACCAAAAATGACATGATATCATATAAGAACCAACATTCACATTCATCGAGAAAGTCTGATAATCATATCAGAATTTAGTCAGTAGTCAACAAATCTCCAGTCAACCTCATAACCCCATCCTCCCACACTTGTTTAAGGTCAGATTTTATCCTACAATATTGTATCTTCATTCAAATATTTCATTTTGATTTATTCAACTGAGATTAGTCTTTTTAAAATCCATAGTCTCAAATCATAGTGTCAAAAATTATAATTTTATTAGTTGAACATCTCCCAGTCATTTCCAGTGATTCTTGTACCTTCTTATTACCACTATTACATTTATCCAATTTTGATCAATATTTTATACTATATTTTTATTACTACTAACATCATTATCAAGCATGGATTGTTTAGACCTGGATTTAGGTAGTTAAGGGCATGATGATAAATAGCATCCATTTACTACATGTTAGTCATCCCTTACATTGGGAACATTTTTGACAATTCTCCATGACTTGGAATTGTGTGCAATTCACTGTAGCTCCTCTAGACCATCTTCAAAATATATTCAAATCCACTTAGAGGATTTATGAGGCCACAATACAAGTTTTGGGAGGCTTCTTTCAAAGTATTATGCCTTCAATTATGAGGCTTGGCATGGTTTAAATACCAATATGAAGCCCAACAAGAGGAATTAAGCTCTATGATCCGAATATATATATCCTACCAGTTCAGAACAATCTGATTTCTGAATCTGATTTTGATACAGATGAGGGAGAGACTTATTATATTTTTTACTTCTTTAGGGATAGACTTCCATCTGACCACGATAATTCAGATTATCCGGAAGACATTCATTTTACTGAAGAGGAAGATTCACCTTCATCTAAAAACTTTGATGCATCTTTGGACCAACATACCTTTGAGTCATAGTTTACATGTTTCTTATTTTCATCATCTACTATAAATATTTGTAATAAAATATGAACTTTTTAGAACATCCATTATCTATTATATCAATGTCTTATTTTCAAGACCACTTGATTCTATAAAAAGCAGGTTGACATCCTTGTATGGAAGTCATGTGGCTTCCTTGGACTGACATTTTCTAGGAAATCCATGGTTATTATTTTAACTAATATACATCGTTTGTGCCGAGTGTTTCTGAGTGTAACAACTTTTTTTCAAAATAGGAGCTAATCCATTTAACACATAGATCATGACAATCAAACGTCATCCATCCACATCTACGCAACTACCTCTAAACCCGTCATTTCAAGGTTTGGTAAGTTTAATCATCTTATTTATTAGATTAAATTGAAGAGGTAAAATTTATTCTAAATAGTGACCCACAAGTGGATGTATATGCATGTAATGAGGTTCATTTATTTATGCCCCCTATAGACAACTATCAGGTTCAGAGTAAGGATCTTAACATAAGCAAAAAGAACTGCCTCTTATGCGTGAAAATATCAAAGGAACTAAAGATGACAAAGCCACTTTGTGCAACAACAATTACAAACCCTTAGCAAACAACTAGCTAATCTAACTTCCCATCAAGAAAAACCTAAGGCAAAAACACAATGACCTTTATACCAAAGATAAAGAGGGTGAAGCATCTTAAAATAGAAAGGTATACATGCCAACTTCCCCTACCAAAGAGAAGATCCTCACATTATATTTTCTAATCCATGAAGAATAGACTCACAAGTCTAAAAGAGAGCAATGTGGGACATAAAAAAAGTACCAATATGAAGAACTATGTCCTTACTCCTTTGATAAGGCTATGTTATGCACACCCTTTCCCAAAAACTTCATTACACCAAAGTTCAAAAATTATAAAAGGAAAGGCTAACCCACATGATCACATAAAGGACTTCTACATGGCTGTTCTAGGAAGTAGCTTATAGTGACAACTAGCTCATCCACCTATTCCCATGAAGCTTAGGTGGTCAAGCCTTAGAATGGTTTCTTCACTTGCCAAGAGGCCCTATCTTTACATGGCCAAAACTAGCTGAGAGATTTGTGCATCACTTTGCATTCAATGTCAAGAGTGACATTACCATGCTAGATTTTTGTAACATTCAGTAAATACCTAATGATACCTTTACTACTTTCTTATAGTGATGGAGAGGGTTAGCTAGTCATTTCCCTTGTACAATCCTTGAAACACAGTACTGTTTAGTATTTTTGTCCCAAATCTAAACCTAGACATTGATTTCGATCTACAGATGCATTGTCATTATTAACTTCAAGGAAGTTATGGAAAAAGGAATCCAAATCAAGAAATCTCTAATAAAAAATTTGGGACATTAAAACCCTTTTCCAAAGATAATCAAACCTCCAAACCTACGAAAAAACCTAATTTTTAAAAACAAAAATAAAACATGTCATTAGAGATGGTATAACAGACTCAAAATGTATACAAGTGGTTCAAATTGGTTCCTCTTTCAAGCTTACCCAAGGACCCATTCAACCCACAGCCCCCAAACTTCAAGTGTTCATGCCCCTCACGGTCTCCTTGTCTAGAATCTTAAAGTAGTTAGACACTATGAACAGTGGTCCAATATCCTAAAATAGTTCCCTATGCCGATGATGCACCTAAACCATTATGGTATAAATACCATGATTATTATGAATATCATCACGTCACGGGGGCACAAAATTGACAAGTGTCTTAAGATAAGAACCTTTATCCAGGACCTTATTGAAAGCAGCGGGATTGAAGTCTATTCGCCTGAGCTAGATCAAATGCCCAATAAAAAGATGGGAATATTCAAGTGACCTTTCCTAAAGCATAATAAAAAAGAAATAAAAAATATGGATCATGGCCAATCTTCTAATGATTACAGAGCCACAAATTATAGTGTATGGTCAAAACAGGTAACCCATTCGATTCACTTATCGGCTGTGTTTATTCTTTTGATGAGAATGTCAATAATATACAAATCGTTAGACATGATTATGTTGTGGTGATATGCCACATTCGTCTTGTGATTCTAGAACCTTCTTCCACCTAAACCCTTAGGAGGGTCGATATGATCTATTAGATCAACTTGAGAAGACCATTGCTAAGATTTTTATCTTAGATCTTCTCAAGATATCAAATTCTGTCCATAAAGAAATCCTTTCTTCTGACAAAACACTTCAAGGGCCATTAACAGTGTCAACCGTCATTTTGATCCTTCCCACCTCCAAGTGGTGGTTGTGAACCTTGCTTCTTTGAACACCTCTCCTTATCCCAAAGTGAAATCCCACACTTGAAAAATAACCACATAACCTACCATTACCCACCTACAAACATTTGTTACTATAATAAAGATAAGAAGAGTGCTTATGGACAATGGGTTTGGTTTGAACATCATGTACCTTGAAGTTGGTTAGAAAGCTAGGATAGAAGGAGGTAGATTTAGATTCTCACTTCATCACCATCACAACATATGACAATGTAGAATAAGAATCACATGGTAAAATAAAACTGCATATGGAAGTAGGCATGACATATCATGACATGAAGTTACGTGTCCTCGACTTGGATCTACCATACAATATGCTTCTAGGCCACCCATGGATACATGCTCTATAGGATGTACCCTCGACATTTCATTAATGCATCAAAGTATACCACAATGGGCAAAAAAAAACTATTTCAGAAGATCTTGAACCATTTTCACATTCTCAGATCCTTCTATAGATTTTCTTGTGGGACTTATGAATGTCCCTTCTATAGATATAGTTGCACCGCTAGAAAAAGAAGCTCTAAAAACCCTTTTTGACCCAAACACGCTAAATGATAGTGATAAAAAACACTCCTAATTCTATTTCTCCCTTTAAACCCCTGTGTGGGGAGATGAAAGTCCTATACAATGTCCCAGTTAAGGAGTATAACCTCTAACATGACCTTATGGTCTTCCACATATTTCATTATCACCTAAAACATGAGGTAGACAAAATTTCCAATTAAAGAGATTTCCAGATAGCCGTGCTAGTCCTTTTGAGAATTTTGTACCTCACGACATCTTATCAGACAAGAAAATGCTAGAAGACCCAAAAATTAGTTCCTTGAAGGGGCAAGATCTTGAAGCCATCAAGCTCTAGAATATACCAAATCTCATAGGATGATGCATGCCATGGGATATGAGGGATACATGTATGGCATAGATGGATAGGCTAGATTAGTGCATACCCCAATTCCATGTTACAAACTAGACAAACACAACCTTGGTATTAAGCCTCATGGAGTCCAAAACCTCAAAAATTGATGCTACCTCTTCCAGAACATGAGGATAGTGATGAAGATTCTTGTCATAACATGTATAAGGATCTTGCCTCCACAAACCTTTTCTTGGAAACTTCCATCTTAACCTTATCCCCTTCCGATTCCCAAGTAAACCTTGTATAGACTGATCTCATTGATTAGGACCAATAACTTCATGTACCGATTGATCTCTTTGAAAAAAATGAGGAAATCACAGAGTTCTTGGGTATCTAGATAGTATCCCAATTGGTGACCACAAAAAGGGTTTCTCCATCGATTTGGAAGCATGTCACATACTTCAGGGAGGAGGAAAAGTTGATCTGTAAACTTATACTTTGGAACTCTACGAAAATCACACAAATATGCTGTTTTACTTTCCAATTTGGAAAATAACAGATTAATTGAAGATTAGAGCTTTCGTGACTGATTATCTAGTGATATAGAGAGGAAATTGAGAGAATAGGAAAGAATTAAAACTCCAAAACACCAACAATTTTATCCTGGAAAAACCCAATGAGGGAAAACCAGTCGGGAAGGGAAACTACTCTTTCTTCCCACTTGGATTGGCCAATTCATCAAACTATATAGATTACAATAAGTATGAAAGGAATCAACAATGTAAACCTTCTCTCCAATTACTTTCTTTCTCTATCTTCTTATACCTTGCTCCTACAATTCCACTACAGCACTAAAGAATCTCTTCTCACTTGCTCTCATATTAAACTTATAATTTTCTTCTTGATCTCTCTAGATATTTGAATGATAAATTCTCTTTCTCCTCCTTATATTTATAGCCTTCTCCTATGTCCTTCTCATGCAGTGAAGAATGGGAAAGGTCAGGGAGGGAAGAGACATAGTCGGGTGCTTCAAATTTGCATCCATTCATGCTCCATTCTTATTTTCTGTTCAGAAGTGTTAGGACCACCACCAAGTTGCGAACCGACCAGTAGTTTTAGGTCTCAAGCCACCCTAGCTAGGCGGTGGTTACAGGACCACCACCCATGCAGGGAGGTGATTCTACAATTTCCACTCTGTAAAGAGTGATGGTTCTTTCCAAAACCTCCGTATACCTCATTTTTCTTCATTTTCTTTAATTATCCTTCTTGGTGCTGATGGAATTGATGAAGTGGTGTGTTTTTTTGGATCCCTATGGATCATACCTCCCCTTCTTAGGAGGATTTTTTTCCCAAAAAATCTTAGTGGGGGAGTGGTAGAGGAATCAACTCCTCTTTCTCCTTCAAGGGCCACAGGGTCTGTATTGGTGTCTTCTCTTGTCCAACCTGCCAAGACTCCTATGGATCTCTGGTTTTCTACTCAAGTGCTACATCCTCCTTCAAGTTTCCTCAATTACAATACTCGTTAGAAGGAATCTTCTATATGTTTCCTTATTTATCATGCATATATGGCTTTAGTAGGTGTGATCTCTTGCAACTTGATATCGCATGAATTGGCATGAAATGTGGCCTAAAGGTTTCTCTTCCAACCTGCTCAAGTATGATGAAGGTCCCATACTGTAGTGGTTTATTCCTTCTTGCTTGTCTTTGTTTCTTGATATGGATTGGCCAAATCCTCTCCATGCATTTTATTGCTATAGTCACCATTATTCCCTATATCTCCTCTTCTCCTTGTTGCCCCACGGTCAGGTCTAGTGAATCCGTAGGTAGATACGATGACTTCATACCAGAAGTTTGTCTTTCTTCTTGAATGAGCAGTTCCTATGGTGGCTTCTTCTAAAAAAACTGACAAGTGTTATCCAAAATATCCATGATCTCAAGTCCATTTTGATTTTATTCTAATGAAAGTAAAAAAAATGATGATATTCCTGAATAAGTCTTTGTGCTTGGTTGGCACTTACCATATCCTTCTTTGATTTTCTTTGGTGTTCCCAAATGTTCAAACTGACTCCATCCTTGACCCATTTGTATTGGTTCTCCCTCCTTGTGAACACAACATCCCTGGCATACAAGGACTTCTGAAGAAAACATAAAATGCATCAAGTGGAATGATATCACCCTCTAATACATACATATATTGGGTATTTATCCCAAAATGAAACTTACACTTTATTGTAACTTGTATTTCTACACCCCTCTTCACCCATCCCAATGGGTATGGATGTGGATGTGCACAAGTCTCTAGACCAAGTTATTCTACAACCACATCAGAAATCAGGTTTTACTAAGAACCAAAATATACTAAAGTTTTTACCTTAGTCTTCTTGATTTGGATTATGATTTGGAAAATCCTACTCATCTCTTCTACTTCTTCTCCTCCATACATGTTAGTGGCCGTGCATCCCAACCTCTCATCTACATTTGAATCATCTTAAATCTCCACCTCTCCTTCTATCTTCATAGTGGCCATTGATTTCTTGAAATCCTTGGTTCGATGCTTTGGGTTCAATTCTAGATGCAACTTCCAACATGCGGCGTCAGTATGTCCATTCATATCACAATTCTTATAGAAATTATTAGGATATTTACAAGTATGCAAAGAAGTAGTGGCATTTTTACCTTTCTATTTACCTCTGCTACTTATCTTCCCTTGTTTTTTTCCTGCTGATCTATTGAATGGTCTCCCTTTGGCTCTGTTTCTCCTTGCTTCTTCTTGTCATCAATTTAGTATGCTTGTATACAAGCTTCATTAAGATCCTTGGGATTCATGGAGATTACCTTCCTTCTAAGGTGAGTGTGAAGTCCTCCCAAATACTTGGTCAGAATGTCCTCATCCTCCAAGTCCATATTAAGAAAAATGGATTTTCTCCAAAATCCCGTATTGTAGTCTTACACATTTTGACCACTGCCCTATCTAAAGTACTGCAGCTTAATCATCATGTTAGTCTTATGGACAATAGGATAGAAGTTATCTCTAATAAACTCTTTAAAACCCTTCCTAGTATTGATAATAGAATGTTTATTCTTTTCATAAGTGGTTAGATGGGTTTCCCACCAAACCAAAGCATTTCCTTCCATTTTGAGACATTCAAAAGTGATCTTTTGTGCCTCAGTGACATTATGAACACTAAAATATAGTTCTAACAATTTTAGCCATTTATCCAGTAATTTTGCATCTACTTGTCCTTCAAAATTCTTTATTTCCACTTTCGTTTCAAATTTAAAAGGTGCATGAGTAGATTTTACCTTTTCTCTTACAATTGACATCTCTTCTTCACGATATTCCCATTCTTCCTCTTTGTGGATATTTCCGATACTGAATTTTTTGGCCAATTCTTGAACCATTGAGTCCATAGAATCTTGCTTAACTGTCCATCTTTTACAGATCTGAAATCTCTTCTTGTTTTCTATGTAACATATCCATCATGGTTTCTAGCATCTTGACTCTACGGACCAAGTTCTCTTCCTCCATTTGAGCTCAAATTCTATATTTCCAATTATTCGTAGAAATATTTGGATCACAAGGTAAACTTCTTCACCTTTGGACCTTTTCACTATCATACAAATTACAAGAAAGAATCAAATACCACATTCCTAGATATATAATCATCTTTGATACCAAAATGATCCATAAACTTCTACTTTGTAACTCTACAAAATCAAACAAATATACTGTTCTACTTTCAAATTTGGAAACTAATAGATTGATTGAATATTAGACCTTTAGTGACTGATTATCTAGTGCTATAGAGAGGAAATTGCAGAGAATAGGAAATAATTCAAACTCCAAAACACAAACAATTTTATCCTGGAAACCCCCAATGAGGGAAAATCATTTGGGAAGGGAAACTACTCTTTCTTCCCACTTGTATTGGCTAATTAATAAAATTGTACAAATTACAATAAGTATGAAAGGAAACAACAATGTAAACCTTCTCTCTAATTACTTGTTTTCTCTATTTTCTTACACCTTGTTCTTATAATTCCACTCCAGCACTGAAGAATCTCAGCTCACTTGCTCTCTTATTAAACTTAATACTTTTCTTCTCGATCTCTCTAGATATTCAAATGATTAATTCTCTTGTTTCTCCTTGTATTTATAGCCTTCTCCCATGTCCTCTTGTGTAATGGAGAATGGGAAAGGTCAAGGAGGGAAGAGACATAGTCAAACACTTCATATTTGTGTCTATTTGTGATTCATTCTTATTTTATGTTCATAAGTGTCAGGACCCGCCTCCCTAGTTAGGTGGTAGTTACAATACCACCACCCTTACAGGGTGGTAGTTCTGCAACCGCCACTCTACAAAGAGTGGCGGTTTTTTCCAGAACCTTAGTATACCTCATTTTTCTTCATTTTCTTTAATTCTCCTTCTTGGTGTTGACGGATTTGATGAAGTGGTGTGTATTTATGGATCCCTATAGATCAAGAGTTGTGTGACTATTTAGGAAAACAAGTAAGAAAGGGACAGAGTCCTACGAAATATCCTTGCAAAAAGAATAAGTTTAAATCCCATAGTGAAAACCTCTTTGAGGCACTTGTGTACAAAAAATAGAAAAATCAATAGAAAATATATTTGACCCATGTGAAGATGAAAAGCTCTTTGAGCTACCTATAGAACAAGATCTTAATCCCCCCTAATCCTACACTTATGGAGGACACATCTAAAATTTTAGTAGAGGATACCATAGATGTTAACATTGGGTCATAAGAGCACCCTAGAATGGTAAAGATGGGAGCTTCACTCTCAACGTAGGATGAGAAAAATTTTGTGAGCCTACTACGAGAGTTTGCATACATATTTGCATGGTCATATGCAAATATGCTAGGCTTGGACCCATCATTAGTCAGGGAAAACCTTGTTGTACATCCAAACGCCAAACCTATTAAATAGAAGCTGAGGAAGATGCACCCACATGTTACGCTTCTGGTCAAAGAAGAACTAGAGAGGTTATTGGCGGTAGGTTTTATCAGACCTATCGGCCATCCAAAATGAATATCTAACATAGTGCTGGTTTAGAAGAAACCAGTAGGTATTAAAGTATGCACTGATTTTAGAGACATCAATAAGGCATGCTGTAAAGATAATTTTACTCTACCTAACATTGACATAATTGTCAATTCAACTACGGGTTATGAAATGTTGTCCCACATGCACAAATTTTCTAGTTATAACCAGATCAAGATTACAGAGGAGGATCAACATAAAAATTCCTTTACCACTCTTTGGGGGACTTTATACTACCCAATAACACCCTTCAATATCAAGAATTCCGTGGCAACTTATCAAAGAGAAATGACAATGATCTTCCATGACATGATGAATGAAATCATGGAAGACTATGATGATGATATCCTGGGAAAATCGAGGACCAGAGAAGAACACCTAGAAGTATTGAGGCACATCTTTCAATGCCTTTGAGACTAAAAAGTTAGACTAAATATAAAGAAGTGTATGTTTGGAGTGTAATTAGGAAAATTATTGGGATTCATTATCTCAAGAAGGGGGATTTAAGTCAATCTAGCTAAGGTTGCAGCTATTTCCAAAATGTCTCCACCAAAGAACCTTAAGCAACTGCGTATCTTGGAGGGAAAAATTAAGGAAATCCGTTGCTTCATTTCTCAACTTGTGAATAAGTTCCATCCTTTCACTCATCTACTCAAGAAAGATGTTACATTCCATTGGGGCCCTGAATGCCAACATGCCTTTGAATTACTTAAAAAATATCTAACTAATCCACTTGTCCTCATGCCACCTACTCTAGGTGAGCCTTTGTTACTATACATCTCAGCCACCCAATGTGCTATCAGTGCATTACTATTCCAATATGACCTAAGCCAAAAAGAAAGAGTGGTCTATTACCTTAGCCACACTTTAATTTCTTGTGAGTTAAATTATCCCCAAATTGAAAAGAATTGCTTAGCTGTGGTCTTTTCCTTTCAAAATATCTGTCGTTACCTATTGAAAAATAAGACCAAGATCATTTCTAAAGTCGACCCATTAAAATACTCTTTGTTTAAACATGCACTTAGTGGAAGGATGGATAATTGGATCATCCTACTAAGTGAGTTCGATATTGAATTTATTAACCAAAAGTCACTTAAAGGAAAAGTAATAGCTGATCAAATAGCTAAATCCCCCTTACCTGGGATAGAATCATTGTGTCTAGATCTGCTAAATGCTTCTCTAATGTTTATTGAGGAGTCATTCATATGGCCAATACAATTTGATGGCTCATTCAATTTTCACAGTTTAGGGGCAAGTGTGGTACTGGTCATCCTGACAAGAGACTTCATTCTGAATGATTTTCTCTTGAGTATCCCATGTACTAGGTACACATTGATGGGTTGAAACATAGTAGAGTATGAGGTACACATTGATGGGTTGAAACTTGCTATCAGATGGAATATCAGATAACTTAGAGTCATTGGGGTTCATAATTGATCATTAAACAAGTCAATGATGAGTGTAAGGTCAAAGATAAAAAGCTCATCCTGTACAATAAGATGGTTGAGACTCTAAAGGAGTATTTTGTATGTGTTACTTTTGAACAGATACAAAGGGAATATAATTGGTTAGTGGACGCCATGAACATAATCGGATCTTTGCTTCACATTCCACCACAGGCTAGTAAAATACCTTTCTTTTTTGAACATCTTCGAGTGTCTGCATATGACATGCCATAATCGTGTCTGGTATGTGATGTTGTTGGTCATTTTTCCCATTGGTATGAGCTAATTTATAACTACCTACAAGACGATATCTTTCCCCCAAATATTTCCCACCTTGGTAAAAGAAGCCTAATCTGATGCATAACCCGTTATATCCTCTTAAGAGGCACCATTTATCATCATGGCTATGACTAGAATCTTTTACGTTATCTTGATTTGACTGAGTCAGTCTAAGCTATCAAAGAAGTGCATGAAGGTGTTTTTGGGGCTCACATGAGTGGAATGGTGTTCGCTAAGAAATTGTTAAGAGTAGACTACTATTGGCCTACCATGGAATCAAATTATTGTAACTATGTCAAGAAGTGTGCACTATGTTAGAAGTATGGAAACTAAATTCATGCATTGGCACAATCCTTGCAATTGATCACAAAACCCTGACCATTCTCTAAGTGGGGACTGGATCTTATAGGGAAGCTCACTCCTACATCCTCAAATAGCCATACACATATCATAACTACCAGTGAGTATTTCACCAAATGGATAGAGGTTGTGCCTCTCACATACATATGGGTGCAAAAATTTCAAATTTCATCAATCACCTCATTTTCTGTTATGGCATCCCCTCCGCCATTGTAGCAGATAATGGTAAATATTTTAAGAATAATATAGTAAAGGAATTATGCCAATGCTTCCAAATTTGTTTAAAGTGGTCTACTCCCTATTACCCTCAAGGTAATTGACAAGCAGAGGCCACTAAAAAACCACTTGTTCATATAATGGAAAAAATGGTAAGTAAAGTAGGCTGTAACTAGAACTTACATATCCATCCCACCCTCTGGGCCTATAGAACCTCCATCCACACTCCTACTGGTGCTACACCATACTCACTAGTATTTTGCATTGAGGCCATCATACCGTTGGATATTGAGCTTCCTTTCCTAATAATATCTCTCAGAGACTACCTAGTTAAAGATGAAGATTTCTGAGTGGCTCGACTAGCAGAGTTAGAGCTCCTAGATGAGAAACACATGCGAGAACTTAATCACTTAAAGGTGTATCATAATCAAGTTTCGTGAGATTGCAAAAAATGGATAATACCTCGTTAGTTTGAGGTAGGAGATATAGTTCTCAAAGAAAATCAGTTCAACACCAACAAGGACCAGGAAAAGAAAGGTAAGTTCAAGCCCAAGTAGTTAGGATCATATGTTGTGGTCACTAAGTATGGTTTAGGGGCATAAAAACTCTCTCACTAAGATGGTTAGGAACTAAAGGAACCCATGAAACCAATACATCTTAAGCGGTTCTATGCTTAAGTATGAGGTTCCATAGAAAAAAAAGAAAAAAAATAAAAAAATCAAGAAAAAGTAAAGAGAAAATAGGTCGTCCAACCGTGAAAACCACGTAATTGTGGCACCTTGGATAGGTCCCATATAATATCAAAAAGAGGGGCAAGAGGGACCACCTTCTCCCCCCCCTCAAACATAGACAATAATAAAAACATGGACTAATAAAAGTATCTCATAACAACCAAAGTCATATCATCTAATGCTATCTCATACACAAAATGTGATAAGTAAAACATAAAGTATCTCATCAACTTGCAATGTGATATCATCTAATGCTATTTCATAAATTAAAACAATGTGATACAATCATAAATCTTCATAATCAAATTCCATCATCATCATCATATTTGTATCTGTCAAAATATCAATGACTATATACAATGTGTCTCTATCCATAAATCATTGGATACATGGTATGCAATCATGGGAATCGATAAAAAACATACCTTCCTAGAGAGGCATAACCAAAAATAATACGTACACATCATCAAAAATGTGCCTTAATATTGAGGCATACATAAAAAAGATACATGTGCAGATACATCAAATAAATTAGAGTCATGACTAATTCTCTCCCTCATATGGAGTGCCAGGTCTACCACTCAGTGGGGGCATCGATTGTGATGGAATCATAGGAGGAACTACACTGTGATGCAATGATGGCTACTAACCTACTAGTGGATATTCCACCAATGTGGCTGATGGAGGTGCTCTGCATAGCTGTGAGGCACTCCTACTCATGGCTTGATGATTGAATACATGAGCTCTATGACCCTCTAAAACAATGTCATAGTATAAAGATCTGTAATATGCAGTTTGTCTAGTGGCTTTGGCCATATCCATGTAGATATGGGGTATAATAGAGGCTCCACTGGAATTGTGCAAATAAGAAACCTCCTCTAAGAGATTGGCCACCTGTGCCTGAGCCTGTACCCACTTTTTCCAAAACTGATCTCGCTTCACTGCAACTGCTTGAAACTGTGCTCTCTTGGCATGCAACTAAACCCTCTCTGTCTGGAGCTGATCTTGATCTGATATAACTTGATGCAACTATGTAGATTGCTGCAATAATACTGTAACCTAATGCATCTAGCCTACCATCAGGTGCAACCATTGCCTAGAATATCCTCCATCTCCCCCACCCCCTCTTCCTCCCATTGGACTATGTGGTGGGCTAACAATGGGAGTGTGCTATGGTGCCTATTGTAAAGGAATACAAATGCCAACCTATATACCCACTTGGGGCATCTAAACATGTGCCTTTCCCTGTGGATGTGCATGGGCCTATTCTTGTCCATCTCCATCAGACCCATCCTCACTATCACTTCCCTTTTGTCCTCCCCACCCCATTCTCCCTCTGTGAGGTTGGCACTCTTATGGCAGTCATAATCTTACGTCAAGTGTAGCCTGTGGTATAGTCAACCACCTCGAAATAACTGTTACATACCATGAGGGGTATGATGTTTTGGTCCCTGGATCTATAATATGCCGTAGAGATACCCATACCAATGGAATGATATTCTCGAAGATATCTCCAGCTCGCTATGTCCTTATCAAAGGGCCAATATCGAATGTCTCTCTAGCATGAAGTGCATACCACATCTCTGTGCTGGGCACACCCTATACTACCCCAAATTTTTTTATACTTGATCAATCATGTAGTACTCCATGATATAATTGTGGCTCCCAATTAGAAAATTCTCAATTAATGTAAGGATGACCTCAACTAGATCCTCTGGCCATTAGAAATGCCTGTATGGCCTCCACACAATCATCTGTAAGTGAAGATAATCAAAATTGTGATGATAGTAATAAGTATCACCCATGTGACTACACACATTGTCACCTACTGGGCCCCATCCCATAACTGATGGCTCATCAGGAGATCGACCTTGTAAAAATCTTGTAGGTTGACCAATAACAATATTATCCCATGCCCATACATGTAAAGGTGTAGCTAGCCCCATGGTCTTTTGACCGCGGTAAGTAATAAAATGTAAATCCCAGTATAAGTGAGCAAGAAAACATTGGCCCCAACAATAGTGCTCTTCTCTGATCAGGCCGTAAATAACTCCAATCAGGTCTAGGGAGAATGACGTACTTGTCTCGTCAAATAGGAGGATGCCACTGCCAAGATCCATAAGATAAAAAGCCACACGTGATAGCCTAGGATATTTGAAGCACTCATGTAGCTACACTGACATACCAGATCATGGTATATCAACCACACCGAATAGCTCAATCAAATAGTATGTGATCTGGGCAGCATACCTGTCATACTCTATCAACTACCCTTGGATCCATACTCTGAGTATCCTCCATACGTCCTTAAGAGTAACAGTCATCTCGTTAATGGGTAGTCTGAAGCATTGACTCTCACTATGCCACCTCTCAGCCAAGGCTATGAGAAGGTTATGATCAAGTGTAATTTGTGGCATCCATGCCATGTATCCAAGCTCTGTCACGTCCAATGTAATCTCCAAAAAGATACTCTCATGTTGAGATAAGGTCACCTCAAAGGTAGATAACCTACCTTGTCACTCCTGAGTCTTTAAGATAGACAAATTTCTCTGTAAGATCACTCAATTCACTCATTAGAATTTCTTATATCTAACATCATCTAACATTAGCCTACTCATTATTCTAGAAATTCCTTAAAAAAAATCTTCTAAGTTTGGTTAAATCCCCCTTTAGCACTTGCATGCCCATGAGGAAGATTTCACGCCCTTGATGGCACATGCATGCCTAATGCACATACATGTCCTTCTCGGTACTTGAGAACTCATACAAGCACACACATGCCCAACCCATTAACTTTACTAACTTTGGAACTTGTGCACCCTTCCTTGTGCATACACCCACCCACCCTCACCCATGCACACACCCATGTGCAAACCCAAATCCTAGTGCATGCACACTCCTCCTATCGTATGCGCCCATGCTCATATGCCCTAAAAATATTTACACCCAAGCACATACACCCTCACTATCCATGACACACACATTCCCTTAGCCACACGTGACCTTGCATGCATACATCCTACTAAAACCTATGTGCCCCCTGTGACGTATGTGCACCCTAAGGCACGTGCATATGCAATCGTGGACTCGTTGAAGCCTAATATATGACAATAGATGCTATAAAATTAAATGAAGGATAAGGTAATCACATAGTTCCATCACCAGACATTCGTACGCACTCTTATAATGTGTCTTCTCACCTTGTACACCTCTAAATTCATGCCATCTCTCTCAAGGGTTAGAGAAAATCTTATAGTAAAAATGGAAAGGGCTCGGTAATAAATGAATTACTCATGATGATTTACCCCCCAGGAGGGGTATATGTGGTCGTTTTGACCCCTTCATGATACGTTTTCACCTGTCATGATGGTCAAGAGGCATGATATGACTACCACAATCATTCTAACTTATTCTACTACCTATCACGATATTTATTTTTAATAAATTAGCATTTTTGCCTATTTTAATCCTGTCAGGGCATAGTTTTTCTACCTAGCAACTGTTTCTTCTCCCTGAGGAATTTTTATTTCTTTTAGGAAATATTCTCTCCTATAATTCTTCTAAAAAAGCTCCATAAAAATTTGAAATAATTTAAAAAAAAATAAAAAAACAAACGGTAAAAATCATGTAAAAATCCAAAAATCGTAAAAATTCAAAAAATTGCAAAAATTGGTAAAATGTTCGTACGCGGCTAAAACCTGTGTCAAATGGATTACATTAAAATTATATATTTCTTGTATTTTATACTTGTTTCCATAACAAGGACTCGTGGATCATTTGGATCTACCTCATTAACAAAGCTGATATGTTTGTTCCGTCTGTACTATCTTGACACAATGAGTTTCTTTGTACTATTGCATGTGCACGAATGCTTTTTCACTAGACCCCCTGCTCCCATCATATTTCCCCTCACATGCATCCTTTCTTGGGGTCCCACTTTTAACCCTTGTCGTTACACATGAATAGGCCAAAATTGAATCTTGATAATAATAACATTTTTGCAACTGTGTTGAATGTTGTTTGTTTGAGTATGTGTGTTTGTACTATTTTTCCCTGTTAGGCTAGCTTGTTTACTTTATCGTATTGCATTGCATTTTGTATGTTACATTGGGTAAAGAATATTTAGAAAAGGAAATATATGGGTATTATAAATTTTCATGTTATAGTACACTTTTGTTGTATGCGTATATTTTAATGAGGGCCGATGACGTAGATCCTAAGCAATATGATGAAATAAATTCATTTATATTAGCTAGATGCACATTGTTTCCATTCTCTTATTCTTAATTCTCCTCCCATATCATTCTCTTCTATTTTATGCTATTATTCCAACTAACTTGGGGCAATAGGGCCCTTACTACCAAACATTTCTACAATATCTGTTAATAAAATCATATCTTGCACTTCACAACGATACCCCATGGATTTTTCAACAACGAAGTTTGCACTGGTATTATGTGGGGATCAATATTTAGTAACCTGCCATCTATCACCCATTACAATGGGGTTTTACCCCACTTTGGCCTTTCTTCTTCATCTTTTCGACCGTCGATCGACCTCTTTAATCACCCCATCGACACTCGAGGGGGTATCCTTCATTCTACTAATTTTTTTTTCTATCCCTTCAAAATTTTTACTTGTCTATGCTTGTCTACTATATTTGAAGTGGCATCACTTACACCACCCCAAAGAGGGGAAAATGTAGACAACTAAAATCCACTTATGCAGTTTAACACTTAAACTGCAATAACTTTCTTCACCTCCTCTCACCCTATTCAAATAACGACACTTCGTTATCTAACTATGCTTCTGATTCACTCAAGATAACTAACGACATTTTGATTAGCGATAATCCTCTCAATTTGCTAATTATATGTTAATTAAGCCTCTAATCCTACATTTAAATAATAAACCTTCTTATTGGCTAAATCCCACTTTTAAAGCTTCCAAAATATATCAAAACCCCTTCCAGGTACTCTCAGAAAGCTCCCTAAGCCTACTTAGGATTCTTAATTAATCATAAAAGACTAACTAGCTCCTAATCTAGTCATAAAGTTCTTTTTAGACTTAACTTTTGTCCAACATGCACTAGAATCCTTAATCTTCCCAAATGAAAGGCTATAAATGTAAGGCTAGGATCTCCCTTTCAACTTTACACCTTGATTATCATATAAAACATCTTACACACTTTAAGAATTTGAAAAACATCCTCATTTGCATTACCTAAAGCTAGAATCACTTGATCTTGAGCCATTTCTCATTGTAGTAACCTCTCCATCTTGCATCCATTCCTCTAATCTTGGCTAGTAGGCGAAGATATAGACATGGCCTTATAGCCATTTTAGTAAGATCTCTTCACCACTTGTAGAAAAAAATATAAAACTGATTCCTTAGGATATAACTAGGTTCATTTTTATTAAGAAATCTAGAGAAGTAGAGGTAACATAGTAATGTTTAGTTTGATTCATGTATTGTTGTATAAATTTACCTCGTTAAGCTCTCATCTTGATGTTTATGATAGGTTTAGTTATATTGTGGGACTACTAGGTGTTAGTTTCATTTTCTATTGTCATAGCTAATATTTTTCAAGCATACACCTCCTCAGAAGTCAAGAATGAAGCATATATCAGAGTGCATCATCGGTAAATGGTATGAATGTGTGTACTAGAAAGATGTGATCATCAAAGCACAAAGCGTAGAGTGTGATTGAATGTGCAAGTGTGGTGAGATCCATTTGAGATGTATACCCTCATCATTTGAGTATAGACAATGGGACTAGAGTATGTCATAGGGTAATGATTGCAGCGTGTATAATTAGATGAAGAGAGATGTAGTGTGAATATGTATAGTGAATGAGACACAAATTGTATGGTAGATGCTATAAGAGAAGATGTCCTAAGTGCATGATGCACAATGTGTATGTATGTAGTACCTAAATTCAAATGTATAATTTGTAGTGTGTGAGGTTGATGTGTATACAATGCCCTCAACATTCAAGTGTGAATCATAGTTCAAGAGTGCATCTTTGGGAAATGATGATGTAGGTGAATTGAAATGTATATGATGAATGTGGCAGTTGATGAATGACGCTTGGTGAAAAATGATGAAAGAGTGTATTGTATGTGTAAATATATGGTGGTAAATGTATGAATGTAGGAATGAGTATGTAGTAGATAGATATAGTGAAGAAATAAAATGAGTTCTTATTGGAAGATATCCCTCAATAGTCATGTAATAACTATAAGAAAACGAGTATCTCATATGGAAATAACAATATGTGCATGTATAAATATTTGTATGTGATAGTTTAGGTTTGAAGTGATGAGAAGATAAAAATTTTGTTGATGTTGGGGGGAAGAGATAAGTGAGATGCCCCCAAGTATCTATTGATGGGTGTTTTCAAGTGCCACTATTTAGAATATCATCATTTTCCAGATTGCAACCAACTAGAGTGGCATTGGAGACTTGATAGGCAATAGTATGAGGGGGATCATATAAGAGCCATTGCGACACAAAGGTGTAAATGGTCATTGCATATTCTTCATTGGTGAAAGGTGCTGGCAGAGACCCATGTACATACCAATGAGTAAGATTTTGAGAATATTCAAGAGATGAATCAATAAAAATATAAAATCTAGTGAATGACATGGGAAAAGTGAGAGAAGTGTGACTAGAGTCTAAGTTCCCCCAATATAGTTAAGCCAATATTTCCCTAGTATCAGTGGAGAAATATGAGGGGTAAGTGCAACGAAGACTGCTAGATGGAAAAAAATACCATAGGTGGCCATAATGTGAAAATATCCATGATAGAGGCATGATGAGTGAGGTGTTAGCAGAATATCATTAAGCATTAATCCAAGCCTAGCTAAGCCATCATATGTGCAAATAGTATTGGAACAAGTATGATCCACTAAAATATGATGCCAATAATAATAATTGATTAAGAGTGTGAATGTGAAAGGAGGTGGTGTAGTTACAAAATGCTCAGGGGAGGGTGAGACAATGTCCAAGGTATGCCAAACCCCTGATAAAGTACCATAGAATTATTAAGAGTGTTCTTGAATTTGTATTCATCAGGACCATCGGCCACGAAATTTTCATTGAAATAGGATTCATCTATATTGATATGATTGAAATTAAGTTTTCCCAATATTTAATCAGCAAGTTCAACATTATGGAATTCATCATCAGAATCATCTATGCTAGCATTGTCATGTTATATACTTATGTAGAGAATATTTATATGAGGTGTACTAGATGTAGGGGTGAGAGGATCCTTAACAGGTGGAGTAATAATGTCTAGTAGAGAAGATATTGTGGGTGAGATGATTACAATAGTATGAGTAGAAATAACTAGAATACTTGGAGAGGCAGAAGAAGACTGTGAAATGATAGAATCACCAATGTCACATGTATCAATACTACTATATGGAATATGCTATAAAGGAGGAATAAGCATAGTAATAATAAGGTCAATGTGATAGAATTTGAATGGTTCAAGATCTATAGAAATACTATGCTTGTATCCATCATGTAAGGATTTGATGCATTGGTATACAGTAGATGGAATGACTTGCATTGCATGAATCAAAGGTCCACCTAGTAATATATTGAATTTAAATGAAGCATCTATAACGAAGAAGTATGTGAGGACAGTCTTAGGCCTGACTTGAATATGTAATGACATAGTTCCTAGGCATGTGCGAGTAGTTGAATCATATCCTCAAATAAGAGTAGAATTATTAGAGATTAGATTATTATTGATGCCCAATTGTTTGTGAAGGGAATGAGAAAATAGGCTGATGGACGATCCATTATCAATAAGTACATGTTTAATACAAGTGGTGCCGATAATAATGGTGATAAGAAAAGGTGCACATGGATTGTTATTAGCAAATGGCGATATGTCCTCATTAGTGAATGGTATAGCATGTGGAATTTTTTTGAGAGACTGAATGAGGTGTGTGAAGGATACTGAAGAATTATCAATTTCTATATGAATAGAATGAATGACATCCTCCAATGTTTAACAAAAATTAGGTGCACTGCACAATAAGTCATAGAGAGATATTTTGGTTGGTGTATTCTTAAGTTGTGTAATGATATCATAGCCCTTGGAATCAGTAGGAGGGGCCGAAGAAGTGATAGGTGGTGGAATAGACATGGGTGGATCCATAGGAGGATGAGTGTGATGAGTAGTTATTATGTTGATTGAACGGTTAACCTGAGACATAATAAAACAAGGAGGATGGTGAGTGTAAACTTGCATTAAATCAATAACGGTAGTAACCATGTCTAAAACCTTAGTGGGTGTGAAAGAAGGATATGAAAATTGAGTCATGACTTGATAAGGAGAAGAAATATTAAGAAGAAAAGGGTTTGATTGGTTTGGTTCACCAAAATGATGAAGCTAAAATGTGAATTTATATGCCTAATCTAATTACTATTGTAGCAGTAAATAAATACAATAATAAGTACACAAATTAACCCAAGAAAACTAAGCCAAAATATATAAAACCCTAAGTATAAAGAAGAGGTAAGATGACTTAGCTAATTCATAGAAATATCAGAGGTGTGAAAATTTGGATAACTGGAGAATATGAAGCACTGACTGTTGCACTGAAACTCATAAAAATGTAGATATAGAAGAATAAGCTAGACAGGGGCACCTGTGGGCACCCTAGGCCTATTTTTGGATACTCAGGTTTGTAGAGATGCTGAGAAAACCTCCTTTGAGTGGTCACTAGTTATTTTCCTTTGGTCTCTATGAGGTCCCATAGTGATCACCGAAGTCCCTGTAAACCTGAAATGAAGTATTGATCTACAAAACCTCAACAGACATCAAATCCTAAAACATAAAGATGTAGAATGAGGGGTCAAAATGTCCTCAACTATCACAATGGTGAAATTACAACTAAGTGCTACATTGCATATCATACCCAATGTAGTTCTATGTGTGTGTGTGTGTGTGTGTGTGTGTAGAATCGTTCCCTATGTGGATCTTGTGAGTGTCACACTTGATAGCAAGAAAATAAGCTAGATGTAAAGAAATGCAATAGACATGTGCATGTAATAGAATGAACTTATCTCCTATGAAGTGTATACAGATTAACCAACCCTTGTGTCCCTTGGATGATGCTAGATGGATGCAATGGATATCTTAAATGCTTGATGGATGTAACCTTTAGTAATAACTTGATGTAGAAACATAACTGTGTATAAACAATTTTGGTTTGTCTAGGTTTTTTAGGTGTGTGTTGAGTCCATATGGAGGTCCATGTGTTGTAAATAGTCCGTTTGGACTCATTTTGTGTAATAAGAGGTTTCCCTTCTGTTGTCACCCTCAAATTTCCCTTTAATTTCTAAGTCTAAAATTGTAAATTTTTTGAGTTGGTGCCCTTAAAGTATGCTTGAAAGAGGCATTTTGAAAATTAGAACTTCCAAGGACTTTCAGACCCATGAAAATCACTTCATCAGATGGGAAATTTCTTCCCCTTTCCAAAAAGGTAAAAAAGTCCTCCTAACTCCTTGTAATTTTAAAGTTATGGCTTAACGGGCCTAAGTTGGAAAATTTTCCCTTTGGTGGATTGACAGAGCTGCGGGGGTATTTGTGCACATTGCTCTTTTGACAAAAAGATAAGTTGGCATGATTTGGCTCATGACCCCACGGGGAGAATTGAAACAAAAATCCCCTAAGGACCACAATCATTCCAAGGACACCACGTGTCTAAGGAGCCGATGTAGAGCAGTGGGTCGGCGGAGGTAAACAAGTTTTTGTGCCTTTTTTCTGAAAAAGTCAAAATGTTACAACGAGAGCCACACACCCATTTCCAACCAGATTGCACCATGTGTCCAGATCAAGTCAGAGTTGTGGGATGGTGGGGGTAAATGAAATTTTGTGACTTTTTGCAGGAAAGGTCAAAATTCTCAAAGTTGAACGGCGATCCTATTTCCAATCATAGCCCGCCATGCATCCAAGTCAAAAAGTCAAGGTGAGGCTGCAGGGAAATTTGTTCCAAAGTGCCAAAACACAAAAAATTCATGAAAATGAAAGGGGTTTTCCCCACACTAGATCCAATCTTCCCCTTCCACGTGGACGGTCCAATTTGGACGTTTTAACAACAAATCGACGGTTCATATCAAAACTGGTAAATAAAATGAAATGTCTATGTATTCACGTAAATTAGTTTTCCTCCATGGTTTTTCTTTGCTAATGGATTAGTTTGGAAGGGCACGAAGGATGAAATCCATTTGCAAATTGTTTTTCTCACCTGAAGGAAGTTATAACCACTTTTCATGGGCTATTTGATGGGTTCTGGAAGCCATTGTCGGGGTTGGATTTCTGAAATGTCGAGACCGTAATTTTAGATCAAAAAATCAATGCAAGAGCTTCTCATGCTTTCCTCTATTTCTCCTTCTCCCTCTATTTTGATTTGTGAATCGTTTAATTAATAACGTGTTAAGAAACTTTGTGTTCTTATGAATTCAATCTCAAAGGACTTTGTGTCTGTGTGATTGCACTTGGTAAAACGTGAATGGTTTTTCTCTATGTTTCATATATTCAATGCAATTAGGGGATTTCTCTGCAATCTACTCTCCCTGAAAGTATTTCTTCCTTCTTCCACTTTCCTCCCCTGCATTCCTCTATTCTCTTGTGCTGATGTTATTATCTATTAAAACATATTTTCAATGTATCAGAAGTCCACCAATTGATGAAAACTGTATATTTGTAAATAATTTCTTTTCTGGTTTTCAATAAGGGAGCCTCTCCCATCAAAGAGGAGGGACTTGTTTGTCCCCTAACCGTGGTTTCATCTAAAGTGCAAATTTGAAACCCAACAGTTTTTGGTGACTCCACTAGGGAATGCTTTCAATAGATTCCTTTATAAGAAGAACAATAATTTGATCATTCCATGGATTTGGCAACAATGAGATACACACATGGCAGAAGAGCTCTTGGAGTTGAAGATTCTCAATTTCAACTTCTAGATCAGCAAGGTTTTCCTCTTCCTTCAATAGGGAGAAATAGAAGAGCTCGTTCTACAAGCACACCCCTTGTTAAAGACAGAACCCTTGGGAGTGGAATCCCTCAAGAATAACTCAACCCTAATCTTTGTGCTTTGATTTTTGCTGGTGTTTAAGTTCCTCTTCAAGCAGTTTTTCCAAGGATGGCAATTCCATTACCTTGGGGCCACTGAGTTGGTCCCTTGGCTCTTCTACAACCTTTGCATGAGTTAGTTAGGTGTAACAGAAAGAATTTTCCCAAATTCAGGGGTGATGGGAAAGTGCACCCTGATGAACACATTGCAGCCTTCATTGTTGCATGTGGAGTCCTCAGCGTGGAACATGAAGATGTTTCTATTAGGCTATTTTTGGAAACCTTACAAGACAATGCAACAGATTGGTTTTACCATCTCCCTGCTGGAGCAATCACAAATTGGACAACGATGAGAACAAGTTTTGAGAACCGTTTCGAACCGGTAGAAGATGTGCATGCCCTGCTTGCCCAAATTTCTCAAATAAAAAAGGAACCATAAGATCCCATGAGAGAATTTGTGGCTAAGTTTAATAAACTAATCAAAAAAATCCCACAAGATGCTAGACCCATGAATCAGAGCCAAAAATTTTTCTTTTTGAATGCACAACTACTTGAAGTAAGCTATGCTCTAAGGAGAGCCAATCTAGCAAATTTGGATGAGGATTAGAGGTTAGTAGTCAGCATGGAAGATGACTTGATCATGTCAGGAAAACTAAAAAGAGAATCCCAGAAATCTAAGACATCATCTTCTTCCTCTTCTCCTAGAGGTAATTTGGATCAGTTGGTAAAAAAGATGGCCAATAAACTCATTGCAATAATTTTTTTTGGCTCAGCATGCTCCATACCAGGATGTTCCAAGAAAGAATTTTCAGCCTAGGAGCAGACTATCTTCTTCTCAAAACAGGTTGGAAATTGAAGGTCCACCTCTCAAAGTGCCTTTCAATGTAACATGTGAAGTCCTTGAACCTGATGATGAAGAAGAGAATGAATTGTATGATGATCAAGAAGAAGATGCTGATGAATATTTGGAGCAGCCTGAGGATTCTAGAGTCAACTTCGTCACTAATGAAGGTGTTGATGATGAGGATGATTATAATGATATAATGGCTGACATGAACAACGAGTCATATGTTTTTCATGACTCAAGAACAGACCAACAAAAAGGAGAAAGTTGTGCAGCCTGCAAAGAAATCAAAGGAGTCATCCAATACCATTCCAATGCTTGCAAAGAGAGGTTCTCCTATCCCTACCACCTCCACACAAAAGGTAAGATTTGCTGGTTTTTCTCCCTCCCATTCTACTTCTAAAGCTTCTGATGTGTCAAATGATAAAGCTGATAGGTATAAGGTCTCTTCCATTCCTTGTAATGATACCCCATCCACATCTGGATCCTTTGATATTATTGATCACATAAAGAGAACTAAGGTTCAGATTTATGAGGCTGAGTTTTATCAAACCCATCCAAAAGCCTTTGCCAAAATGGTTGATTTTGTCAACTCCAAATCTAAAATCCCATCCCATGTTTCCAAAGGTATTTTGAAAAATCCTTCTTCCCCTTCCGAACAAAATCTTGTGGCTGCTGTCACATCACCCAATGAGAAAATCAGACCTTTCTATGTGACTCTCCTTATAGCCGGCCACAAGCTTAGTAATTGTGTTATTGATTCTGGAGCATCTGAGAATGTAATTCCTACTAAATAGCTCATGCTTTGGGCCTCACTCTTACCCACACATATGGTTCTTGTTATTATATGGAGAGTAGGGAAGTTCCTTTAGTTGGGAGAATCAAAGATGCACAAGTAGCTTTCATTGCTTGGCCAGAGAAAAAGGTTTTGGCAACCATCTTAGTTGTTGACATTCGTCCTTCCTACGACATGTTATTGAGTAGGAAATTTTGCAAGGATGTTGGAGGGGAAATCAAAATGGATTGGTCACATACACTCATCCCAGTTAATGGAAAGATGAAGAAGTCGATGCTTGAGAAGCAAGCTGAGTATATTGTGCAAAAAATAGATGATCGAAAAGCAAAGATTTTGTATGAAGACAATGGGCATGGGAACTATATGATTATGTCACCGGATGAAACAAGTCCATCAAAAGGATTATTTTTTGATCCTAATGATGTGTGGACATTGGATTTTTATGGAAGCTGTTCCTCAGCCAGCTCTGGAGCTGGTATAATGCTGATCTCTCATGAGGGTAAGATTCCTCCTTTTGCCTTCAAGTTTCAGTTTGAGAATACCAATAATACTGCTGAATATGAAGCCCTCATTCTTGGGTTGAATATGAAAAAGGAGATAGGAGTTAAGAACCTTTTTTCTTGTGGTGATGTTGAGCTTATTATAAAGCAGGTCCAAGACCTTTATCAAGTAAAAAATAGAAGATTGAAGCACTATAGGAATCTAGTTTTTGATTCTATTGAATTCCTCGATGCTTTCTCCATTGCAGTAGTACCAAGAGAAGAGAATACTAGGGCTGATTCCCTGGTAGTTTCTAGAGCTTTGTTAATTCCTCATCCTAATTTCTCTCAGGACAAATTCTCCATTGAAATGATTCACAGGCCTAGTGTTCCTGAAAATGCCAACAATTGGAAGGTCTTCAATGATGACCAACATCTACTCTCTTTCTTGGAGTTGAGAGATAACTTTGATCAGTTGTATTTTGAAGGAAGTGATAACTTTCCCAGAGAAGATGTAACATTCCCATTTATGACTCTAGAACAAGGGAATTTTTTTTACATAACGTTCCCTACTCTAAATTATCATAATTTAGAACACACATTCCAAGTTTTAAATAACGTTCTCTATTTTAAATGATTATTATTTAAAACACACATTACTTTCAAACCAATGTTATCTGTTCACATATTCATAATATGGAACACACATTCTATGCCATTAAGTATCATAAAAAATAATCATATGCAGCTATAATGAATCTATGAATTACCGATCTCCCATTTCATGGCTCGTAGTTTCATCGATCTCTCATTTCATGACTTGGCTTCGTACCGATACTTCATGTTAGTTCAATGTAATGTATACTAAGTATACCTGGTTATCTTTACCCTTTCGAGTATTATCTTTACCCTTTCGAGTATTGAAGTGTTCTATTTAAGAGGCCTATCTGAATATATGTTACCGATGTTCATCTGAAATCCTACTTCTTAAACTAGGTGATCCAGGACAACGCAACCAATAGTACTTTGGCCAAATATTTTCACATGCATAACATGCTTATATTCCTAGATGACATACTCGTCAATAGAATATGTCCTTCACCCCACTTCATCTGTTATCTAGAATGGTATTTTTTGACTCCTGTCAGTCCTCTTGTCCAGAGTTGAACCTTAATCCAAGTTAGCAATATAAAAAGGTATAGGGAAGCACTCGTGATGAATAAGGGTACACAGATATACCTCATCAACCCTAGTCATTTGTGTGTGTCTAGTTACCTTTAGTCATTATGAGTCACTCCATATACAAGGACATGTTTCTAACTTGGTCCAAAGTAAAACTGAGGCCAAGTTCAAGCTTATGTAAACATAGATGATCCGATTCAAAAGGGTGTTGCAACATGTTAGCTGTAACATTATGTCATCATGAAGACGTGGCCTTCATGATGACACCTTATTATAGTTGGCATGTGCCAAAATCCTACGGAATCCTCCCATCTAGGGATACATATCTAGCTAAGAGGTTGATCACTTTCTTATCGTTATGATCTAAGAATAAGTTTCAGCAACCATGCTGATCCTCTAACCTCTTCGTTCATTACAGTTGCTAGCTATGAATGACTTAAATTGTCATGAACCTTAATATATAATCACTCCTCCCTTCCGAAGGATTGTATATTGTTTCTTGGTTCGTTATTTAAATTCTCAGACGTAGATTCCAAATCAGCTTAACATAGTAAGATTAACTTACTAAGCTTAATCAAGTTCATTCGTAACTAAATATAAATTCAAGCTTCCTTTATATTAGACCTCATTTGAATGAGGTCTATTTATGATACACAGGAATCCATTTCTTTTCAATTATCTTACCTTAATTTAAGGTTTATTAAGAGGAAAAATAATTTCCTCTTTCCGAGTATCCTTTGGATACGACACCCCAAAGGGTATGAACGAATGCTTATTCCAGAACTAATTTTTCTTTTCTCATCATCCATTAGTTAAGATCCAGTTTCAATGATTAATTACACATGAGTTCATATGTATGTTACTCTTTTATCAAGTTAATTGATAATCTATATTGACCTACGTATTAACCATTTGTACATTCCAACTTATAGGTTGTATTTAAGAGAAGAGAAGAGTGTCAATTCCCTCCTCTTCATCATATCCTTTTTAAATCTAACAACCATCGTTTATATAGGTACAATTTCAAAGAATAAGAATAAGTTCACAATTTTTCATTCAACAATTCAATAATTATACAATTATTAAAATAACACACCATTCCTTTTCTCATTCCTCAAAGTAATATATATATATATATATATATATATATATATATATATATATATAGTACAAGTCTAGTATTCGAACTTCACTTATTCAAACAACAATGATAACTCAACAGAATATAACTTTTCTTTTTCAATTACATCCGAAAGGAATAACAATGTCTCATATAAGGTCCAGCCTCTAATTAAACAAGAGAAGCATCATAAAAGAACACGTATTCTTTAAAACTTACGGAGTCCAGCTGCAAAAATTGCTAGCACGGGTCAGTTCACTGAGCTAAGCATGTTAACATTAAAATGATGTGCTATTGACTAACTGTCTCAATAAAAGAACCCTACTTTTATGAAACGTTCAAGCAATTCAGATAGATAATTCATAAGAATAAAACACCACTGAAATAAGAACGGATTAAATGACCTCATCATAATAAATAAACATCATGATCAAACAACATTCCTAATTAGAAATATTTTCAGTGAATTTACAACAGACAAGCAACATCACATCCCTGAATTCTTAGTTGTTCCATACTATAGTGTGTAGAGTTCATTCCATATTTAATCAAATGTTCAAAAAGGAAATAAGTATATATGTTAACTTTAACAATTCCCAAAAGAGAGGTAATTGAGAGAAGTAATGATTTACCAATCATACAAAATAAGATCAATTTCGTTTAATCTTAGTAAATGGAAGCTTTATGATGGAATAACTTCTACTTAAACAAAAATTCTTTCCTATCTAATAAGCACTCGGCTTCAACCAAGTTCAATGAAAGATAAAGATAGCGATCGAACAACAAGAAGGTGACTTTTGTCACCTTTTGAAATTCAACAACATAGTATAGTATTTTACCCCACTCGGAGTGAACATAAAATGCAAATCACATTTACATACACCCAAAGGAAATCAAACATCGATTCAATATCTCCTTAATAGAAATTTAAAAGAGGAGACAGAAGAAGTATTTCTTCCTATTATCTATTTTACAATCTTCTATGGTTAGCACGACCGAACTAGTCGATTTCATGTAAGGAGGGATAATAACATAAGTAACCAGCCAGAGAGAGGTAACAACCGACTTTTCACTCTTTTTTTTTTGCACAAAAGTAACAGTAATGAAACCCACAACTCAGAAGTGTCGATAGTAAAAATGAGAAAGGATTCTCAATACTTCATATATATACAAAGGGATTAAGAATGGATTAAATGACCTCATCATAATAAATAAACATCATGATCAAACAACATTCCTAATTAGAAATATCTTCAGTGAATTTACAATAGACAAGCAACATCGCATCCCTGAATTCTTAGCTATTCCATACTATAATGTGTAGAGTTCATTCCAGATTTGATCAAATGTTCAAAAAAGAAATAAGTATATATGTTAACTTTAACAATTCCCAAAAGAGAGGTAATTGAGAGAAGTAATGATTTACCAATCATACAAAACAAGATCAATTTCGTTTAATCTTAGTAAATGGAAGCTTTATGATGGAATAACTTCTACTCAAACAAAAATTCTTTCCCATCTAATAAGTACTTAACTTCGACCAAGTTCAATGAAAGATAAAGACAACGATCGAACACCAAGAAGGTGACTTTTGTCACCTTTCAAAATTCAACAACATAGTATAGTATTTTACCCCCCTCAAAGTGAACATAAAATGCAAATCACATTTACGTACACCCGAAGGAAATCACACATCGAGTCAATATCTCCTTAATAGAAATTTAAAAGAGGAGAAGGAAGAAGTATTTCTTCCTATTATCTATTTTACAATCTTCTATGGTTAGCACGACTGAACTGGTCGATTTCATGCAAGGAGGGATAATAATGTAAGTAACAAGTCAGAGAGAGGTAACAACCAAAATTTCCCTTTTTTTTACACAAAAGTATCAGTAACGAAACCCATAACTTGGAAGGGTTTATAGTCAAAACGAGAAAGGATTCTCAATACTTCATACCAATATTTTACTAAAATATAGAAACTGTAACATATAAATCGGTTAAAAATAGTATACTTCCCTCAACCCGAAATAGGGACAGCCTCAGTAGCTTCTAGCTACCTTGGCAAAAGTTTTCAATGAATTTAATTACAAATAACCCAATTTATCAAGTAACTACTGACCTTCCAGTTCCATCCTTACATTAATGGCTATTTACGCTATAACAAGCAAGTTCATCCTAAAGATTAAAATGATTAAAAGATTACAACTAGGTAAAACTTGATCCCAATTCCACAGGAATAAAAGAAATTGTTTAATCGCAAAGGGAAAGAATTCATCTTGGTTCAAATACAATAAACATTACAAAGGAGTTGTCATTCACAATACCTATACTCATCATCGAGTTCAAAAGGGAGAAGAAACTGTATATTTTGACACAATCCTTCAAACAAGCAAACCGAGTTAATCCCAGGTTCAAATAAGAAAATAATCCTTTTTTTTAAAACAGTCATTATGGGTACCCAGAAGTAAAAGAAGTAAAATATCTCTTCCAAACCATGAAATACGAATGACAACATGGTAGTAGCAAGGCTTTAAGTAACCAAGTTGTATCCAAACCACATTTCCAACAAGGAAGACAATTTCAAACAAAGTCCCACTTTATCATTCCAAAAAATCCATAGCTTTCGAGCATATACAACTCAAGAAAAAGAGTAAATATATCACTGTTGCTTTCAACAATTTCAAACCCACAAGGAGACAAAAATCCAAGCACCCATTTCATTAAAATTGTAACAGTAGTGATGAATTCACATACATTTATAGTTCTTATTAAGAACATCGATTTTACATGCATGCATCTAGAAATTACCCATATTGCAACTTTTCCAAACAAAAAATTCAAACAGAAGATCATAACCAGAAACACACTAGAACATTTCCACAAAACCACTCAATTCTAAGAGCAAAGTTCTTTTAATGAAGACATTTAATAAAGAGAATAAATGTTTAACATAAAGATCCTAACATGCCTGGTAATATTTCTTGTTAACTTGTAAAAGATAACAGCCAAATCTTTTCAAGGATTTCTTCTCTACAACAACTTCAACAGCCAGATTTCCCAACTAAATTTTTGTTTCCTCAAGCATAGAGAACACTCGAAGGCTCTCAAGATTACAATGGGTCAAAAATAAATTTTCAAGCTCAAAAGGGCAACCAAATGCAAATCAAAAACCAGAAAACCAAATGAATAATAATTCCCACAAAACCCGCTTCTATTTCCTAGGAGGGTTTCTTCACCAAAACCAACGCCATTAATTACATTGAATGTAATTTCCCCCTCTTTCCTCATGGCACCACCAATTCAAACTTGGTGAATTTCCATTTTAGATTTTCGCATGTATTTTAAATTTAGCAACAATGTTAGTTAAACATCCACTAACTTCCCATGCTTCCGTCAACTTGGAAATTTAAAAGAATGCAAGGATTGTAATTTATTCCACATTAATAGTCTAGAAACCATCACCACTATCCTCCCACTTGCCACATAATCCCATAGGCCCCCCTTAGGATTAGTAATAGTTAGGTTTCCACCTTAGCCCTTAGGTCTTAGAATTTATCCTAGGTTAAGTTACAACCTTTTAGATTTAAGTCCAAGTAGGTTAGGTCATTACAACATAAGTTAGAGAACAAACCATAATAATTCAATAATAGGTCCTGAGTGGGTCTTGCCACCTTAGGTTAAAGACAACGTAGCACATGACATTCTATCCAAGGCTAAAATATTCACCTCAATATCCTTATAACAAATATTTTACCTTCTCACGATATCCCGCGTTATAGTTTATGTATTTAGGAGATCAAATATTACCGTTGGTAGCATGATGCTAAGCAAGAATACCTGAAACCAGGTTCTTTACAATTTATAGCAAAAACCTTGGTTCCAAAATCAACTTGGTTCCAAAATACATTTCTTTTAGAAAGTCAATCAACAAGATGACAATAAATAAAAAATGAAGTATACCTTGGATCAATGGAATTGATTCAAGGTGTTTTTTTAACGTGTATATATATATATATATATATATATATATATTGCTGGTTCACAACTCGAATTGCATAGTAAAATGATATCATTTCCCATTAAACATAGCCACAGTAAGCATGAATTCAGAACAACAATACTTACTCATTGCAAACATGATTTTAAAACATTGAAGGAATACGCATTCCTAAGAAAAAATCACATGTTGACATTTGCAATATCAAAAGGGAAAGTCATCATAGTAATTGCCATGATCAAGACATTACATCATATGTGTCTTCAAATGAAGAAAGTGTCAAAGAAGTGATGGATCATGATGGATGTATCAGACTGGAGGGAAACAAAATTCCTAAGGGTTTGGTGAGTTTGGAGGATCTTTTTGATAAACATGATAGGTATGTCAAATCTAAAGTTTCCCAAGGAAATCAATAATTTGCTGAAATTGAAAAAATAAATATAGGAAGTATAGATGAACCTAAAATGGTGAACATTGGGAAGTTCTACACTCAAGAAAAAAAGCAGAAGGTGATAAATCTTTTGAAAAGGTATGTTGATCTTCTTGCTTACTCGTATAAAGATCTCAAAGCTTTCAAACCAAAAGAAACGAAACATTCCATACCCCTTAAGCCTGACATCAAGCCTTTCAAACAAAAGCAAAGGCAATATAATCCAATGATTTCCGACACTATCTTTTAAGAAATACAAAAGATTTTAAAGGCTTAGATCATCTTTCCCATTCATCATTCCACTTGGATTGCCAACATAGTGCTTGTCAAGAAGAAAAATGGGGAGATTAGAATCCGTGTTGACTTTAGAAATCTGAATCAAGCTTCCTTGAAAGATAATTATCCTCTTCCCATGATGAACCAAGTGCTACAAGATGTCACAGGCTCAGAGATGTTATCAAATTTGGACAGATTCTAAGGGTACAACCAAGTAGAGGTAAACACTGTAGATCAGCACAAGACCACCTTTACCACCCCTTGGGGAACGTTTTCCTACAAGAGAATGTATTTTGGACTCATAAACATTGGTGCTACTTTCTAGAGGGCTATGGATCTGGATTTTGGTAGTTTGAAAGGGAAATACATTGTGGTATACCTAGATGATTTGATTGTCTTTTTCAAAAATCAGAGCAGATCATGTTCAACACCTTGAAAAAGTCTTACAAAAATGTAGAGAGCATGAAGTTTCTTTGAATCCTAAGAAGTCCATGTTTTGTGTAATTGAAGGTAAGTTGTTGTGATAAATTATCTCAAAAGATGGAATCAAAATTGATCTGAAAAGAATTCAGGCCATCCCATAGATTGCTCTTCCCACGAGTAAGAAAGGCGTTCATTCCTTCTTTGGTAAGATTAATTTATTGAGGAGATTCATACCTGATTTTTTTGAGCTTACTACGAGCATTGCTCACATGATGAAAGGGAAGAAAACTTTTGTCTGGTCCTCTGAAGGAAATATTTCTTTTAAAGATATCAAAAAAGACATTGCAAATATTCCCACTTTGGCATGTCCACACTTTAGCAGAGATTTTGTTATATATTGGTATGCCACTGAAAACACTTTGGCCGCTGTTTTAACTCAAAAGAATGCTGAAAATCATTAATTTCCCATCACATTCATGAGCTACGTTTTGAAATCCCACAAATTGAAATACGCCATGATGGAGAAACACACCTTTGTTGTTGTAAAAGATGTTAAACAATTCAGATTTTATATTCTAAATTCTCATGCTGTTGTGTTTGTGCCTGATACAAGTGTCAAATTGATTCTCACACAACAAGAATTTGGAACTAAGAGAGGTAATTGGGTGGTAAAAGTGCAAGAATATGATTTGGATATCAAGCCAATGAAGATGGTTTGTGGTAAGGGCCTGTGTGAGCTCATTACTGAAGGTGCTGATGAAACATTGTCCAAAGATGAAGTAGATTTTCTTGTGGTTTTGTCTCTTAGCTTGATAGATGTATGGTATGCTAATATTGCTCATTTTTTGACCTATGGTGAATGCCCATCTCACTTGATCTACAAAATAAAAAAGAGCCATAAAACTCATATCTGCACAGTATGTTCTTTGGGAAAATTATTCTTTTCAAACGAGGTGTAGATGGAAGGTTTTTAAAATGTGAAGATAAAGAGAAACAAAAGAAAGCATTTTCTGCTTTTCATGATCAAGCTTGTGGGGGACATTTCTCCTCTACTGTAATAGCTCATAAAATCCTTCATGCTGGCTATTATTGGCCCACTCTATTCCAAGATGCATCAAAGTGGGTGAGTAAATGTGAAGCATGCCAAACAATTTGTTGGAAGACCAAGGTTGGCTAGTTTACCTCTCAAGCCAGTGGTGATCAAGGATCCCTTTCAACAATGGGGTTTGGATTTCATTGGAACTCTCAATCCATATTTAAGTGCTGGAAATACTCATGTGTTGACTACCATGGATTATTTCACCAAGTGGGTGGAAGCCATCCTAGTGAAGAGTACTACTTCTGAAGTAGTATGCAACTTCATAAAGGAAAACATATTGATAAGATTGGGAATTCCAAACTAAGTGGTGACTGATAATGCTTCTAACTTCTCATCTACTGAGATAATGGATTTTTGTTATGGATATGGAATATCTCTTGCTCACTCTTCTGATTATCATCCTTAAGGCAATGTATAAACTGAATCAATAAACAAGAATTTGGTGACCATTGTCAGGAAACTTGCGAATGATTCTCAAAGAAATTAGCATAAGAAATTATATGATGCACTTTGGGCTGATAGGATTACACCTAAGAGAGCCATTAGAATGTCTCCTTTCTAAGTAGTGTATGGTGTGGAAGATCAACTACCAGTGATGGTGGAGTTTCCAGCT
Organism: Taxus chinensis; assembly: GCA_019776745.2. Classification (NCBI taxonomy): domain Eukaryota; kingdom Viridiplantae; phylum Streptophyta; class Pinopsida; order Cupressales; family Taxaceae; genus Taxus; species Taxus chinensis. Next base: position 574,375,108 of record CM034152.1, on the reverse strand, counting down.
TTGCATTTGATGAAAACTATTGAAGATTTAAGCTTCAGAAGTGCTCTAGACAAGAGAATCATGTATCTCTAGAAGTTGAATAAAGATAGATTGCAGGTGGTTGATAGAATAGCAGACCATCAGTTGAAAGTGAAAGCTTTTTTTGAAAATGAAAGGTAAATCCAGAGTTTTTGTAAGTGGGGGACACAGTGTTGCTATAAGATAAGAGACATGAGCCTCGAGGAAGCCATGGTAAGTTTGACTCACTTTGGCTTGGCCCCTTCAGAATAAGACATTTTGCTGGTGAGAACTCTTTTTATTTGAGTTACATGGATGCATCTTCTCTCCCACTTCCTTATAGTGGGTAGTACTTAAAGTTGTTAACAATGAGGTTCTAGGTGATTAGGGAGTACCTTTGTACATTGCGTATTTTCAAACAAAAAAAAAATTGGATTTTTGTTTCCTTTTTTCTTCCTTGTTGTGTGGGGGTGTTTGTTTTGGGCCCTCATTTTTTGTTTGTTTCCTTTCCTGCCTTGTGTGTGTTGTCTTGTATTGGTTTTTCCTCTTGACTCTATCACCCAATGGATAAGGCACTAGTCTTCATTTCCTAGAGTTGGTCTATTGTTCTTGATCTTGCCTTGTGCCTTTGTTTCAAGCCAAGTCATCCCCAAAAAGAGCCATCTATTGTCACCCTCAAATTTCCCTTTAATTTCTAAGTCTAAAATTGCAAACCTTTTTTGAGTTGGTGCCCTTAAAGTATGCTTGAAAGAGGTATTTTGAAAATTGGAACTTTCCAAGGACTTTCAGACTCATAAAAATCACTTCATCAGATGGGAAATTTCTTCTCCTTTCCAAAAAGGTAAAAAAGCCCTCCTAACTCGTAATTTTAAAGTTATGGCTCAGCGGGCCTAAGTTGGAAAATTTTCCCTTTGGTGGACTAGTGGAGCTGCGGGGGTATTTATGCACATTGCTCTTTTGACAAAAAGCTAAATTGGTCAATGATTTGGCTCGTGAGCCCGCGGGGAGAATTGAAACTAAAATCCCCTAAGGACTGCAATCATTCCAAGGCTGCCATGTGTCCAAAGAGCTGATGCAGAGTAGCGGGCCGTCACAGGTAAACAAGTTTTTGTGCCTTTTTTCTAAAAAATTCAAAATGTTACAACAAGAGCCACACACCTGTTTCCAACCAGATTACGCCACATGTCCAGATCAAGTCAAAGCTACGGGCCAGCAGGGGTAAATGAGATTTTGTGACTTTTTTGAGAAAAGGTCAAAATTCTCAAAATTGAACGGTCATCTTATTTCCAATCATAGCCCGCCATAGCGTCCAAGTCAAAAAGTCAAGGTGGGGCTACAGGGAAATTTGTTCCAAAGTGCCAAAACACAAAAAAATCATGAAAATGAAAGGGGTTTTCCCCACACCAGATCCAATCTTTCCCTTCCATGGGGATGGTCCGATTTGAACGTTTTAACAACAAATCGACGGTTCATATCAAAACTAGTAAATAAAATGAAATGTCTATGTATTCACGTAAATTGGTTTTCCGTCATAGTTTTTCTTCGTGAATGTATTATTTTGGAAGGGCATGAAGGATGAAATCCATTTACAAACTATTTTTCTCACCTGAAGGAAGTTTTAACCACTTTTCATGGGCTATTTGATGGGTTCTGGAAGCCATTGTCGGGGTTGGATTTCTGAAATGTCAAGACTGTATATGATCCTATATATATCTAAATGTATCTAAGATGCTAAGATTTCTCCTTCTCCCTCTGTTTTGATGATGTGAATCGTTTAATATATAATGGTGCTAGGAAACTTCTGCCTGTGTCTTAAACTTGTGCATTTTCAAATGACTTTGGTATCAGAGCGGTGATTGCATCCTGCCATGAGATGTCAATGGTTTTTAGCTCATACATGATTCATAGTAGTGTGAATGCAATTAAGGGATTTTTCTACAATCTCCATCTCCTAGAAAGTATTACCCGCTTCTCTACTCCACGGCTCTGTATTCCTCTATTCCTTGGTGCTCATGTCACGTCTACTATTAGAGGACATTTCAAATAGCTCGATTCACAAATTCACGTTGTTGCTAAGGAAAATGCGCTACTTATGATCTCTCCATAGTGCAGGCACATTAAATCTGATTAATACAAAGAATCCATGAAATAGATACAGACAATAATTGAAATCAACAACTCTATATTATATTTTCATTATTTTCACTATTTCAATACACTCCATTATATAGGAGATGTAAAATAACAATCCTTACAACAACATTTGTCTTCATATACAACCATACACCCATATGGTTTCAACCTCTCACCAATATAATAATAAAACAATACTAATTGTTTTATTATTCTAACTTACTAACTTACCACATACTAACCACATTTTACATTTACTATTTACATTTACATAGTAAATGTACTTTCACTAATTTACCATAATAATAATTACACATGTAATTATTATTCACCCATACAAATGGAGCACTAATATATATTTCCTAACATTCCCCCCCTTATGCGAACATGGGAAAATCTGCTTTGTACAAAATGCAACGTGCCGCTGCTTGATTAGCATGCTTCAAATCTGGAAATGGTTTCCACTTTTTTGGCAACCCATCTCCATGCATTTTCCAATCTGTGGTTAACCATTAATGTTTTATTCCTAACAGATGTTTTGGTGACAGTACCAAAATTACCTTGATAGTTTTTGGTCTGGATATAACAATTAAATATCATGATTTATGCCTAGTTTGTTTCAACAATCTCATCACAATATAGGTACTACATCAAGTAACATAGTTTTGAACACTATCTACTTTAAATATTTTTGCTCCACATACATAGAATTCTTATTTTCATAATGGAAATTTGGAACATTGGATCATGTAGGTCCCCTCAATGTTAGAAATTTCCAAGTTATTGACCATGAACAGGATCTATGTTGCATTAACTTGTAGGCACACCAGTCATGAATCACTCTTGATCATTCTGCACACATTTTGTGCACCTGTAAAGTTTCGTATGGAAAATTTTGATATGTTCTCCCGTCGTTGGTCTGAAAGGTCTTGAATGACCTCATTCAACCTCCATTTGCCTCCATCAAGACTAGTATTGTTTCACTTTGACTTATAAAAATCTAGTCAAAAATTCTTCATTGAAAACTCTATAGTACAAGTCAGAGTCAAAGTTGTTATTTACCATCCAGTTTTTTATTCGTACAGATTTAATGCATAATATTATTAGGTTATTTTGTTTTCAAAAACCAAATTGTAAAAATAGGGTTTATTTTTAACTCATATGATTTCAATTTTTGGACTCATTATGCTAATACATTTCAACCCATCCAAATGGGGGGGGTCATTTTCGGTGTAACCATTTATCTGAATCTAGTTTTAAATCCTTCCTTTCAAATATCCGCTAATTAAGTTCTCTTGATCCTCAATTCATTGAAACAATAGTGACCTCAATCGTCTTTGCTAAATTAAGACGGGTTCTCAAACTAGCAAACTGGGTTTGTAGTTTTTTTTTTTACTGTAGCTTTGTTAAAGCTTGTTCCAACGTGTGCTTTTTCAAGAAATTCCAGTATCGCGAAACTAAAGTTTGCAGTGTTCGTGATCATCTTCTAGACAGATTAATTTCAACCAAATGTAGAAATTAATATGATCTAATACAAAGAATCTATGAAATAGATACACATAAGACAATAATTGAAATCAACAACTCTATATTATATTTTCAATTTCACTTCCAAGGACACTCCATACTATATAGGAGATGTAAAATAACAATCCTTACAACAACATTTGTCTTCATATACAACCATACACCCATATGGTTTCAACCTTCACCAATATAATAATAAAACAATACTAATTGTTTTATTATTCTAACTTACTAACTTAACCACATACTAACCACATTTTACATTTACTATTCTACATTTACATAGTAAATGTACTTTCACTATTTTACCATAATAATAATTACACATGTAATTATTATTCACCCATACAAATGGAGCACTAACATATATTTCCTATATCAAGTCATAAGAACACATTCCTTTTTAGAGACAATAAAATTACAACCTCTTTCATCAAATTTAAGGGACTACAGATATTTTCCCCTGACTGTATTATTTTTATCTCCAAATTGAAATTTTGAAACCTTAAAAAAAACCTCATATTGGAATTTTCAAATTTCCTTGTTCAGTAGTCTTAGGCCTAAAGGTTAGAAAATTACTGTGATGTAGTGTTTTCAAGGTTTTGAGACCATATTTTCTACCCTACCATGAGTCTCTATAGTTTACCTAAGTTCAACTAACTCAATGGTGAATTCCATGAAAGCCTGGGTTAGGAAGAGACATGTTAAAACCCTAAATAACTCATTCTCTTTATGATATTGTAAGAGAGTTATTCGAATAGGAGGTTAGTTTAAGGAATAGATCCCCTAAAATTTTATAGTGTGACTCAAACCATTTGAAAAGAATATTTGTGCTCAAAATCCCTTAAATTTTCCTTCTCGGGTTAAACCCCTGCCTGGGTTTAGGAAATGGAAAAGTCTAATAATTTGCAAGCCTAGTGGAATGACTTGAAATTTTTTACATATGACCATGTGATATGAGGAAGAGATATAAAAAAAATTCTATATTTTTTTGGAGCAAGATATAAATTCCTTACCAGTAATCAACACCCAAGTGAGTTTTACCCTGTTCAAGAGTCTAAATGAGTCAAAATCTTGATTTTTGAGATAACCTAAAAGTTAGGGTTTTTTATAATTCTTGGGGATATATTAAAGGTGCGTAATGGTTTGAAATATTAAGATTTTTCATGTGTCTAATTGAAAAGGATGGTCTTTGTACAATGCATTGACTAGAACTCTAGACTGTTATAGTCTAGAGCACCATGAAAACAAATATCAAGAAATGAGTCAACTGTCTTTGTTAGGAAGTTGTAAAAGTCACTTTGGAAGGTGATATAAGTTTCAAATTTTCATGTGTAATGATAAGAGATTAGAATAAGTCTTCCACTTCAAATCATGGGCTAAAGACTTAGACTGTTACAGTTTGTAAGATGTCAAGTAACAAGAGGTCCTTAGGTTGACAAGATGAATGAATCATAGGGGAATGACTAAAGGAATGGGAAATCTCCACATAGATTTGGAAGTTTCTAATAAGTTTAGAGATAATTAAGATTGTGACACAATCTTATATTCCTCTTTGGAACTTAGGGTTGAAGAACTATTATGTGAGAAAGATTAAAACACCTATCAGGTCAAGATTTGGAAACTTGACTAGTTGAAGAAGATAAGAATTATTTGAACTTGATGAAAAGCATGAACATTTTTATTAAATGATTAAATGTGTATAAGAGTTTGTCACAAGACAGTTCTTCATGCAAGGTACAAAATGTTTATTTTAGCCCTTAGAACCCTAAAGACTTATTTGGAACTCTAGAATAGGAGAAAAGTAGAAATTGGTATGAACAATTGATTTTCAAAAAGGAGTAAAGAGCTTTGAATGAACTTAGTAAAAGTATCTGCATAAGGAGCTTGTTAACATGGAACCCAAAACTAATAAATTCTTGAAAAATGATTTGTATTACTTTCTAAAGAAGCCTCGACTATAAGGATTTCATTCAAGTTGGTTGGGAGAAATAGGGAGAGAGATATACCTTGAAAAATTGCAAAAAGCAAGAATGAGAAAATGGGTATCCAAAATATTATTTCACTTTTGTCTGGAAATTAATAGTTTTTTTTTGGACCAAATGGAGATTTGTATGAAACTTAAGCCAGTGAGCCAAATGCATGGTAAAGGGAGTATAAAAAAAAATCTTCACGTTAAATTATTTTTGAATGAAAATTTCTAGGATGGATGTTGGGCTAAATGGGTATTGTAAAATATTACCAGTGAATCATGAAGCATGGGTTTCTGGATTTTATGCTAAAAATTGCACTTTTACAGGGCTAGTAACAAAGAAGGAAAGCTTGAGCGAACTTTTGAGTAAAGATAAAGTTTGAGGCTTATTCAAATGATTTGAAAAATATTTTTAGATGAAATATGATGGTGTAAAGTGATTTCAAGTTTTGAAATTTCATAAATGTATATAGCAAATTTGATGAGAAATGCAAGATCTTGATCTAGAGAAAAAGTGAAAATTCTGGATGGAATTTGAATGTTTCTTCAAATGATTATTCTAACTTGTGAATGTTGTTGAATTTTATGAGCCTCTGCATCATAACTAATTCTTAGTTCTTGGTCCCTTATTATGATCACATAAATTTATATTTATATGATTCCCTTACTTGAATTTAGTAATTAACCTCGAAAAGGATGGCTACCAAAAAGATAAGATGATCAAATGGATAGAAAGGACCCAAAAGATTTGAGAAAAGTCATACTGAGGTTAGGGGCACCTAGAGGAGATGAGGGCACCTAACGCTGAAGTCTTGGATGGGCACTAAATTCTAGAATGATAAATGCTGAAGTATAAAAATGCAGACTAAGCAAGTAAAGGTGTAAGACCAAGAGAAATAACAGAAATACTCCATAAAGGCGGCCAAAGACATGGGTTAGTTAGTACTTTTCTTGCTTAGGAATCATATGAATATTAGTATGGAATTACGACTAGATAATTACCCAAAGTGCATGATTTTGTGTCTTTAATTGTTTCAATGTTTTCTTTATGTTTTTGACAAAACAGATAGAGTTATGGGATGAGGAGGAATACATATTGTGTTGGTCGGTTGGAGGTTGACGAGCACGTTTTGACTTGTCAATCTGATGTTGACTATGAGAGCTTCCTTTTGGCTAGGAGGAACTACCTAAAATAGAAAACAAGACCACAAAAGAAGAGTTAAACAATATATGGCAGTGGACTGCCTAGCATGTGCTAGATCTGGGAAGTGTGATACTACCTAGATGGATGTCAATCCACTATTTAAAATAACTTAATGCAAGAAATAAACAAAGTCCTACTGTAGTTAATATGATTTAGGTATCTCATTCAAATACAATAAGCAAATCTAATCATAATAGGCTAGGATATAATCAGATTTAAATGGCGGGTAATTGTCAAGGTACTGGGTCTGGTTAGGGTCAGGTTCTAGGTTGCTTAGGTCACTTGGATGAAGGTTCTTAGGTTTGTTTTATTATCAAAGGTATTAAACACAGAGACTGACGTTGGTCTGGTATAATGGATGATGGTTTAAAAGGGACCAACGATGGTCATGGGTAATCGACATCGATAGGGTCGGGTGAAATAAACTTAATGAGATCTGGTTGCAGAGGTTGATCTGAGGTTAAACAAAGACAAAAGGGGGGTGGAGAGGTCTATGGGAATCTTAGGTATACTTAGAGATGTGTAACAGTTGGATATAGGTGATTTAATGGTGTGGGTGGAGGAATGGTTGAGTTTACAGGTAGGTAAATGGTAGGGGGAATGAGAGTGCAAGTGGAAACTGATAACAAATGTAACAAAGACTTAATAGACTGAAGTAGAAATAGATGATGTTGGTTAAAAGTATACTTACTATGGTGCAGGTTCAAATGGCTGGATGGTGATGATGGTTGATAAGAGGAATGATGTGTGGTACTCATGGCAGTGCTTCTTGGAATGTTACTATGAGAGCAATACCTCTGGATCTATCTTGGTGCTGGCTATGGATGTTTGGAGGTATGAAAAGGATTTGGTCCTGCTTGTATGCAACTCTCTTCTCTTCTCCTTGATTTCCAAATGTGCCAACCTCTCCCACAAGGTTCCTAAAGTGAATAAATGGTAACCAACGATGGTTCCTGATTGACCGACATTTTCAGGGTACCAGTGTTGGTTAAGGGAAAGATTCCCTAGGTTTACTAAAAATAGCAGATCTTGGCAATCACTTGGGCTAAGTTTGTTTTATTCTCGACGGATCAAAATGGAAGTTTCCATTCTAATGAGCGGGAATGTGGTTAGAGGAATAATAGGCATGTGATTTTAGGGTTAAACTAAATCTTAGCTCATTAAGGTAAGTGGGACTAAGTCTTAGTTAGTTATGGAAACATGCTATGAATAGGTCTATGGTGAGGTGTCTAGGTGAGGTGGAAATGAGGAGGAAATTAGTTTAATTAGGATAATTAAATAATAAATATTGTGAGAATAGGTATTAATTTAATTGAATTAATTGAATTAATATTAATGTGGGGTGAAAGGGGCCATGGTTAGAGGAACACGTTTAAGTTGGTTATTCGACCAGGGGCTAAGGGGAGTGTGACCAAATTTTGGTGTCTACATTTTTACCCCTTTTTGTTGCGTAGCTTGTATTGATAAGCGAAGCTGAAAAAAATAAGATGTGGGTGTCCCATGTGTGGGTGAAGGTGATCCCCCTTAAACCAAGAACTGATGAGGTATAAGAAGAATCAGTGAGTGGTTTGATAAAAAGGTGGATGTGATGAAAATGAAGGTAAGTGGGCCTGAGTGTAACTATGAGCATATGGGGTACAGGGGTAAGGGTCAAAGCAGGAAAATAGGTAAATGGGATAGGGTCAAAGGTAGTGGCAGTAAACAAACACACATTATATAAACTATGGCACCGTAGTACCAGATGGAAGAGATTGAAAAATCTACATCGTTTCCAAGGTCAATAGGTTTATCCCAACAAGGTTGAAGTGATTATGGTATCCAAGGTATAGGATATGGTGTGGAAACACAATGTAGGTCAAGTGCAGGAACGTTTAGGTATGTTCCGGTACACCAAAGGTTGGGTCGAGATAAATGACAATAATAGGAATAGGGTAAGGTCATTAGGCAAAACAAAACAGGTAGCAGTGCCACAAGGTATAGTGAGCACATGGGTGTAAAGGTCTCTAACAGTGTGCTGGGTCTAGGAATATAGGTCATAACATGATTAGGGTTGAGGTACAAGTAAAATAAAAGGTCCCTAAACATAATTAAGGACATGTATAGGTAATGTGGGCTGGTAGGTAGGTGGAAATAAATGTGGTTAGGTCACAAGGTGGGGGGAAAGGATAATATTCAGATCAAAATGGGTAAAGGAGGGGACAAGGGGAATGAGAGATAACCGATGCCGGTTATGGAGTGACTGATGTTGGTCATGTCAATTTGGGTATTTAAAAAGAAAAATCCGTATAATACGGATTCATTTGTATTGATTGGATTTTGTGAAAACGACAGAGCACTGAATTTTTGATACCTTTTCGAGAGGAAAGTATGAGGGACTATACCTGGCTAATGTGGAGAGATCCAGTTGATAGATGGGTCCACAAGATTAGTGTGGAGAATTTGAGTGGGTGGAGGTGAGGTGATTATTTGGTGATGGCAGAAGTGGGATAGGGGTCGGGTGGTCTACCAGTGCAGTTATAAGTTGTGCCACCATGCTGACGACACTGAGACGAGGTAAGATCTCATCCTTTCTTCATATTTGTTGTGGGAAAAAGGGGATATGGGTATGAATGGTTAGGTACGGGTGATAATTAAAATTTGTGGTTAAATTTGATGTAATGAGGGATGGGAGAGGTCATAAGTAGGGTAAATAGGAGTGGGGAGGGATTTAGGTTAGGTTTGGGTAGGGTAGGAGAAGTTATTAGATGAATTTGGAGAATTTTTGGGGAGAAATAAATGGGGTTTTGTGGGTTTGGTCGTACCAACAGTGACCAATGTTGGATTACTAGTGACCGATGCCTGATGACCGATGCTAGTTACTAGTGACCAAGGTCGGTCATGATTTTAAGGAAAAAGAGGCTAGAGAAGGGTTTTAGTGGGTTGGAAACTGTGAGGTGTAAATGTAAGTGGGTTGTGGGTAGGTAGGGTAGGTTATGGAGGTTGTTAGGAAGGAAAATAGGAAGGAATTGTAGGAATGGGTTAGCTAGGTAAGGGTTGTTTTTGAAATGGCTATGGACTTAACAATGGTGTGATTGTTTGGATACAGGCGAGAGACTAGCTACGGATGCAGGATAGAGTTTCACCTCTATTGCTAGTGGTACGGGGAGATGTGACCGATGATGAGTGGAGGCACGTGACTAATGTGGGTCTGATTGGTATCTGATGCTATAGGCATATAGTGACGTGATCCTAGTTTGATGGTCGCTCTCATCAATAGATGGGATTCCATGACCAACACGTTCCATCTTCCAATCGGTGAGATCACAGTCACCTTAGAGGACGTGTACAAGATCATGAGATTACCGATAGTGGGAGTGTAGGTGTACTCCATTTCATCAGATACCTCTGAGGAGATGATGTTGATAGTATTTGGAGAGGGGATGGTCTAAGATGAGGTTCCATAGCGCGAGCCTGAGCTATGGAGAGATGTACATGACCCATCCTGAGGAGATGTGGTTAGTTGTTTTGATTATGGAGGTAATGTGCTATTTTGCACTGCTAGATGCAGAGGGTGGGAGATTCCCACATGCACTGATGGGAGTTCTCCATGATATAATGGAGGATTGGACTTGCTTTTCTTAGGCACCAGCCTACCTGGTGTAGTTATATAGGGATCTATGGTCATATGGGAGGCTATAAAGGTTCATCTTATGCTGCACCTTCCTTCTTCACTGTTGGGCCTACAAGCACATTATGTGCATGTGGTCAATTGGTTTGCCATGGCTGGATGTATTTGAGCCAGGTATGGTCTGGGTTGGTTATAGGCATTGGGTGCTAGTTGGTGGAGTGCGGCGGGGGGCTAGGGCTATGCATGATGTAGCTCACTATAGGCGAATGCTGGAGGGGTTTTTTGGAGTAGACATTATCTAGAGGCCGTATGTGGTATATCCATCATACAGGTGCATAGTTGGTGAGTTGGATGAGCTAAAAATACTTAGGTGGATAGAGGGGCACCATGCCAGGGAGCACAGATGATACCAGTAGATAGAGTCTGGCGGCAATTTGGGCTTCCCTAGGATGTGCCACCTACCATTTTCTATAGTATAGGAGGGATGACATGGAGAGACTATGTCTCCACCATGACCTATAGTGCTGATAGGGCAGGAGGAGAATCTAGTGGACCAATAGATAGATGATGTCAGCTATATAGATGACATATAGAAACGGTTGTGGGTATCCCAGCTACGAGAAGCACCACCTAGACTAGGGCAATCCAGACGTGGCTACCCTCATAGTCTCAAAGAGACACATTATAGGGCAGGTGGCCTCATTACAAGGCCTAAATTTTTGGTTTACAGGGGTAGCTGACAGGCTCACAGGCAGAGGTGGCCACGTTACAGGAACAGGTGGTGGCCCTTCAAGCCCAAATCACAGTGTGCATAGGGTGGAGATGGAGATGAGGGGTAGATAGCCACCCTACAGGTGTAGGTCATTGGGTTGCAAGGCCATTTGGCCACTGCACAGGCACAGATTGTGGCCCTATAGGCCCAGATCACTGACATAGGCCCGAAACAAGCATCGGTATAGGCACATGTACAGGCACAGGGACATGGTCCCTTATTACAGGTAGTAGTGGGACAGGGTCCTGGGAGACAGGTACAGGGGCCGAGACCGATGGTGCCTCTGCAGACCATACTGATGGCTAGATTCAGGGATGCCCTCCAGGTGAGGCATGATACTATCAGGATCAATTGAATGCCACAGGGATAGACGTCCCATCTTATGCTGAGTATAGAGCACAACAGGCCTCGAGTGAGAGGACCAGGTCTGCACTCACAATGTGGAGAGTACAGGGGACCGACAAGCCCAAAGATAAGAGTAGGGCAAGGCCACTATTGTATAGAGGGCTAGCTCCAGGTGAGGGGCCATTAGAGGTTAGACCGAGGCCTATAATAGGTGGTGAGGTGGTTACCAGGCACTACATGAGAGCAACACCAGGAGGAGTTCAGGGGAGACAGGTTCAGACATCTGATGGGTAGACAATTGATATCATCATTTTGATGACATTTTTGATATATACCGGCCTGTGTGCCAATGATGGTGAGGCTATACATGAGATTTTTGAGCTTTTGTATATGATACCAGCCTACGTGCTGAAGATATTGAGACACTGTATTCAAGATATTTGTATGGATTCAACATCTGAGTATACATTGTATGGTTACACAAATTTTGATGATCTATATATATAGAGATGATATTTCTATATTTATATTTCATCTTCTAGGGTTCTGCATTTATTACATTGATGATGGAGCTTCCATGGTATGATGTTAGACTGATGTATATGATTTCTTGTTATGATTTGTACATGTGATGGAAACTAGGTACTTTAGGCATGGATGGAGTCAGGTTGGTTTAGGCATAGTCATGGTTTATGGAGTCAGGTTGGTTTGGTGGAGTTATGGTGGTTTGATTAAGTGGATGGAGTCCAGGTCATTGGTAACATGGGAAATAAATGGTGATGTATATGCATGTTATGGGTTAAGTTTCCAAATATTTTGGTATAGTGGAAATGGTGAAATGCATGATAAATTTCCAACGTTGGATGTGATGATGTGGTAAAAATGGTTGGTCAGTTATGTTTGTTAATTGATGTGTGTTTGGTTTTATTTCCATTTGTTGGTATAAAATGGAAATGAAACCAAGGTAGGAATGTGAATAGGGAAATGAAGGGGAAATTGGTTAGGGTAAAGAGTGGCCGAGCTAACCTCCAAGGGCCCCATGCCCTAGGAGTGCTACCTACATAGTCCCGATGAAAAAGGGACCTCAGGCCAATGTAGTTCTCCCTTAGACTAGGGAAGAATATGATGAGGTGGAGAGATAGGTTGGTAGGTTGTAAGCATGATCGAGTCTAGGTCAATTAGGCATGGTTAAGTCTAGGTAAATTAGGCATGGTTGAGTCAAGGTCAAGTAGGCATAGTGATGTTGGTGAAAGAGGAATTTAGAAAGTGTAGGTGTCGATGGTCTGGTCCTGTATAGGAAAATCAATAAGTAATGAAGAAGTTGAAATATAAGAGGAGGTAGGGGAGCCACCAAATTGATAAGGATCATAAAGGGTGGACTATACCATAGAAAGGCTTATGAACGTAAGACCCTAAAGGTATTGCATGATCAATTATTCTAAGGGTGAAGGAAGTCACTTAATCACAAAATGTCACATTTGCGGAAAGTCCCTTGAGGTGGTAGGAAATGAGGGTGAAAAAGGTAATAAGGTAAAAATGGTTGGTGCAGTGTAACATGGTACAAAATGGATTGCCCACGTGGCAAGAGACCCAAGATTCAATATAGACAAGTCCATGACAAAAAAGTTGATATTTTTCTACTTTTTCTTTGTGACTTTGATAGACTGATCAATGCGGGAAGTCTATATAGGATGAGTATATTATCTCCTTGAGGTCTTCGTGAAGCTGATCGATGCGGGAAGCTTCAGAATATTTTATTTTATTTTTGCAAGAATAGTCTTTTCTTAGACTATATGTAGTATGGCGAGCTTTGTATAGCTTTCCTTCGAGGGAGCAGTCTATTTATAGCGGTGAATCAGAGAGAGATAGATGTCCTTTTTGAGGGAGTCATCTTTTTTACTGGAAGTTTGACTCAAGGAGTTGAATCCCATTTGGAAGTTTATTTTTGGACTTTTAAATCATGGACAAGACTATAGAGAAAATTTGGGTCATTGGTGTAGGAGGTGAAAAACTGGAGCATTCAGAGGGTAGCGATGATGGAGGAGTATCAGGTGATGAATGACCATGGGATTCCATCTTTGGAAAAGATGAAAAGTATCCATGAGAATCATGCCATGAGTAGAGATGTGGTACTCATATTGAAGATAAGGCTGAAAGGTGATGGGTAATCACATGATTCTTGTTTAGTCGTTAGGGAAAATGGGAAATAAGAGGTGCAAACAACGCTCAAGGGATGAGCATGAAATGGGAAGAAAGTGATATAGGACTTGACATCAACAATAGAATGGTCAAAGATGCAAGGCATTAAGGGGCTCAGGTTTGGGTTTACCTGCGAGTGAAGATAAATGATAAGCACCTGATCCATAGGCATGAGTCACGATATATGGTCCAAGCCAATTAGGAGAAAATTTTCCCCGTTTACTTTTTTCTTCTTTGGTTACATGTTGATTTTCTTTCAAGACGAGGTCACTGACCTGAAAGGTTCATTTGTGGACACATTTTTCATAGGCATGTTTGATACATTTTTGGTAGATTTGGAGATGGTCAAGAGCATTGAGATGACATTCATCTAATAACTCAAGTTGTGCCAAACGATCTTGGTGAAATTCATCATCGTTGAGCATGTCTTGTAGTGAGATGTGGAGAGATGGAATCTGGACTTCTAGAGGCAAGACCACCTTGGTACCATAGACCAGAGAGAAAGGTGTGGCTGCAGTCAAAGTGCAAATACTAGTGTGGTAAGCCCACAAGGTAAAAGGAATGTGTGTATGCCAATCCTTCCCAGTATCGTTAACTACTTTCATAAGAATTTTGTTCAAGGTTTTATTGGTTGATTCTGCTTGGCCATTTTCTTGTGGGTAATAAGGTGACGAGAAACTGAGTTGAATGCCAAAAGTGTCGCAAAGATTTCGTAGGGTTTTGTTTTTGAATTGCTTTCCATTATCTGTGATGAGGCGGTGAGGAACACCAAAGTGACAAATGATGTGATGGTTGATGAATTCACATATTTTCTCAGCTTTTGTAGAAATGAGGGGGATGGATTCTACCCATTTAGTGTAATATTCAGTAGTGGTTATGATCCATTGATGGCATTGTGAAGAATGGGGATTGATCTCACCGACAAGATCCAAGCCCCATTGAGAAAAGGGCCAAAGGTCTCGTGCTACCTGTAAGGCATGACTAGGTGTGTGATGAAGATTAGCATGTTGCTGGAATTTTACACAACATTTGACATAATCACAACAGTCATGGTTTAGGGTTGGCCAATAATAGCCAAGGCGAAGAATGCATTTTGTGATAGCTAAACCACTAAAGTGGCCTCCACAAATTCCATCGTGAACTTCCTTGATGGTGTAGGGAATTTTAGAACTTGTAAGGCATCGTAAGAGAATACCATTGAAGCCACGCTTATAAAGGAGACCACCCATGATGACATAACGAGAGACACTTTTAAGAAAGGCACGTTGTCCATTACGAGTGAGATCGGTGGGTAGAATGGAAAGGGAAAGATAGTCTACAAATTGCTTGTACCAAAGGTCACGAGGGTCAGGTGCAACAGTTCTGATGGAGTAGACCTCATGAGGTAAATAAGAGGGTGATTGCAGCCTTTGTATTGTGACAAAGATTTTAGAGTCGGTAGGTGAAGTGGGTATCTGAGAAGCCAAGCAGGCCATGGTATCCACAAACTTATTGGTAGAACGTGGGGTGGTTTGAAGTTCGTAACGGTCAAAGGTGGTCAAAAGTATGTCTATGTGATGCTTATACTTTTGAAGTATCTCATTACAACACTGGTATATACCATTGACTTGGTTTACACCAGCTAGTTAGGAATCACCAAAGATATTGATTGACTTAACATCTAAGGCATAAGCAACCTGGAGACCCAATACAGTGCTTCGTATTCAGAAATATTGTTTGTATAATCAAAATCAAGCTTGAAAGACAAAGGCATAGGTTCACCATCAAGAGGAATGAGGATAACACCAGCCCCACCCCCACGCTGACACTTGGAGCCATCAAAGAAGAGTGTCATTTGGTAAGCGGGTTTGTCTAAGGAGAGGGTAGCTATGGATTCATTTGGGAAATCAAAGTTAGAGGGTTGATTCCTTGAAAGGGGTGCGTCTACTAGTTGGTCAGCGATATCTTGGCCCTTGATGGAATTTTGATGAATAAATTCGAGGTCGAGGTTGGCAAGAAGCATAAGCCAACATGCGGCACATTGATGTTGATAGGGTTTGGCATACATATAGTGTAAGGGGTCAGTATTAGTAATAACGAAGGTTTTGTGGTTGAGTAGGTAATGGCAGAGTTTGGTGGTGATGAAAACTAAGGCTAAGTAGAGTTTTTCGGCATGGGTATATCTAGTTTCATAGTCCATAAGGGTACAACTTATGTAATAAACTACTTGCTCTCTGTGTTTCTCATCATGATGAGTGAGCATGGCACCTAAAGAATGGTCAGTGGCAGAAATATATAGGTAAAAGGGTTGGTCATCCTTAGGAGGAATGAGCACTGGTGGTTGAAGAAGGTATTGTTTTAAGGCTTCAAAGGCTTTATGGCATTCATCATCCCATTTGAATGAAATGTCCTTCTTGAGAAGATGATGGAATGGTTGACAGTGGTCAGAAAGCTGTGAGATAAAATGACGAATGGATTACAACTTGTCTTGTAGGCTTCAAAGTTGATGGAGATTAGTAGGTGGAGGCATTTCTAGAATAGCCTTTACTTTAGCAGGATCGACTTCTATGCCACGCAAAGAAATGATGAAACCAAGGAGTTTTCCTAAAAGTACCAAAAGACACACTTCTTTGGTTGAAGACGGACACAATACTTGATGAGGCGGTCAAAGATGACCTTAAGGATGGTCAAGTGCTCGGCTTGATGTTTGGATTTGGAAAGAAGATCATCTACGTAATCTTCCAATATGTGATGCATGATGTCATGGAAGATGTAAGTCATGGCTTGCTGGTAAGTAGCACCGACATTTTTAAGGCCAAAAGGCATGACTCGATAGCAGAAGGTCCCCCAAGGGGTGATGAAGGAAGTCTTGTGTTGATCTTCTAGAGTAAGTAATATTTGATTATAACCTGAGAAACCATCCATGAGTGATAGCATTTCATGGCCGCAGTGAGATCAACTAGTTGGTCAATGCCTGGTAGGGGAAAATCATCTTTGGGACAAGCTAGGTTGAGATCACGGAAGTCCGTGCAAATGTGGAGTCCCCCTGTCACCTTTGTGATAGGAACGATGTTAGAAATCCATTGGGGATAATCAATGGGTAGGATGAAGGAAACTGAGAGAAGGCGTTGAAGCTCTTCTTTGACTAGAAGAGCAATGCGAGGATGCATTTTCCATGCAGCTTTTTTTGATGGGTTTGGCATCAGGAATGGTTACGATATTGTGGACCATGATTTTTGGGTCAATGCCAGGCATATTGGCATAGGACCAGGAAAAAGTGTTGCTATGGTCCCGAAGGAAAGAGGTGAAAGCTTCCTGCTCAGTAGCATCTAAATATTGGCCTATCTTTAGAATGTGTGGGTCGTCCTGAGTGTTAATGTTGATTTCAATGGTCAATTCATTCAACATGGTTTACATCTCAGAAGGTAACGACTGGTGAATATAAGAATCTTCTGCACCCAGGTAGGTGAGGATGGACTCATCATCCTGACATTGAATGACATTAATAGAAGGTGTATCATCATCGATCATGTCAGGATACAGGAATGGGAGAGAAGAGGGAGCCTCGCCATCATGTTGATAGGTCAGAGGTCCCAGAGAAATTGTGTTTACAAAAAAAAAGTTAGGAGGAATAGATTCAGGATCTATGGACTCTATGGGTGAAGATGGTGACGTTGGTGATGGGGTGGAGATGGTTTATCTTCCTCAATGAGGTTGACATGGGCCTTCTTGGGAGGTAGGTGTGGAAAATCCAATGCCACTACGGTCATTGTGTTTACGGGTGGTACAAGAAATGACAGTATGGTGTCCCTATTCATAAAAACCAAGCCAAAGCCTTTCCATGCACAATGGTGAAGGAAAGTGTGAGCAAAGTGGCGGTTAGTAAGGGAGTGTAAGTCAGATGAAAATGGTCATGTTTGGGATGGAGGTTTGGGTTTATAAGTGGCAATATCAAGTCCCCCATATGTTAGATTAGTGCAAAGGTGGGGAGGACCATAAGGAAAAACCTCACCTACACGGTAGTCATAACTAGGGTGCTGACGTAGGTTCCCATACTCTTGTGGAGTAAGGAACATGTCGATATTGTATAGGTGGTACTCCCCCAGAGTGAGGCATTGAAAAAAACCTTCTAAGGGATCAGTAGTCGATATGTGGGTAGTGGGGATAGATGACTCACTAGATGATTGGGAAGCAGGTGAGTCAGCTGTAGAGGCTGCGGTGGTAGTAGGAATAACAGGGTTAGATGTGGGAGAGGTGATGGTAGACTTAGTGGATGGGCTTGTGGGTGAAGGTGAAGTGGGGGTAGTGACAGATGCCTTGACTAGGTACAAGTACATCGTTGGGTAGGTATAGCATGTTACAGGTCTTAAAAGGTGATGGGTCAGCCTAGGATGGTGTAGTTATGTCCTTCATGTTCAAATTTGAGGCAACAGTGTAAATTCGAAGGGACACAACCCATGGCACAGATCCAAGGTTGGCCAAGCAATAGATTATACTGGAACTCCCCTTCTAGGACATAGAATAGTTTCAGGACAGTGCGGGGACCTACGCAGACATGGAGAATGATGGTACCCAGGGTAGAGGTCATGGCATCATTGAAGGAGCACAACATAACTAGGTTACCATGCATGCAATTGGTAGGTATGCACATTTGGTTGTACGCATGGGAGGAGATGATGTTAATACTAGCACCACCATCAATCATAATGCGTCGTATATGTATATTATCAATATAGATGGAGATGAAAAGAGTGGGATCAGGATCATCAGACTAGAAGGGAGTGATCTCTTCATCCAAAAAGCTGAGGGTGGCTACTTGGTGAGTAGGTGGAGGTGTAGAAGAAGGTGAAAAATTAGTGAGAGAGGCTACGTGATGAGGGGTAATGATGGAGGCTACGGGCATGGGGTCATTTGGTAAAACCTCAATAGATTGAAGGACCTCCATGAGGGCTTGACGATGTGACTCAGAGGTTTGGATGAGGTCATATAAAGACATTTTGAGGGAGGATTGGTGTAATTGTTTTAGCATTGTGCGATGTGTGACCCCATCAGAAATAGGATACATGGGACCTCGAATGGTGACTTTGGGTGTGGGTGCAGATGGTATGTTGGGTACAGGGTTGGTTGATGGGCTAGTTTCCTTTTCCTTTCCTTTGTCTTTCTGGAGCGGGTGGAAATGTGAATCATGTTGATTTCAAATTTTGGGGGTGGATAAAATGGTTGCAATGGTGGAGATACTGGTCGTTGAGTAGGTAATGGAAGAAGATTTGGGGAGATTGGTGAAGGTGGAATGGGGTCCTCATCAAGAAGATCATCATCATCAAAATTTTCTTCAGGAGGACATAATTGGACAAGAGCGGTTTTTAAAGCCTTACAGTTCTCTACATCGTGTCCTAACACATGATGGTAGGCACAAATTTTAGTTTCGTCAAACCCTTTTGGTTTGGGTTTGAGCGGGTCATAAGGTCTAAGAGGTGGTAATGTGATGACAGAGGTTTCGAGGAGATTGGTTAAAATCTTGGCGTAGGACCCCACTAACGGATCACAATGGGAGGTGAGTGTGGGTTTGGGTACATGTGTGACTGATTGTGAAGGAAGAGGCTTTACAGGAGGGGGAATGGGTTGGTCCACTAGTTTGGTATGTGGAGTGGTCTTAGGTCTTGCGGGCATCTGTTTGGGTAAAGGTGTGGTAGAAGAGCTGGCGATGGAAGGTTTGGTTGGTTTGACTACCTTATTGGAGGGTAGCAGATTCTTAGCTTTGGGTTGCACCTTCTTAGGTAAAGGTGACACAGGGGTATGGGATGTAGAAGGAAAAGTAGATGGTGGAAGGGGGTGAGTTACCCATGGGGATAATCATGGTGTAGTAGTGGTCATTGGAAGAGATCACGTGGAAGGTGTGAGTGGAAGAGAGGAGAGTGTCATGGGTAGTGAAGAAGTTATGGAAGGTAGTGGTGGTATGGGTGGTAAGAAGGTCACGGGTGACGGCAGGGGTTGTGTGGATCGCTTGGGTATATTAGAGGGTCGTGATGAGGAGGTGGGCTGCTGCATTCTTGGTTTACTGGTGGAAGAAGGTTGCTTGGCCAGGGTCGAGGGGTGAGGTCCTAGGATGGACAGGAAGGGGTGAAGGTGAAGGTGACAATGGTGTGGTAGGTGAGGTTGGTGTATGAGGCCTAACAGGTTGGGTCTTCCTTTTAGGCATAGGAATGAGTTTAGTGTTGGTTTGGGAAGATGTGGCTAAATCTAATTTGATGGGTGGATGAGTAAGGTTCGATGTCGGCATGACCCCTAAGGTAGTGATGGGTTTAGGTAAGGGAGATGATATAGGCATGGGTAGGTGTTTGGGTATAGGTGTGTGTTGGGTTGTGGGAAATGACATGGAAGGTGTTCCAATAGTCATGGTTGTGTTTGGTTTGGTCACTTGAAACACTTTTGGATAGATTGTGGAGGTGTCGGTGAGTGACAACTACATTTGGGTTGAAGTAGGAAGTAGAAGACGTCCCCAAAGTAAGGCTCTATCAACATAATCCAGGTGATCGGCCAAGCATGAAAATGGTACTGTTGTAAGCGGGGCCAATGTGGATCAAGTAGCAATCCCTGTAAAATATGTTTGAGAAATAGGGAAATGGTTAGCTTCAGACTCTGTGGGTAAGAGAGCCGAAAGCAGGTCAACAGGATCTTGGAAGGCCGATGGAGAATGGTCACCTAAAGGCAATGGTGTTTCTATAGGATCCTCTATGGGTAAAGGAGATGATGGGAAAGATGAGGTAGAATCTCCTTGCGATGGTGTAGGGAGTGGACATGTGTCCCCTATGGGTAGGAGAGGTGCTACTAATGACTGCTCGGTAATTTGAGAGGCAAGAGGTGGAGTGCTAATTATGGGCTCTTTCATGGGTGAAGGAGAAAATGAAGGGGGTTCCTCTGTGGGTGGAGGAGTAGATGAAATAGGTTCCTATGCAGGTAGGGGAGTTCAGGCTAGGATTTCATCTATGGAAGAGACAGGGAGCGATTGGGGAGCAACTGGTATGTCATCAAAAATAGTGTGGACCTCACAGACATTGCTATCATTGGTTGAAGCATCACCAATTTGGTTGGAAGATGGGGCATGGTTAGGGAATGGTTTTTTGAAGATATGTAGGTTTTGGTTGGCTGGTGCATTTGGGTTATCCAAGACTAGATCTCTGTTGTCTAACATTTCTTGGACGATATTCTTGAAGGTGATGTAGTTACCATCACTATGACCTTTGACACAATGATAGTTGCAAAAGTCATGTTCTTTATACCACACGGGCGTGGGGATCAGGGTCAAAAACCAGTGTGTGGTTTTATAGGTGGAAGGGTAATGGAACCAACCTTAATAAGTTTTTCCAAAACAGAAGAATATGGTTCCCCTATTGGGGTGTACTTTCATTTGTTCTCATGTGAACTGGAAAGTTTGGACGGGAGAGAGATTAGAAGAAGGTTTGGCTTGGTTTGATGGGTGAGAGGGTCCAGCCTTGAGAACCACAATGTTGGTAGATCCTTTGGATTTTGAATAGTTGTTCTGGGGTTTCAAAAATGAAGAAGCATCATTCGATTTGAACTTGGTGTTTTTGTTACGTAGCTGAATTTTCTTCTCTTCAATAGCACAAATCTCCAATTTTTGTGCCATGGTGAATGCCTCGTCAAAGGTGTGGAAGGTCTGCACCTGCAGGGTTGGTGAAATGTGTCTAGTGCAAGCCCGAGTAAACAGATCTATGAGCTTAGTTTGAGGTAATTGAAATGTGAGCTGGTTAATTAGGCTGCGCCAACAAGTGACAAAGTTCAACGATAGACTCGTCGTCATACTGTCAAGTGGAATAGAGATCAGTCATGGTGACTTTCTTGACAATGTTGATTGAGAAGTGGTCTAAGAAGGCTTGGGCTACTTGATTAAATGAGTAGATGGAATGTCTGGGTAGCCCACTATACCAGTCTAATGTAGGTCCTATCAGGGACATCGGGAAGGTCCGTAGGAGTAAAGCATCATCATGGGCAATCAGGTAACACCCATGTTTGAAGGACTGTAAATGTTGCTGCAGGTCTTCTTTACTATTGAAGTGGTTGAATTTTGGCATTTCCCAATGTACAGGGTATGGGAAACTAGGAATGGATGGATGAATGGGATCATTACAGATTTCATCATAGGTTAGAGAATTGACGTGAGCCAGAAACCGATGCTTCTAGTGTCTGCATCCTTTCCATCATTAATTTGATGAGGTCATTGGTAGGTTGTGATAGAAGGGTGCCTCCTGTGGTGTAAGAGGGCTGGTGTTGAACATGTGATGTGGGTGGCATTCCAGTGTATGGTGATGCCAAATAGGAAGGTTGAGAATGGGGGACTGACAAGGAGGGCATATACCAGAATGAATGACGAATGAGATAGGGGGTTGTTGATAATATGTATATGTAGGTGGGGTAGTCGAAGTGACTCTAGTAGAATTGGGGGTAGAGACTGTGGGATGGAGAGGACAAGATTCTGGAATGGGGTAGGGTCACCGACACCATGGGTGGTTGTGTTACAATTGGTATATGTGAGATAATAAGTGCAGATGGGGTTATGCTCTGGGTGGTCAATGAAGGAACAACCGATACTACGGGTGTGACTGATGTTGCAGATGCAACGGTCATAGCAGGTGTGGGGCCTAGCTACAAAACCACTGGGGGTAAAGGAGGTGAAGGTAATGTTGAACTAGTAGGGGCTGATGCAGGAGTGGGGAAAAGGGCAGGAGAGATGGATACATACATGCCATATATCAACTGACCTGAGGGAATCCTGAGTGGATGAGTGGGAAAGATAGAATTGTAAGGCTACAGGATTCCTGATCGAGGAGTTCATGTGAACTCCTCGTCACCTGTAGCAATGGTGGTAGGTGGGATCAAATCCATGGGTGACATGATAGAATGTGGTGAGGGACTAGGTGGGAGTGGTTGATGGCTGACATGGAATATAAGAGCGTTAGTTTGGCTGTGAGTCAACACCATGTGAATAAGTGTTGACCTGGTAAGACTATATTCTTTAAATGACATAGAAAAAAAAAGAATAGAGAAAAATGAGGTTGGGAGGGTGAATTCGGTCAAGGTTTGGATTTTGAAAACCAAACACAGACACCGAAAATGTTTAGGATGATTGGTGATGGTTAATGGGGAAGCAATGTTGGTCACAAAAACTGATGCCGGTTACTATGGAAAAACACCAGTTTCAGAAAGTGAAATAGGATTGATGAATGTGTAATGGGTAAAGTGTTGTATGACAGTAATACTCAATAGAGGAAAATATGTTGGTGCCCTGAGGGCCAAAAATAGAACAGAATGAGTGAATGAAGGCTATCCCAAGAAAAAATACCCATAAAGCTAGAAGCTGACACCATTTATGGTTAACCGACGATGGTTGCTGTGAAATCATACACACCGGTTATTATGAAATTTAGAGAGAATGAAGAAACTAGGTTTTGTGAATTAAATTTGGTGAAGAATCAAACTCAGGAATTTGAGAATGAGAAGATGGGGCCCTGACACACTAAGATAAAGTCAGAATACTCCAACTATGATGGTGGAGTGTGCAAGGAAGAAGAAAAATGTAGATTCATAGTCTCACACCTCAAAACGTAAGTCAAGAGGAAAGCTAAGAAAAACATGATCCTAAAAGTGATTTTCTTTATGTTTGTTTAGCTTATGCTATTTAGAACTAACCATGTGAATTCAGAATAGAATTTTTGGTTGGGAAGGTGTCCTACGAAGAAGGATATCTAAAAGGTGAGGTTTTAGGTTATGTTATGGTGGGGGGCGGTCCTCTCTGATGGGGTACTAGAAAAAGATAACCAGCTAGGGATTACTTGTCAATCCTCTGATCGTGTGATCATTGACAGGAGTTCCTAGGTAAGATGTCATTTAAGAAAATGTGTATATTCAAATTTTTGTGCAGTTTGGTAGAAGAAGAGAAGAGAGTGCTTTCTACAATTCTTTTACATCAACCATCAGCTGGGCATGACTTCCAGCATATAGGTTTCCCTCAGTTTTAATGTGAACTAAAAATGCATACAAATCAAATGCAATGCAATTGTTTTAAAAACCAAATCAAAATATTATTTTCAATGAAGTGAAAGTGATGAATAGGAGAGAGGAATGCTCTTTCAACAAATGCAGAAAAGCAAGAAGAATGATTCTTTTTAAACATATCAAAAGAAATGTTTCATTTAGAGAAATTAGAAAGAAAAAGAGGATTACTAGAGAAGAAAATTTAGTGAATGATGATTTAAAAAGGAAACACACAAGATGTAACCTATATGAAAATAAAGGGAACCCAAAAACAAGGGTCCCACCATGCGTGCCAAAATGTTTCACCATTTTCTTTACATTTTTGAAGAAACAAATAGAGTTATGGGATGAGGAGGATTACTTGTTGCGTTGGTTGATTGAAGGTTGATGAGCATGTTATGAATTCTCAATCTGATGCTGACTATGAGAGCTTCCTTTTGGCTAGAAGGAACTACCTAAAATAGAAAACAAGACCAAAAAAGAAGAGTTAAACAATATATGGCAGTGGACTGCCTAGCATGTACTAGATCTGGGAAGTGTGATACTCCCTAGATGGCTATCAATCCACTGTTTAAAACAACTTAATGAAAGAAATAAAAAAATTCCTACTGTATTTGATATGATTTAGGTATCTCATTCAAATACAATAAGAAAATCTAATCATAACAGGTTGGGATATAATCAGATCTGAATGGGGGGTAATTGTCAAGGTACTGGGACTGGTCAGGGTTAGGTTCTAGGTCGCTTAGGTCACTTGGATGAATGTTTTTAGGTTGTGTTATTAACAAAGGTATCAAACACAAAGACCGATGTCAGTCTGGTATAATGGATGATGGTTTAAAAGGGATCGATGATGGTCATGGGTAACTGATGTTGGTAGGGTTGGGGTGAAATAAATTTAATGAGATCTAGTTGTAGAGGTTGATATGAGGTTAAACAAAGACAAAAGGGGGTTGGAGAGGTCTGTGGGAATCTTAGGTATACTCAGAGATGTGTAATAGTTGGATATAGGTGATCTAATGGTGTGGGTAGAGGAATGGTTGAGTTTACAGGTAGGTAAATGGTAGGGGGAATGAGAGTGAAAGTGGAAATTGATAACAACGATAGAAGAACTTAATAGACTAAAGTAGAAATAGATGATGCTGGTTAAAAGTATACTTATTATGGTGCAAGTTCAAATGGCTAGATGGTGATGATGGTTGATCAGAGGAATGATGTTTGGTACTATGACAGTTCTTCCCAGAATGTTACCGTGAGTGCAATACCTCTAGATCTATCGTAGTGCTGGCTATAGATGTCTATAGGTACAAAAAGGCTCTAGTCCTACTTGCATGCAACTCTCTTCTCTTCTCCTTGATTTCTGAATGTTCCAACCTCTCCCACAAGTTTCCTAAAGTGAATAAATGGTAACTGACGATGGTTCCTGATTGACCAGTGTCAATTTTGGGATGACCGACATCAGTTAAGGTGGGATTCCCTAGGTTTACTAAAAATGGCATATCTTGGCAATCATTTGGGCCAAGTTTGTTTTATTCTCACGGATCAAAATGGAAGTTTCCCTTCTAATGAGTCAGGAATGTGGTTAGAGGAATAATAGGCATGTTATTTTAGGGTTAAAATAAATCTTATCTCATTAAGGTAAGTGGGACTAAGTCTTAGTTAGTTATGGAAACATGCTATGAATAGGTCTATGGTGAGGTGTCTAGGTGAGGTGGAAATTATTTTAATTAGGATAATTAAATAATAAATATTTTGAGAATAGGTATTAATTTAATTAAAGTAATTGAATTAATATTAATGTGGGGTGAAAGGGGCCATGGTTAGAGGAACATGTTTAAGTTGGTTATTTGACCAGGGGCTAAGGGGAGTGTGACCAAATTTTGGTGTCTACAACAATCATACTCCTAGATTTTAAATCACTCCAAGTGTTATACTACATGTGATCATTGCAAGATCAATCCTAATTTAGTTCTCCTAGGTACTTGTGCAAATGTGAATAGATAACCAAACCCCTAGAGGTGATCTTGTGTATCTTGACACAAAGATAGTAGGATAATTACATAGTGTAGAATGTACCCAACATGGTGGTAGTGAGATATGGTGTTACTCAACTATGTGACATAACCGTTTGTTAATTCGAAACCGTCGTGCAATTATTGGAGTGAAATTTTTATTTTTATATCATAGTTATATAATGTTTACATGTTTGGAAATTGATGAATCTAGACTCTTTTAAATGGTTAAGTTCTTGAAAATTATACTAGGGAGTGCTCTAGATGATGTACATCTCATTTGGGAATTAATGCTTTTGGAATGGTAATTTTAATATGAGTTTTTAAGAGTGCCATGGGAGTTATAAAGTGATAAAGACTTGCTGATGTATCCTTCCTCAGGTGAAATATTCTAATAAGGAGGACCCTAGGAAGATGAAATAGTCCAAAAATAATTTTAAAATTAAATTATATTCGGTGAATGTGAAGGGGTAGGATTACATAGGTGAGCCAAGACCAGGCCTTACATCATGATCCTGATATATATTTTCAAAACCAAGAGATGAATACAAAAATTGAAAGTTGTGTCATGAATATCAAAGGTTTAATGTTGACTTAATTAAATAATATTCTCAAAATTCACAATAAAGAAAATTATAAAAGATAATCAAGTTTTTAAGACACTCAAATTTGGAAATTTACCCTTTGACATTGCTAATTGCAATTGTGCTTCTTTGATAAGGTAAACACCCAAATCCTATCCCCACTCAGTGCATGTTGTTGTCTCTTTCCTAAATTTATCATTTACATACACCTATATGTCAACAAATTTTGAATGTTAATACAAAATACCAGTTCTCAAACTCATATTTCTATTATGCAACTTTCATATTTCAGCTACCTTTTCGATGTCCAAAACTATACAATTACATCACCTTATATAATAAGGTCTTGGACGGCCTATACGGTCTTGCACCGATATAGTTTCCAACTCTATTTCTGATGTAATATATTTTTTGGGTCTTTTCATCTTCCTAGGTAAGCCTTATCATAATAATTTACCTTCATATCTATATAAAAAAGTTAACATTACCTCATTTACTCACCCGAAAAATCCTGGAAAGCACATGGAATTATATTGGAACTCACTTACAACACTCAAAAAAATGAATTCAAGGATCCTTATATCTCCCTAAAGCTAATGAAAATCTATTAAGGAATCCACTACTACAATTATGAAGCACTCAACTAGGTCAAGGACTGTAACTTCCCTTAAATCCCAACACACCAAGTTCCCCACTAATAGGTCTTAAGAAGAGCATAATTCTATCAAGCATGGTCAAATTGGTTTAAGTTTCCAACTAGATGAATTCATATAGATGTAACATATTATGTGGAGAACTATGTTTGGTTTGAGGCCTCTTTCGATTAGTTATGACATTTACAGTGCATGGATCACACTTCAACCCAAACACTAACCTTCTTCTAGGGTCTTCCAACCATGGTTAAGATTTTGGCATAATTTAGATGATTATATATGGTTTTGAAACTGTACAACTAGGGTTTGAAAATGAAATACATTTTTTAGGCCATCTAAGGAACCAATTCTAAAAGCATCCAAGACCATACATAAGGGGCATGACCATATTGTACATATCGACTGAGCTATATGGTCCTTCACTAGGGTATTTTATAGTCATAATATCATAAGTGATGATTCTATAGTCTCTTTACTTCTATATTCTCCAATTTGTGCACCCATATCTCTTATGTAAATCTCTATGTAGCTAATTTTATCATCCAATTATATATTTGAGATTGTATTCATTCATTGCAAGAACCAATATATTAACTGATATTGTACAATTAATGTTGGAAGTTAATTAATAAGAATAGATCTTAGTTTCCTTAACCTTACATTCTTTTTTATTGTTATGAATTCCATAACAAATCTATTAATTTTTAAAAGGGTGTAAACATTTGATGAACCCAACTTGTGGTTCTATTTTGCACCCTATTTCAAACAGTGGTTTCCTCGGGGTTTCATTTCTACCTTGTATATTCAAATCTAAACCTGATTTTCATGTATCACTTTCCATAACAATGGTTTTCACATTTTTCCTAGGGTATCATGGTCATTCCTACCCTTTGGGTATCTTTCTAGGAATTGTAATTTTTGAATAACCTTTTAGTGCATATGTCAAACATAATGAATAAATTTGTAAATTTATTTTTTTCTGAATTTTTATAATTTAAAAAAAAAAACTCTTTTTGTTTCCCCTAATTATTTGAACACTTTTTAGATATTAAAAATTATGATGTTTAGTATTTATGAAATAATCATATAAGCATACATTTTTGTGTAAATTCCTTGGATAGAAGGATAGAAATATGAATATGGATAGACTCATTATAGATACTATGATTAGTGGATTTGAATTGATATTTTAGATTATATTAAAATTCTAGAAGAGATTGCAATTGATTGATATTGATTTTGATTTATATGTTTTTGAAGAAATATGATATAGCATGTGATGATCAATAATAATGTTAGCAATATTAGCCAACATATTGGAAGCATCACCCTTACAAAAGCACATAGGGGCATACATATTAAAATGAAACCTATTCTTGGAAAATAAGGAAGGGAGATCCGCATATCCCACTAGGTACTTGAGAAAGGTATTATATGTTAGTTCTCATTTATATAATATCAAGATGAAACTATTACATAGAATCATGCTTCACATATTTATAATTGTAGAACTAATAAGGGAAAATACCAATTTAGACTATTTATTTGCTGATCTCATAAAAATCCTAGCTGACATGAGATATAACTTTAGATTTATCAATGCAAAAATACCCATGAACATTAGGGATAAGGAAATAATCATAACTATCAAACAGAGGAATATTAAAATCATGGAAAGGCTCACTTGGAATATAAATTTGTTCATCATCACTATAGTATCAAAATACCAATTATTGACCCAACTATCATATTTTTCAACATGGATATGTATTGGTAACTTGGTACTATTATTGATATTTTCCTTTAGATTACCCCCATTAGGGGTGGAAACTATAGTGAGAGATGATTTTGTAGAATATAACTTATGATTAAGAGGATACATTTCTATGCATATAGAGATATACATATCATCATCGTCATTAATCATATTTAGAGCATCACATCCATGTGTAGTAGGCGCCACCTTACAAGTAACTGACACATGAAAAATATTGTTTGTATATGTACTAGAATTAGTATCGCAACTGATATCATCATTTGGATTATAATTTTTCTCAATTTATTATGGATAAGCAAAGATATATACATAATCCTTTTTTATGTTTCCCTTGATTGAGTTTGTGTATTATCTAAGTTATCCTAGGCCATGTGTAATTGTACATGTTCAATTAGTATTAATGTGATTGTTGTTTATATAATAGTAGGGATTGCATTATTCTCTTCTTTTTAGTAGATGAATCTTGCTATATATTCAAAGGTGTATCATTCAGTATCATAGTATGCTCAGTAGAGATAGTTTTTATATCTTTTATTATCCATTGATATTTAGGGACGTGAGATGATTACATTTAAGAATTTCATAAACGAAAGAAGATAAATCCCTTATTCTCAAGTTGGATTATTTAGTGTAAATTATAGAAAGCATTGTCACAACATACATTAATTCCATGATAATTGTAAAATAGTTGACCTTTTGTTTTGTCAAGTTGATAGTGGGATTAGTAATGATTTGGTAACAAATTGATTAATTGATTATCAAGTAACTCAGAAAGAATATCATGTTTCCTATCATTATTTTCAAGCTAAAAGGGTTATTTACATTATGGTGTTATTAATATATAAGAGTTATCATATGGAGCATACACATTATTTTCTCTCTGTAGGGATTTCACTTCAGTTGTATAAGCACATGTATCATGTATAAAATTGTATGCCATTTTTTTCGTTAGCCTTAGAAATATGTTGATCATGATGAATATAGACAATATTGACATTGACATTAGAAGGATCCTTTATATGCCTTGAGAGATTATATTTCAGTACTCATGGCTTGAATTTTTGATTAAAATACATATCGTAACACTTGAATAGAATCTAGGAGAGTTTTTATAAAATATGCCATCATTATTAATAGGAGTTGAAATGACATGGGCCATGATGGTAGAAAAATGATATAAGCACCTTAAATTAGATAAAATATCTTAATAATAAACACATGGAAGGCTGATAGATGAGAGACCATAAATTATAAGACCCAAAATATATGTTTTAGCAAAAAGTAACTACCGTCAAATTATAAAAACAACCATATATACAAATAAACAAAAAATTCAACAAAACAAAAAGAGATAATTTTGAATTTGATTATATGTTTTTGACTCATCTATAGTTTATACATATATTAGGACTTATTTACGACCTATTCCTTCTTCGCAATTTGGGTTTTTTCTTTCCCCTTGGTCAAGACTCTTCTTAGGTAGCTCTTGTGTTACCCTTCTCCATGTATATAATTATATTCAATAATACATAAACATTCATATATTTGTAAAAATATAAAAACTAGGAACTATACACAACTTGATTTTTTTGCACATTACATTACCCATATTGGTTGTCACTATGGTTTGATTTATAATATATTTTTCTCTTCTTTACACATATGCTTTCATGGGGTATATTGAGCTTAATGTATGGCAAAAAAATTGTTACATGCTAATAAGAGGTAGCTTGATTTATTACATTATTTATCTTGGGGGAATACCTCTATATTATATAACTACTATTATTTAATTATAATTCCTTCCTACTTCCTTGTTACACTTGATTACATATATCGCGAAGATGCTATTTTTTAAACTAACAGGACTAACACATGTGTCTTGTGTAGTGTAGGGACACATCTTGTTTCATGCTCTTTCACACTAATACCATTCTTCTCACTATTTGACATTACTTTTTACTAAACTATGTTTATTAGTTTCTTTTGTTATTACTTGACTATTTCATTGTATGTGACCTACATGTCTTGTTTATCTTGTGACATTATTAGTTTCCCTTATTTTTGGATTTATTCCTTTCTTACATGACATTGTTTTTCTTGTATGTGGCCCGATTGCCTTGGTTGTCTTGTGACACCATCTGTTTCCCATGTTTGTGTCTCTATGTCTTGATGTGAATATTATTTGTATTGTATATATCAGTTGATCATTGTTTTGTTTCTATATTATCTCTATTACATATGTATTGTTACTACTATTTTTGTTCTAATTTATATCACTACTATTATTGATATGGCTCTTTGTATATTTATGTGCCATGTATTCCACCATACACAACCCATTTTTCATGTATAGGTTCTGAAAAGTGGCCACCTCTTCAATATTCTACATTCTCCTAAAAAATTCTCAGATATAAAATGCATGGGTATACATCTATTCTTTAGAATCACACACTCAAATGGTTTATCAAACTCACCTCAAAAGAGGGGGCATTCCCTGGGATATATTTTATACCTATAGGTATAATCCTAAAAGTTTAAAAACTAATTTTCACAAGGAAAAAATACTCATAAACAACTCCAAACATCAAATTTTGGTAAAAAACACACAAGTTTAGGACCCTATAAAAGAGTAAATACCATACAGACATTCCTAGAACCATACCATACATTATTGACCTAGGGGAAAAAATACCATTATTTTCTACAGTTTCATATTTCTCATCATGGATAAATTTTTTTGGCACAATCTAAAACTCATTTGATATAGTTCATATTAGTTTACAAGGGACATGAATATTTCATTCATTCCCCACTACAATACTTATTTATAGTTGTAAAATGCATGTGTTTTAGGGAGCATGAGCCTCTTTCTCCATTGATATTGTAGCATACTACATACTCTTGCTCAATAGTAAATCACATAGGATGATCATGGGGGAACTCATCCTCTTTCATACCTTGTGTTTAAATATCTAAACATTGTGTCTAGATCCATCTACAGTGGTGTGGTTTACGGGGCTATGGAAAGTGATGAAGCAACTAAGTTCTTTGTAGGTAGCATTTCCTCTCCTCATTTTAAAGGGTAAGATATCAGAGTTGATAAAAAATTTCATATATGGTCTTCTTCCTTCATGTGGTACATTGAAACCCCTTTCTTATTCTTATTCTAACTTCCATTTAGTGTTGGGTTGCATGTACCCATTACTCTAGTTTTTATTTTACATAATCGGGGACTGATAACCACCAATCCTTTAGTTCAGAAAGACAATCCAAATATCTAACTACAAGCATTGAATGGGAAGCTATCCCCTCTACAAGAAAACAAATGTACTCTTTCCATGTTTTACATCTCTTTATTTCAATTTATGCAAGTTCAAATTCTATATTCATAATTGAGTTATAATTCAATTTCTATTATGGACATTTTCTACACTCAATGTTTCAAGTTTCATCATGGAGAGAGCCAACACCAACACATATAGACAATAGAAAATATGAGAAAATATAAAGTGTGTCTATGTACTTAAGTATATTTATCTTTAAGCATAAAATTTTAATTTCATAACTAAAGGGGGGGGCAAATGTAGACACTCAAAATTTAGAAATTTATCCTTTGACATTGGCTAATAGAAAATTTTCTTCTTATCTAAGACAAACACCCACATCCTATCCCAACTCAATACATGTTTTTATCTCTTTCCTAACCTTCTCATTTACATACACCCATGTGCCAAAAAATTTCAATTTTAATACATAAAACCATTTATCAAACTCATCTTTCAAATGTGTAAATTTCACATTTCACCTAGCTCTTCTTTTTCCAAATCTATATAGTTTAGTGAAGTTGTATAATAAAATATTGACTAACCTATAAAATCCTGAACCGACATACTTTCCAACTCTATTTTAGATGTAATATCATTTCTTGGGTCTTTTCATCTTTTTGGGTCAATTTTATAGTAATAATTTACCTTTGGAACCCTATATAAGAAAGTTAACATTACCTCATTTACTCACCTAGAAAAATATGGAGAAAACATAGAATTCTATTGACACACTCATAAAAGGAACTTAAGGCTCCCTAAATATCCCTAAAAATGATGCACATCCATTAGGCTAACCACTAATATAGTTATAAAGCACTCAACAAGGTCAGGGATTCTATCTCCCCTTCAATCCGAGCACACCAAGTTCCCCACTTCCAAGTATTAATAAGAAAACAATTTTATCAAGAATGATCAAATTAGTTCATGTTTCGAACTAGCTACATTCATATAGATGTTACATGATAGGTTGAGAAATATGTGCGATATTATTCCTCTTTAGATTAGTATGACTTAGGTGGTGCATGGATTACAATTCAACTAAAAAGATAACCTAATTTTAGGTTCTTCAACCAATGGTTAGGATTTTGGCATGATTTATCTAATTAAAACTAGTTTCAAGACTTTGTGACAACTAGGATTTGACAAGGAAGTACTTTTTAGGCCACTAAAAGACCCATAAAGTTACATAACCCAATTTTAAATACATCCAAGACCATAGAGAAGGGGTATGACTAGATTGTACATCATGAACGAGCTATATGGTCCTATGATAGGAATTTTTAGGTCACAATATTTGAAGTAATGCTCCTGTAATCCCTACACTATGAGTCTTTAGTCTGTGCACTCAAGTATATTTTTTACAACTATATATAGCCAATTTTATATTCATCTTTTATATTTGAGATTGTATGCATTCATTGCAAGAACCAATACATTATTTTGATATTGTAAAATTAATGTTGGAAGTTAAATAATTAGAATAGCTCCTAGTTTCCTAACCTTACATTCCTTTTTTTTTTAATTCATTCCATAAAAAATCTATTAATATTAAAAATGGTCTAAAAATTTTGTAGAAGAGATATAGAGACGAGGATATTAGATTCAAAATGTGAGAAATTTTCTTAGCAAATGAACATTGTAAAACTTGGCATTGCACAAGGAAAAATTACAAAATTTCACTGTCTATACCATAATATCATTTCTAGAAAAGGGTTTTATGCCGCATGGGACTCTTCTATGTTCCTACAATAAAGTTTCCAAAATTGATCTTGGAGAATCACTATAGTCAGTTTGTATAAGTATTTATACTGGCTAAAGCTACATCATGATGTCACTAGATACATCATGTATTACCTATAGTATGTGTTTATAAAGCCTACCAATTTAAACTAAAGCTTTTACACCTCTCTATGAATTTTAGGAACACTTTGTGAGTTTACCTTGATTGATTTCATGTTAGATGTCCCTTCCACCAATCCTGGACATGATTGTATCTTTGTGGTGGTTGACAGATTATCAAAAATGGAAATTTTGACACATTAAAAGAAGACAATCTTAATGGACAAGACTGTAAAATTTTTCTTTGAGAACGTTTGGGTTCATTTTTTCCTTCCATGAAGCATCATGTTAGATAAGGATTCTATATTTGTAAGGATCTTATGGTTTGTACCATGGTCTATGATGGACACAAAATTAAACAAGTCTACTACATTTTACCCCCAAACTAATGGGAAGATAGAGGTAGTCGACCATATTATAATTAGTCCTCTTTAAATGTATTAGTATAAACATACACACACATGGGATGAAAATATTATGTATGCCCAACGTAGATATAATTGATTTATTCATCACTCCATAGGACATAACCCCTTTCATGTATGTTTTGAGTTCAAGCCATTAACTCCAATTAATGTAGTATTTGATTTAATTTAATTTGAATTAAGTAAGTCTTTATTACAGAGTAACTATTATAAAAAAAAATGTATAAATGCTAAATTATAGTAATGACACAAGTAATAAAGAATGTATGTTGGTAAAAGGAAAAATAGCTAAATCCCCACTGCACTCAGGGGCAATAACAAGTGTGGAAGAGGATGGTGGTGAACTGGGCATAAGATAGAGAGGAGAAAGATGAATCAATTTTAATGAAGTGTTAGAGAGGGAAATTGAGGTAGCATTGCAGTTGAGGAGAATGATGTCTCATGAAGGTTTTGAAGCTCTCTTAGAAGATAAGGAGTTGTAACATCATGTACTCCTGACTTTGGGAAAGTGTATTAGAGAACCCCCACGGGCTTTAGATGAGAGCACGTCAGAAGAGAGAGTAAGAACTGTAGGCATGCATTTGACTAAGCCTAGCTACGTAGCCATTACATTTGGTGTTCTAGATCCAAAGGTAGTTGAAGGATAGAGTAGTGAATGTAATCATAAAGATATAGGTAGATATCATTTCATGTTGAATTAGGAAGTACACCATATTAGTAACACGCCCATGACAACACAACACACACTTATGTTTGGGAGTTCTATTATGGGATTGTTTACATGCGCATCATCAAGACAAGGTATTAGAAAATAGACTGTTGGAAGCACTTCATTAGGAGTTGTGATAACACATATACTAGGTTTCTAGTTTAGCATTATAAATGGGACTAAGGGAACCTCATCAACTGAGTTGTATCCCACAAAAGGGGGCATGGAGGATGATTAAGGTATAACATGCGGATGATGATGATTGGATGCCCAAGAAGATGCCTAATCTAGAGTTACAACCCATGTTAGTGACTACTCACATGGAGGCATCATGCAAGCGTAAGCCTCTTAAAGCTAAGAACCTCATAAGGAAATAAAATACTATACATGCTAAGTATCCAGATGTTGTGCATTAGAAGGAGGTCTATCAAGAGACTATAGGAGTGATCAGAGAACTATAGGGTGAGATATAATGCTTGAAGGAATAGGTGTGAGTGATTAAATGTGTGAAGAATGTTGAGCTCCCATAGAAGGATGTGGATGATGTTAAGGAGATATGCAAGTTAATGCACTAGGAGAATATCATCCTACTGTTAGGGTAATGGTTACGAGAAAAGTTTCCACATGTTGGAGTTGAGTGCGAGTGACATATACTACATTTAAAATTTCCCCCATAGATCCATGAGTATGATAAAGAAATCAAGTTGGATGTAGTAATTGATGGGTGATTGGTAATAAATATCTTGATAGATATAGGTTCTGAAGTGAATGTGTTAGCAATGGATGCATGGAATCATATGGGGAGACCTACATTACAACCATCTTCAAATGTTTTGTATATGGAGAATAAGATGAGGGATATACCTATTGGGGTGTTGAAGGATGCATCCATTACCATTTAGAGATCCAAGTTTACTGGAGACTTTGAAGTATTGGAGCTTGCTAAAGTTGACAACTTTCCATTACAACTTGGGTGACCTTGGTGTTATGCAAATCATGTGGACCTATGGTTCAATAAATGATACATAATATTTGAGAATAGGGATGTTAATGTTATCATACCACTAGATGAGGAAAGAGATACTCCTTATGTTGAGCCTCTGAGTGAAGAAGATTTGAATAGAATTTATGTGCACACATTACATGACCCTAAGACTATAGAACCATCCAAGGAAGGCATGCTTCAGTGGGAAGATGAGTAGTCGGTCAATGATGCCATACTTGTAATAACTGGGCCTGTGATACATATGATATGGTTAGGTGTGAGATGAAAGGGAAAGTAACTAGAATGATTAGGTCGTGCATGGTTAGGCATATGGGAAAATTTCAGTCACCAAGATATACTGGTGAAGAGAATCCTGATTCATTCTTACCCACCATGGATGAACACTGGAAGAATGAAGGTGATTGAAGAAACATGTTGATTTATACCTTATGCAGGACAACATGCACTGGCAGGTGAGACATAGAGACAAGTTTTATTGTTGGCAAGAAGTGAGAATTGCCTTCTCAACAAGATTCACTCAGAGAAACATGCGTACAATTATCCATGAGTATGATTGGAAGACTCCTACTTTGGTACACATTTAGAAATGTAAGATATAATAGACACAAGGCATAGAGGATTTACCACCATCTCTGTGGGTGCATAAGCTCTATTCCTCTCTGTGAGGCTACGCTCATGCATGGTATGTGCATGTTGATCTCAAGAAAGAGACTGCAAGTTGGGGATATATGATTGCAGTTATGGTCCATACATTTTATTATTTTCTAATAAACCTCTAGTACATGAAGCATTGCATATTATGAAGCACATCACATTGGGGAAAAATGAAAAAAAAAACAACTCATGCTTGAGTTACTCAGAGAACTAACTTTCGAGGTGTTCCTAGATACACAGGAGAAAGAAGAGATACAAATGAGTTACACTTGGAAGGAGAAAGATAAAGGAAAACTGGTATACATGATTAATGATGAAGAGGTGGAGAACCTGGAAGTTAGCCACACCGAGGGTGCACATGAGGCCATGAAATCTGTGGATGAAAATAAACGTGCGTACCATGCACCCATAAAGAAAAAGAAAGTTAATATTGGTACTAAATATGTGCCCAAGGAAGTTATTATTGGTGATAATTGGTTATAGCAAGAGGTAGAAAAAATAATTGAGATTTCACATGAATTTTAGGATTTGTTTCTATGAGGTTACCATGAGTTGAAAGGAGTGCATACTTCATTGGGAAAAAACGAAGATTAAGTTGAAGGAATGTGCTCACATGGTACGAAAGATGCCTTATAGGATGAATCCAAACTTACATGTACAGGTCAAGGAAGAAATAGATAAAAAAGATTTAGTCTGGAATTATTGAGCCAGTTGAAAAATATGAGTGGTTAACCCTCATGGTAATCAATATCAAGAAATTTGGGCATATTATGGTTTGTGTGGACTATAGAGAATTGAATTCTTCATGTGTGACATACCCCTTTCTTACACCATTTACAAACGAAATACTTGAAAACATTGTAAGACACGATATCCACTCTTTTACAAATGGGTTCTTAGGCTATCATCAGGTGTGCATTGTGTGCGAAGACCACGAAAAAACCACTTTCACTACTAAATGGGGTAGCTTTGTATATACAGTCATGCCTTTTGGATTGAAGAATGTGCCCATTGTATTTTCACACATTGTTGTGCAGGATTTTCATGATTTCATTCACAAGCTATTACATGTGTATTTAGATGATCAGATTGTTTATGGATTGGTTCAAGATCATTGTGATAATTTCAGGCTTATGTTTGAGTGATGCAGACGGTTGAGCATCTCTTTAAACATTAAAAAGTGCATCTTTGCAATACATTTTGGAACTCTACTTGGGAAAATCATTTACAAGAAAGGATTGTTGGTAGACCCAACCAAGATAACTGTGATTATGGGATTAGAAGAGCATATTAATCAGAGTTAAGTGCACAGATTTTTGGGGCATACTGATTACTATAGAATTTTTTTAAGGGATTCAAAAAGCTTACCATGCCCTTAGAAGATTTACTCAAAGAAAAAAAGAAATTTCATTGGGGTGACGCGCAACATTAGGAATTTGAAACATTAAAGGATAAGCTTACCAATACACCAATCTTATGCTTTCCTTTATGGAAAAAACCATTTCATGTACATGTTGATGCTTCTGGTATGGATATTGGCACAACCTGGAGATGGAAATGTGGATCAACCTGTTGGTGCCATTTCCAAGCTTGCATAGTGTGCCCTAATTTTTCATATCCAATTTTGCTCAGAAACATTTTATCTCTCAAATTGGTGATATGTAATTTGTCCCCCTCAAGTTGAATGTTTTAAAATGCTCGTAAACTTGTTGTTTTGCCTTAATTTAAGAGGAAAACTTATGTGTGCCCTTATTTGTGCCCTAAATTTTCCAAATCTATGGAATTTGATATTCTCCTTTCTTGTCTGATTGTGAAAAAATGAAATTTGATCGATTCCTATTTGTGTGCAATTGAAAAATCAAATCCTAGATCGGGAATGTTGTAAAATCACATTTCAGTTGATTCAAAACCAAAAAATCTGCCATCCTTGTTGAAAAATTTGATTTCTAGGGCATCCTTTAAATTTTCCACGCTTTGACGGTCAGACGGGCATCTTTTTCCCGTCAAATTCATCCTCTACATGCAAGGGCAATGTGGCAGAGTTCCTATTGGCCGAGGAGCGGCGGAAAATGTTTCTAACTTATCATTTTTTGAAGTTTTGGAAAAAAGGAAATTTTTGATCTGTGGCTCTGCCTTATGCAAGAAGTGCCTACATGGCATGTTTTGATTGGCTAGGGGATTGGTGGGGTGGCGGGATTTCCTTAGGAAATTTTGATTTCATTATGCAAAATTTTAAAAATCAAATTTTGGCCCAAAGGCCCGCAACGAATGGGGAGAGGACATGTGGCATGGAGGGCATATGGATGGCGAAGGGACTTGGAGAATTTTGATGTTTCTTTTCGCTCAAGATGATGAAGTGAATTTTTGGCCTGAAAGCCCTCAACAAATCATCGGTGGACACATGTCCAGGAAAGGATAGGATGGGGCAATGGGTTTTGCAATGAGATGGAAGTTTTTAATTTCAAATGGTAAAAAATCAACATTTGACCTGATACACCGTAGCCAATGGGAAGAGGACACGTGTCCAAAATTTACAAAAATGAAGGAAGGGGCCAAGGGAAGACTTGGTGATTTTTTGCTTTGTTTTCTAAAGGTGAAAATTGGAATATATCCCTGCTCTAATCAGATGGAGACACGTGTCCAAAAATTCAAAGGTTAAAATCCTTATACAATTTTTTGACCAAAATGAAGAGGTGGAGGTTCGGACCTTAGGGGGCACTTTGGAAATTTTACATTCTTTGGAAAAATGTTTTAAAGTTAAATTTATGAGCGCATCCTTGACAAGGGTTAAAATTTTAGGCTTGTGCGGGATTGTGGGCCTTCGGAGGTAAAAGAGAAATTTTGCATTTTTTGGCAAAGGGAGCTAAAGTGCAAATGGGAGGCATGCCTCCGTAGCCAATCCGTGATGGACACGTGGCAAGGGAAAAAACTGGGGTGCGGGCTCGTGGGGAAAAATGTGAATTTTTTCCCAAAATCCAAAAAACTGGAAAAATTGATAGAATCGGTCTGCGGTTTTCAATGGGGAAAACATATGGACATGTGGTGGATCCAGGGGAGAAGCAGGGAAATTTTGCAAAATTTTCCAAAACTTTAAAAGGTTGTAAAAGCATTTTTGGAAGCATGGGCTCGATCCAGTCATGTTTTGACATGCGTCCTACCTTATCCGAAGGTTAAAAAGGTAATTTTGAGATTATTTCTAGATCTCATCTTCCACGTGGAGGGCAGACATTTAAAGTTGATACAATATCAATGGTTACTATGCATCCATCTATTTTGGCCTCTATGGGAGCTCCAAGAAACTTGGAATCATGATTTATTCATTAAATTTCATCAAATCTTATATGATTTTGTGTCGTCTTGACCTTCTGAGAACATTGGCATCATTTTTATGACCTAATTCGTTGAGCTATGGTGTTTTTGATGTAATTTTGGCTCAGGCCCGAGAAAAATTTTGAAATGTCAACATCAAAAGTTGTAGAGGTAAAATTTAAAGGGGGAAAAGGTAAAAATTGATGAATGAAAGATGCTTACATGCTTGAATGATAAAAACATGCCCCTGGGGGTGGATAATGATATGAGTTTGTGTAATGATTTAACTTTTTGTGCATACCTGGCAACCTGCGAGTTGTTTTTCTGTTTGGTGTCACTATCTTTAAATCATGAGGTTTTTGTGACAAATTTGATCCCATAGCATATTCTTTGCTTGGGAAGGAAGACTCTAATGTGGATGAGGTATATAATGCATTTTCGAAAATTTTTAAAGAGGGAGTTGAAAATTATGAGCAAATTCGAAGAGAAAATTCATTTTCTAAAAAATCCACCAAAGAACCAGGTTAATGTCTCATATGTTGGAAATTCGTGTATGTGAGTTGGTTACAAGTGTATAGCCATCACACAGATCTGAGATTTTTCATATAACTTTCCCCTGCTATTGAGTCTAACAAGTTTTGAATTAAATTTGTGTTTCTCATTGGGCAATATGATGTCTGTTATCAATTTTAAATGATTGTAAATAAATTTTATTGTTCTTGTTGCAATATTGCATTGAAAGTCTTTAGAAATCACACAGAATCTCCATTTCTTATTGATAGTTCAGTGGTATTTGCAATCTCATATTCAGAAGTTCCTTCATCTGATAAGGAGATAAACAAATTTAAAATCACTTGACCTTCCTTGACTGCATAGATTTCTTGTAAGCCTTTGGGGGTACCTTAGGCATGGTTTGATCATGGATTTTTGTGTTTAATTGAGTTCTTTACTTCAAGATTTTGTAGTGAGTTCTTAAATATTGTGTGTTCCATTTGTGTCTCTTATGGTTGAAAGAACATTATGATTATCTGAGGCATTTCTTCTGATAGTTTTTTAAGTATTGTAGAGATTGTTAAAGATTTGATCTTCCTAATTTGTCTTGTCAATTCCCCACCAAAAATCATCTAAACAATAAAGATCCTACCATGTACTATCCCTGATCTACATTTTTATACCCACAAAAGATCAAAGTCCATTTGTAAAAGTATGCATAACAGATCAGGATTTCCAATGTCTCTAGTAACATTTGCCTTGTTGTGAGAACATACTCATGTTTTAAGAAGTGACAACTCGTGAGAGTTCATATATGGGGTTGATCATGTTTTTCATCAAGGTCTCCATCATAGAATTTCAAGCAAAGAGAAGGACATATTCATCTCCTTCACCATTACAAGGATATAAAATAGGTCCTCTTACCTTGGTTGCAAGGCACAACCTAAAATAGCTAGGACAAGATCAAGTCCTATTGGAGTGCTATCCATTTATCCACAAACTTAAGTGCCAGCCAGATCATATCCTTGGCTACCAATGACATAGAGCATGGTCTAATCTATCCTTAAGTTCCATGACATATCTATGGTGCTGCTCAGACTAAAAAAGGAGAACAAATTTGGATACCAACACGAGTGGCGCCATTTCTAGGGACTTCTTGGAGATTCTTAGTGTTTTTTAAGTGTTTGAGGAGTTTGAGCATTTGTGTATTCAAGTATTTGATCTGCTACATGGTTAAAATATCATTCTATGCCTTAGATCTGTAAGTTTTTAAACAAGGGTTTCAAGTTTTGTCTTCCCTCTTTCCATTTTACTAGTAGTTCATACACTTTGCTTACATTGTGATTGATTGATTTAAGAGGAAGAAGGTTTGATTTATAAGACTTTGCAAAGGTTTCATTACTAGCAAGCATTTGACAGATTATTTTATTGCATTCTTGCATAACTAAGGTGAAATTACTTTGTGGTGACTCCATGCTGATTTGTTCTTGAAAATACTAGTGTCTTAAGCTTTCTGTCATTTATTTTTGTGCTACTGATCTCTAAAAAATTGGAGGGAAGAATATCTGTATTCCTTAGAGACTCTGCTAAGAAATTGTTCTCAGATTCAAGAAACTCAGAGTTGGAAGGGAGAAGAGTTTGGAAATGTTAGTGTGAGTTATCCTATGTGTTCTCCTCTCATGTTGGAGGGTCATCTCACATGGGTTAGGTTTAGGGTTTCATATGTGTCATGCACTAGGGTTACTCAGCACCCTATATGTACCCTTTTTCTATTCATTTATGAGCACGCCAAGATACTCCGCTGTCTTTCCTCTATGCAAGCTTTGTTTCTGTTGAGCAAGTTCTTCCATTACTGATCAATTTTTTCCTTGCTATTGCTGGAGCTTTCATGATTCCGTTAGAGTGCAACTACTTCGTGGTGCCTCATTTCCGATTCAATTCTCGCAAACTCTTTTTATTGTATCAGAGCTGAGATCGGGTAAACGTGCACTCGATTTATTTTTTGTTGCTATTACTCTTACTTGGTTTCGTTATTTTACTCTGCATGCAAGTCTTTTGATCACCATTTTCTGGAAATTATCTTGCTAATATCTCTAACAAGCTTTCAAAGAAAGTTTTTTATGTTTTTTTTCTTGTGCATGTTGTTTGTGGTTGCAGGATCCTTGAGTTCTTCAGTCGTTGTTGCTACTCAACGAACTGCTGTCCCTCTGGCCTTTTTTTTGCTTCCCAGGCATTTTTAATCACTTTTGCCACGTTTTTTGGTGTGGGCAAGCTAAAACGTGGCTGCTCAGGCATTTTTTGGACTCTCCAAGGTGTTTTTTTGATTGCACAGGTGTTTTTAATCATCATTTGCCACGTTTTTTTGGTCTGAGAAAGGTAAAACACTGTTTTTTACACTCTAGTGCAGTTGTTCTTATTTTTTGGTAAGGTTTCAACCATACACCTTTTCCTTTGGTAAGTTTGTTAATTTCCTTCTTTTTCCTCTCTAAAATCCTCAGTTTTTTAGAAAAAAACGGCCTGTGTTTTCTTTTTTTGAAAAGCTTTTCTTTTAAAACAAAAAAATCAATCAAACTTTCTAAATCAACATAGTTTGTTTTAAATCAAAAAAAATTTCTTTATTTAAAAGAAACTTTCTAAAATGCCTTCCATCATTATTTATTTAAAAATCTTTATTTAAAAATTTTCTCTTAAAACACATTCTTTCTAAAACTTGAAAGTTTTAGAAAATATTCAAAAAAAGTGCTTTTTTAGTGATTTGCTTAATTAAAGCCTTTTTCAACATTCATTAGATTTAATTAAATTAGATCTAATTTATTTTCACCTTATTTAAACTATATTTATTTGGCATTATAAAATTTGGTTTGTTGGCTTGTTGTATTTCTAACCTTCTATCGAGTGTCGAAGACAAAGGGTGAGGTCTGGGATTGGCAGGTGGCTAATCCCCCCTTGTAATACAAATAAACCCTATCTCAAATTCTATGTTGTTTCTAACGAGCATGCATACGACACCCTTTGCATGTGTTTAGGGTGCTTTTTTAATCCGTTTGTAGGCTTATTGACTTTTTCTCATCAAATTGCAGGAATTGGTTTTTGCTATAACTTTTGACTCGTTGCTCAGTTTTGAGCACTTCTTTAGTCAAAGTTGCATGTTTTTTCGCACTCTAGATGATGGGATCATTAGCTTTGTAAATGCACTAATTTTATAAAGTGCCACATTCTAGGGGGTGTCTTTGTATTGCTTAAGTCAGCTTAATTTTTTTTTGAGCTTTGTTCTATTCCTTTTCGTGGACTTGGGAGCACGTCCACCATAGTTTTATGACAAAGGGATTATTTCATGCAACGTGAGATGATTTTTCTCACCACCAGGGTTGGCTTTTGCCTCCTTTTTATTTTTTGCTTGTGCTTGTTTATGGTGTTCCTCTTTTGTTGTGCTCCATGAAACACGGTTGTGGTCTCCCCTCTTGCGCGTTATTATGCTAA
Source organism: Taxus chinensis (assembly GCA_019776745.2). Lineage (NCBI taxonomy): Eukaryota > Viridiplantae > Streptophyta > Pinopsida > Cupressales > Taxaceae > Taxus > Taxus chinensis. The sequence continues at coordinate 574,331,051 of CM034152.1, read as the reverse complement.
TTGCAAAAAGAGTTACCAAGTTTTTCAAACTACATGCACGGACCCATTTATAATCAACGTACTAAAATATAAAGTGCCGAAAGTAGGGGGGTTGTTATTGTCCTGGGTGTTGTATTACATGTAGATGCATTATTGGCCGAGTCTGACATCTTGCATTTGTGCATCTTGCACTTTTTGATTCCACATCATGGAAGGTACTCTTTCCAGACTTGAGCGTCATAGGATCACCTTGTAGCCTCCACCAATTCTTTGTGGGAGAGAGAACTATTTAGCTTGGCGTGCTTCTATGGAACATTACTTCACCTTCAAGGGTATTTCTCACTTCTTACTTGGGCCATTTCCTGCACCCACTGATCATCCTCATCTTAATGATTTTATTAACAATTGCGACCGTGTTTTTGGTCACATGATGATGCATGTCTCTACATCTCAATAGGTTCACGTGGCAGACTCAGATCCACCCCACCACGTCTGGAGCATTCTTCAGTCCCTTTATGGATACCCTTCACATACTGCCACTGTTGTTGTTGCAGCTGATTCAGTTGTCTCCTCTATTCTTTCATGTGATGATAGTTCCACTGACGCAGACTCACTTAGTTCTACTTTTGATGATGAGGATTATGCACCTAGTTCTGATGACAAGAGTACTATAAAGGACTCTTCTCCTCCTCTCATTATTTCATAGAGTGTTGACACATCCCGCATTTCATCATATATTGAGCAGTATCTTATACAATGTCATACAGTCACCACACCCACCTCTTTTCCACCTTCAGTGTTTGAGGCCCATTTCACTCCTCAACCTTCCTTGGATGACTTATACATATCTGACATTGCTCTTCTGTTTGTTGAGCCCCCTAATTGGAACGATTATCTACCTGACCTTAGTTATTTTTTTGCAGAGCACACTTGTGATGTACTACAGGTTCCTCATCCATCTACAGGTATTTCAGAGGAGTTCATCATCTCCATTGTTGGGAGTGCCCCTTCTGGGACTCTTGCCACTTCCACTTTTCTAGAGACTTTCATTAATCCACCCTTATTTGTGGATCCATTTTCTATCATTGGGGATGTTTTATTGCCTTCACATTAGTTGGAAATCCTTTCTACAGGTGTTCACCCTTCCTACTTTGACAGTTCTACACTCGTGACATTACCCTTAGCTCCTTTGCACTCACTTGCTAGACCTATGTCACACTTTCATGGACCAGACGCAGAGTTATTCATGCTACTACCTTCAATTTCCTTGATGGAGTGGGTAGATTTCCAGCACATCTTTTCTATCCTTCCTAAGGGCAGACACACAGTATGGTGCAGATGGCTCTTCTTTAGTCCAGAGGTAGAGGATCTCATCATCGACATTCTTCTGGGAGACTTCTTGAGTTGCAGAGTTCAGATCCATCCATGGCATCTTCCACATCCATCTCATCTCCCTCATCTTCTCTCTTTTTCATCTTCTGAGAGATTGCCCCCTTGTACATGGGTACCTTTACAGGCTAGTCTATGGCCAGGACCCATCTTTGGCATCTTTCTTAGATTAGAGAGTATTTTTTTTGTTCTCTTGTGGTGGATGTTTTTCCCACTGGGTTTTCCTTCGTTGCTTGGGACTTCATTTGTACATGGGTACCTCATCAGGCTTTATGCTGGGACCCATTTTTCTTCTTCTTCTTCTAGGAAGATTGTGTTTGTATATGGGCACCTTATCAGGCCTTTAGTTGCTAGGCCCCATTGGCACATCTTTCTTAGTTGTGTAGGAGTGTCTTTCTCTTCCGTTTGACTCATCATAGCCACTACCCTAGCTTTGATGAAGGGGGGTGTTAGTGTGAGTTATCCTATGTGTCCTCCTCTCATGTTGGAGGGTCATCTCACATGGGTTAGGTTTAGGGCTTCATATGTGTCATGCACTAGGGTTACTCAGCACCCCATATGTACCCCTTTTCTATTCATTTATGAGCATGCCAAGACACTCTGCTATCTTTCCTCTATGCAAGCTTTGTTTCTGTTGAGCAAGTTCTTCCATTACTGATCAATTTTTTCCTTGCTATCATTGGAGCTTTCACGATTCCGTTGGATTGCAACTACTTCGTGGTGCCTCATTTCCGATTTGATTCTCGCAAACTCTTTGCAAAGGTTTCAGTACTAGCAAGCGTTTGATAGATTATTTTATTACATTCTTACATAACTAAGGTGAAATTACTTAGTGGCGACTCCATGCTGATTTGATCTTGAAAATACCAGTGTCTTAAGATTTCTGTCATTTATTTTTATACTACTGATCTCTACAAAATTGGAGGAAGAAGATCTCTCTTCCTTAGAGACTCTGCTAAGAAATTATTCTCAAATTCAAGAAACTCAGAGTTGGAAGGGAGAAGAGTTTGGAAAGTGGTTAAAGTTCAGACCTCAAGCAAAGATATAGCCATTGGTGAGAGAGATCAACCTTTGGTAGAGGGTTATCACTCTTCTTCAAGTGATTGTAATTCAATAAATTCTCTCATAAACATGTTTTCCTCAGCTAGTGAAGGCCCTTCTACTATACCTGGTAAGCTCCTTCTCCAATCTAGCACCTCTATGTTTTAATTCGAGTAAAAATTTCCAAGAAAATCAGCTCTTTGAGAATACCAGTCTTGTGAATCACATTTTTGAGTCCCAAAGACCTTGCACTCCTCGTCAGCTTGTTTCACCTCCAAGATCACCTCCACCAAAAAATATGGATCAGCCTAGACCTCCATTTGTTGGTAACACCTTTGGTCCTATAAATTTTAGAGGAATGGATGGTTACCCAAATGTTGTCCCACAAGATGTTAGAAATAGGTTGCCAAAATTCTAGGGTAACAATGCTATTACTGGTGATCAGCATCTCAGGTTTTTTGATAATATGATGGAAGATTTTGAGATAGAGTTTGAAGATGTGTATATTAAGTTGTTTATTCATACACTAGGAGAAGATGCTAGGGATTGGTACAAGGCTCTACCTGATAATTCTATTGATTCATGTACTGAAATGAAAAATGCATTTAGGTTGCAATATGGTGACAAGACTGATCCTAGATTTCTTTTATCTGAGTTTGAGAATATCAAGAAGAACCCTAATGAATCAGTTCATGACTTCAACACAAGATTTAACAAAACTTTGAGAAGCTGCCAGTTAATTTGAGGCCTTGTGATGAATCTTGTTTAATCAAATATGCAGATGCATTTGATAAGAAGGCAGCCTATTACCTAAGAGACAAGAACCCAACCAATCTAAGACAAACTTTCTCCATGGAACTTCAAATTGAGAACAATATCAAAGCAATTGGGAAACCTCTCAAAAGAGATGGTGTAAAATTGATAAACCCTGAAAAACCTCAGGCTAGTAAAGGTGCTGATTTAGAAGAGGTTGTGAAAACTTTGGCAGGGGCTGTCAAAGAAATATCATACAAATTAGCCCGAGCTGAGAAGGGAATTGGGCATACTTCACAAGGTCAGCCTAGGTAGCAAGCACAAGATAGATTTGGAAATCATCCTAGGGGTGATCAAAGACAAGATGATAGAGGTAAAGGACCTATGGGAGGGGGAAATAGACAACCATAAGCACGTGAAAGTATATTTGTTCCTAACCCTCTAACTACCAGGGTTGTTGTTGTTGATGAAGTTACTGATATGGATTGGTGTGATAGATGTTTTCTCCCTCATCCTCCATGTGAAGTATACCAGCAAGTTGATGAAGCTGATAATGATGATGGAATTGATGATGATATTTTCATGGTGGGCTATTCTTTAAACTCACAAGGAGGAGTAACATCTACTGAAGTAATAAGTGCTAGGACTGCTGCTACCTTTTGGGACTACATCAAATGGGTACAAGTTTTTCTCCCCCCTCATGCTCTTGAAGTAGATGTAGTGCAATCTTTTGAAATTCCTAACAATGACTTTGAATACTTAAGAGATTTGATGATTAAGAACTATGATGGTGGTATCCCTTCAGAGGAAGATATACAATTGTTGATGAATGCTATTGTGGCTCAAGAGAAAGACTATAACACTAGAAGCAAGGTTGTTAAGAGAAGTGGGCCTCAAGCTAAACCTAAAACACCCTTTTTCCACAAGCATTCCAAAGGAAGCTCCTAGGAAGGAAACACTTGCTAAAATCTCTACTTTCCTAAGCAAAAATTACAGTCCTCATCATGCCCAAGCTGCCAAGAATCCTTTGCCATCTGATGAATCTTATTTTTTCCCTTCTAATGCTGTCCTACCAAAGAATGTTCCATATGACATAGCCCAAGTATTGATCCAAATTAAAGTGAGTGTTCCAATCATTGAGTTGCTTAGGATTCCTGAGCATAAGAAGAGAGCATGTGAGTACTTAGGATTAAAAGAAGGGAGGGTTACTCCATGCAAAAATGTAAATGTTGTTGAAACTCCACCTCAGATCATTGTTGACTTTGAAACACCACCAGTAGTTAAAGATCTTGCAGAGACACTTGAGGTATATTTGGGGACATCTTTGGTTGATTCCCAACTAAATGTTGATCCATTCTTCACAACTTTGCTCATAAAAGATAGGCTACTTCACAATTGTATGTTTGATTCTGGTGCATCATGTAATGTCATGCCTCTAGAAGTCATGAATGAGTTAGATATCAAAGTCACAGCTACCTATGGGAAGTGTACTACCATGGATTCAAGAGAAGTGCCAGTGGTTGGTTGTGTGAAGGGTTTGGTAGTGCAACTTGCAGCCTATCTGGGTAAGAATTTGAAAATTGGTGTTGTAATTGTTGACTACCCTGCTAAATGGGGTATGATTTTTCAAGAAAATGGGATGCAAGTGTTGGTGGAAGTGTTCAAATGGATATGTATTTTACCACCATTCCCATTGAGGGGATCCTTGTCAAACTTTATGGTGAAAAGAGTATGTTGCACTTAATTGAAGATCCCAACAATGCTTCCTATGAAGTGTTGTTTGTTGATGTAGATGCTGAGAATTTCATTAGTTTTACTGATGGAAAAGAACCCAAGATGGAAAAATCAAAGTGCCTTGATATGGTAGGTTTTCGTTGGACCTTGCTATTTGATGGAGCTTGCTCCCAATTTGGAAATGGTGCTGGTATAGTTATGCTTTCTCTTAGTTTGGAAGAGTTTACTTTTTCCTTAAAACTTAATTTTGAATGCACTAACAATGTGGCTGAGTATGAGGCATTTTTGTTGGGGTTAAGAATTGCATGGAAGTATGGAGTGAAATATGTTGTTGCAAAAGGAGACTCAGAGCTGGTTGTCAAAGAAATATGAAAATTGTATGGTATAAAAAATTAGCGTATGAAATAGTATAAGCATGTAGTTTGGGAACTAATTGAAATGTTTGATTCCTTTAACATTGTGTATCATGACAGAGGTCTCAATGCTGCTACTGATAAGTTGGCAGTGTTGGTGTCAAGATTTGGAGTTTGCACCATTTCACCTTATTGTGAGTACAATGTCGAATTATTGACTAGGCCAGCTGTCCCTGATAATGTGAAACATTGATAGGTGTTTGATGGTGATTCTCAAGTGCTAAGGTTCTTACAAAACTAAGGTGAGTTTGCAAATCAGAATATTGATTGGGAGCTAATGGTATGCCTGATTGAAGGAAGAGAAACTCTGTTTGGAAAAGATATCATCCAATTGAAAATAAACACCATTCCTAGAGGTCTTATTGCACTTGAGTCTAATTTTAATAATGCTAATTGCATCATAAATAGAAACATGTCTACCTCAAGGGATGTGGAAGACTATGACTTGGGAACAAAGGAAAAACCAAGGAAGGTTTGGTTGGGTAGAAATTTAAGTAAAGAAGAAAAACAGTCCTATACCCAACTCTTGAAAAAATATCAAGACTACATTTCTTGGTCCTATTCAGAGTTGAATGCATACAAAGAATATTTATTTCAGCATGAGATCCATCTTGAAACAAATTTCAAACCATTTAGACAAAGGAAAAGGCTGATTAATCCACTTCTCTCCATGAAGATGTAAGAGGAGTTAAGGAAGTTGAGAGATGGAGGTATTATTCAGCCCACTAGGTATTCATCTTGGGTTGCAAACCTTGTGCCAGTCAGAAAGAAGAACAGAGACATCATACTGTGTGTGGATTTTAGAAATCTAAATAAAGCATCCATGAAAGACAACTATCCCTTGCCAAATATGGAAAATATGTTGCAGCTTGTGACAAGGTCTGAATTACTTTCTACATTGGATGGTTTTTCTAGATATAATCAAGTGGTTGTCAAAGAATCAGAAAGACTTAAGAAAAAATTCACTACTCCTTAGGGAACATATGTTTTTGTTAGGATGCCCTTTGGTTTGATGAATGCTGGTGACACTTTTTAAAGAGTAATGGATGTTTCTTTTGTTGGTTACATCAATGAGTTCATTGTAGTTTACCAAGATGATGTGACTATATTTTCAAGGCAGAGAGGAGATCATTTGCAGCACTTGGAGAAGATGCTAATCAGATGTAGGGAGTATGAAATTTCTCTTAATCCAAATAAGTGTCATTTTGGTGTACAAAGGGCCCAGTTTATTGGTCACATTATGTCAAAAGATGGTGTTATGATAGACCCCGAAGAGAGTGGAAGCAATCAACAAAGTGCCCATCCCAAGAACCAAGAAAGGCATCCAACCTTTCTTTGGTCAAATCAATTTTATTAGAAGGTTTGTTTCCAAATTTGCTGAGCTGACTCTTCCAATCACAAGCATGCTAAAGAAGGACCAAGTTATCAGGTGGGAGGAGACTACCATTCAAGATTTTGAAGGAATTGAGGATGCACTTAAACATGCACCTATCTTAGTAACCCCAAACTATAAGAGGCCTTTCCAAATATTTTCCTTTGCTTCAGAGTATACCATTGCTTCTGTTTTACTACAAAAGGATGAGAATGAGGTGGAGAGGCCTATTTCCTTCTTTAGAAAGGATTTACAGGTAGCTGAGCTGAAGTATACAATCATGGAGAAACAAGCGTTTTCCTTGGTGAAAGCAACAAAGGTTTTCAGGCCTTATATATTGAGTTCAAAAGTTGTTGCTTATGTTCCCCACACCATGTTGAAGGACATCTTATCAGAAATGGAGATCTCAAGTAAAAGATGTAGATGGGTGAACAAACTATAGGAGTATGATATGGATATCCAAACCACAAAGTTGGTGAGAGGTTTGGGTCTTGCTAGGCTCATGGCTGAGAGCAACTTGCAGAATGTGGAGGTGAATCAACTAGAGGAGGAAAGGGTAGATGTTCTTGCAAAGTTAGTAAATTCTAAGTGGTACAAGGATATAATATTTTACCTTAGACACCTTTTTTTTCCTGATCATTTAAATAAAAATAAAAAAAGAGCCCTCAAGCTGGCTTATAAAAAATATATCATTATAGACCTTGGGCTAGCTTGGAAGAACCCTGAAGGTGTCCTCTTGAAATGCATAACTGAAGATGAATCTCCCAAGGTAGTTGTTGATTTCCATGGGGGAGTTTGTGGAGGACACTTTGCTGGGAGAGTAACAACACATAAGATTTTGAGAGCTGGTTATTGGTGGCCTTCTCTCTTCAAAGATGTAACCCATTGGTTAGAAAATGTGATAGTTGCCAATGTTTCTATGGTAGATTGAAAGCTTCAAGCTCCCTTCCTTTGCAACCTGTATCAATTGAAGCTCCTTTCAAGCAGTGGGGGATGGACTTCATTGGTGATATTTCAGATCCTTCTAGTGCTGGTCATAAGTGGATTCTTGTAGCCACTGATTATTTTACAAAGTGGGTAGAGGTAATCCCGACCAAGAAAGCAACACACCAGATAGTTATGGACTTCTTGTTCAATCAAATCATATGCAGATTTGGAGTCCTAGTCAAGATTGTAGTTGATAATTCCATGTGTTTTAGAGCTAAACCTTTAATGGCAATGTGCAATGAATATGGAATCAATCTAACTTATTCTTCAAACTATAACCCCCAAGGGAATGGACAAACTAATTCTAGTAATAAGAAATTGCTAAAAATCATTAGAAGAACCATGGAGTTTAACAAGAAGAAATGGGGTGAACAATTGAAGTTTACAGTTTGGGCTGATAGAATAACTCCTAAAAGAGCTACTGGTAAAAGCCCATTTGAATTGGTGTATGGAACTCAGGCTTTGCTGCCCTTACATCTACAATTATCTTCATTTCAGTTTGCCCAACAGTTGGAAGATCAAGAGCATGGCCCATATGAATCAAGGATCAATCAGATTATTGATCTTAATGAGGAGAGAAGAGCATCCCATCAAAGGAATATCATATTTAGAGAGAAATTGAAGAGATTGTTTGACAAGAAGGTCACTCCTAGAGCCTTCAATGTTGGAGATCTGGTCTTGTTGTGGGATAGTAGGCATGAAGACAAAGGCAAGCATGGCAAATTTGATGCATTATGGATGGGTCCTTATGCCATTGATATCAGAATTGGTGGACATACCTTTTTTCTCAAATATCTAGATGGGGAATTGCTGGAGCTGCCTATTAATGGCAGACATTTAAAACATTTCTTGGATTAATCCCCAAGTTGAGGTATGCACAAATTATATAGTTGTATAGCCTTTTTTTTTTACTTTGGTTTTTGTTGTTTGTGGTGTTTTGGTTTTCCCTTCATTCTTAGCAGCCATTCTGGTTGTTTTCTCGGCTCATTTTTGATTTGTGGTTCAGGTTTTTGCGCTGCCTTGTGTTTTAACTCCTTTACCCAATGGATTTTTTGGCACTTGGTCTACGTTTTTTCCTTGTGGCACTAACTGGGAGTGCCCATCCCCAAGAGAGAGAGCTGATGTTGGTGCCATTTCTGAGCTTGCATACTGTGCCGTAATTTTCATATCCAATTTTTCTCAGAAACATTTTATCTCTCAAATTGGTGATCTACAATTTGTCCCCTCTAGTTGAATGTTTTAAAATGCTTGTAAATATGTTATTTTGCCTTGATTTAAGAGGAAAACCCATGTGTGCCCTTATTTATGCCCTAAATTTTCCAATTTTGTGGGCTCTGCTGTTTTCCTTTCTTGCCCGATCGTGAAAAAATGAAATTGATCAATTCCTACTTGTGTGCAATTGAAAATCCAAATCCTAGATCGGGAATGTTGTAAAATCACATTTCAGTTGATTCAAAACTGAAAAATCTGCCATCCTTGATTGAATTTTTTTATTTCTAGGGCATCCTTGAAATTTTCCACGTTTTGATAATTAGACGGGCGTCTTTTTCCCATCAAATTCATCCTCTGCATGCAAGGGCAACGTGGCAAGTTCCTATTGGCCAAGGAGCGGTGGAAAATGTTTCTAACTTATCATTTTTTGAAGTTTTGGCAAAAATCACCTTCTGTAAGAAGTGCCTATGTGGTGTGTTTTGATTGGCTAGGGGATTAGCAAGTGGTGGGATTTCCTTAGGAAATTTTTCTTTCATTATGTAAAATTTTCAAAATCAAATTTTGGCCCAAAGGCCCGCAGCGAATGGGGAGAGGACACGTGGCACAGAGGGCCTATGGATGGGGAAGGGGACTTGAAGAATTTTAATGTTTCTTTTGGCTCAAGATGATGAAGTGAATTTTTGGCCTGAAATCCCTCAGCAAATCATTAGCGGACATGTGTCCAGGAAATGATAGGATGGGGCAGCGGGTTTTGCAATGAAATGGAAGTTTTTACTTTCAAATGGTAAAAAATCAACATTTGGCTTGATACCCCATAGCCAATGGGAAGAGGACACGTGTCCAAAATTTTTAAAAAATGAAGGAAGGGGCCGAGGGAAGACTTGGTGATTTTTGCTTTGTTTTCTAAAGGTGAAAAATTGGATTATAGCCCCGCTCCAATCAAATGGAGACACGTGTCCAAAAATTCAAAGTTCAAAAGCCTTCTACAAATTTTTGATCAAAATGAAAAGGCGGAGGTTCAGATCTTGGGGGCCACTTTGGAAATTTTGCATTCTTTGGTAAAATGTTTTAAAGTTAAATTTATGAGTACATCCCCGACAGGGTTAAAATTTTAGGCTTGTGTGGGATCACGGGCCTTCGGAGGTTTAAAAGAGAAATTTTGCATTTTTTGGCAAAGGGAGCTAAAGTGCAAATGGGAGGCATGCCTTTGCAGCCAATCCAGGATGGACATGTGGCAAGGGAAAAAATTGGGGTGTGGGCCCACTGGGAAAAATGTGAAAATTTTCCAAAAATCCAAAAAAATAGAAAAATTGATAGAATCGGTCCGCGGTTTTCAATGGGGCCAACATATGGACACGTGGCGGATCCAGGGGAGAAGCGGAGAAATTTTGCAAAATTTTCCAAAACTTTAAAAGGTCGTAAAAGCATTTTTGGAAGCATGGGCCCGATCTAGTCATGTTTTGACACGTGTCCCGCCTTATTCGAAGGTTAAAAAGGTAATTTTGAGCTTATTTCTAGATCTCATCTTCCACGTGGAGGGTGGACATTTAAAGTTGATACAAGATCAATGGTTACTATGCATCCATCTATTTTGGTCGCCATGGGAGCTCCAAGAAACTTGGAATCATGATTTCTTCATCAAATTTCATCAAATCTTATATGATTTTGTGTCATCTTGACCTTCTTAGAACATTGGTATCATTTTCATGACCTAATTCATCAAGATATGTTGTTTTTGATGTAATTTTGGTTCAAGCCCAAGAAAAAACGTGAAATGTCAACCTCAAAAGTTGTAGAGGTAAAATTGAAAAGGGGAAAAGGTAAAAAATGATGAATGAAATATGCTTGCATGCTTGAATGATAAAAACGTGCCCCTGGGGTGGATAATGATATGAGTTTGTGTAATGATTTAACTTTTTGTGCGTACCTGGCAACCTACGAGTTGTTTTTCCATTTGGTGTCATTGTCTTTAAATCATGAGGTTTTTGTGACAAATTTGATCCCATAGCATATTCTTTGCTTGGGAAGGAAGACTCCAATGTGGCATGAGGTATATAATGCACTTTCAAAAATTTGTAAAGAGGGAGTTGAAAATTAAGGGCAAATTCTAAGAGAAAGTTCATTTTCTGAAAAATCCACCAAAGAACTAGGTTAATGTCTCATATGTTGGAAATTCATGTATGTGAGTTGGTTACAAGTGTATAGCCATCACACAGCTATGAGATTGTTCATATAACTTTCCCCTACTGTTGAATCTAATAATTTTTGAATTAAATCTGTGTTTCTCTTTGGGAAATATGATGTCTGTTATCAATTTTAAATGCTTGCAAATAAATTTTATTGTTCTTATTGTAATATTGCATTGAGAGTCTTTAGAAATCACACAAAATCTCCATTTCTTGTTGATAGTTCAGTGGCATTTGCAATCTCATATTCAGAAGTGCCTTCATCTCATAAGGAGATAAACAAATTTAAAATCACTTGACCTTCCTTGATTGCAGATATTTCTTGTAAGCCTTTAGGGGTACCTTAGGCATGGTTTGATAATGGATTTTTGTGTTTAATTGAGTTCTTTACTTCAAGCTTTTGTAGTGAGTTCTTAAAGATTGTGTGAAGAGTGTAACCTGGGCTTCCATTTGTGCCTCTTCTGGTTGAAAGAACATTCTGATTATCTAAGGCATTTCTTCTGATAGTTTTTCAATTATTGTAGAGATTGTTAAAGATCTGATCTTCCTAATTTGTCTTATCAATTCCCCACCAAAAATCATCTAAACAATAAAGATCCTACAATGTACTATCCCTGATCTACATTTTATACCTATAAAAGATCAAAGTCCATTTTCAAAAGTATGCATAATAGATTAGGATTTCCAATGTCTCTAGTAACCTTTGCCTTTTTTTGAGAACATACTCATGTTTTGAGAAGTGACAACTTGTGAGAGTTCAGATCTGGGGTTGATCATGTTTTCATCAAGGTCTCCATCATAGAATTTCAAGCAAAGAGAAGGACATCTTCATCTCCTTCACCATTACAAGGTTAAAAAATAGGTCCTCTTACCTTGGTTGCAAGGCACAACCTAAAATAGCTAGGACAAGATCAAGTCCTATTGGAGTGCTATCCATTTCTCCACAAACTTGAGTGCCAGCCATACCATATCCTCGGCTACCAAAAAAATACAACATGGTCTAATCTATCCTTAAGTTCCATGACATATCTATGGTATTGTTCAGACTGAAAAGGAGAACAAATTTGGATACCAACACACCCTATATGATTTATAAGAACGAAGTTGACACCAACAAAAAAAAATTATACTACCATCGAGCACGAGGCATTATCTATGATCTATGTGTTTCATAAGTTTTTCCAATACTTGTTAGCTACACCATTTATATTTTATATAGATCATATGGCATTGACAACAAGACTATTTTGTAAGGGCATATCTATAGCTGGATACTTCTCATTCAAGAATTTGATTTTAAAGTAGTTGTAAAACTAGGCAAGAGTAATTTAAGGCCTAATCAATTATCATGAATCAATTTTGGTGAGGACTCATAGAGTATTGAGGACACAATTATTGATGCATAGTTTTTAGGTTGAACCGTACACCCACTGACTTGGAGGATTTAGTAGTCTTATTATGCAATGGATTGGTGTCAGAATGAATGAAAGAATTGGAAAATAAATAGCTTGTTGTACGTGTAATGGCTTACTAGCTGATTGGAGGTGATTTATATAAGATGGGAAGAGATGAGATCTTGTGCCGATATGTTCTTGAACATGAACACAAAGCCACTATGGAGGATGATTATGGTGGAATAGTAGGAGAAAATCATGCAGGTTGTGTGACTGCGTGTAAGATCATCATCGATGATCTTTCATGGGAAACTTTGTACAAGGATGTTAAGACTTTTGTAGAAGTATGTGATCAGTGTCACCAGTTTAGAAAGCCTAGAAATAGAGATGAGATACTATTGAGATCTATTGCTAGTGTAGAAACTTTTGAGAAGTGGGATATTGAATTTTTAGGACCTATCACACCACCCGTAAGTAGGACTGGAGCACACTACATCATTACATACATAAACTATTTGAAAAGGTAGGCAGAGGATGTACCTACTAAATATTGCACTACAACCACAACAACAAGGTTCCTATGGGAAAACATTATTAGTAGGTATGGCTGTCCATTAAGATTGAAAAAATGATAGAGGAACTCATTTCTTAAATGATACAATCAAAATTATGCTGGCAGAGTTTATGGTGGCACACCATAAAACCACCCCTTATCACCCTCAAGCTAATGGTACTGCAGAAGATTTCAACAATATTTGGGGACAAACTCTTACAAATATTTGTGATGTTGGAAGAAATATTGGGATGATAAAGTTTCATTTATAATTTGGGATTAAAACACCACTTATAAAAGGTTGAATCAGGCCACACCATTTCAGTTGGTGTTTGGGATAGAGGAAGTACTACCAGTTAAATTCATGATCCCATCCTTGCATATTGCATGAACAAGTGGATTAGATGATGAAAAATATGTTTAAGAGCGCATTGAAAAACAAATGTAATTGTATTAGAAACGTACCATTACGTGTTGGATTTAGAAGATTGAGAAGGAGTGAAAAAAGTTTTGACATGATATGCACATTAAGAATAAGAAATTTGCAGTTGGCGAGATGGTTCTTCACTATGAATCCAAGTTTACTTGCCACTTAGAGAAGTTGAAAGTGCATTGGTTGAGGAATTTTGTAGTAACCAAGATACTTGAATAATGCACATGTCAGTTATAAGTGATAAATGACACCATGTTTCCCAGTCAATTAAATGGGAGTAGGCTGAAGCCCTACTATAAATAAGCTTATTGGTGTTTGTAATAAGAAAATATTGCCACTTAAATTATATTTCCTTTTAATGTTTTACTTTTCAGTTACTGTTGATTTGAGTGTTGTTTTGCTGAAATAAGTGTGCTTGCACACAGGAAGTAGATTATTATTTACTAAGTTCATGTGTAGAGGAATGCGTATGGATTTAGTGTGGGGTGAACCAGGTGTGAGTGTGTGGAAAATAAACCTTTTAGTGTTGGGATTTATAAGAATATTGGCATGCTTAGGAATGTTGACATAGGTGCATATGTGAAGTTGTAAAGTTCTATCTGAAAGATGCACACGAATAAAATAAAGTGGTGTCACAGGTGCTAAGGATGATGGTGCTTATGAATAATTTCTTAGAATGAAGACCAAGTGGGAAAAAGGCTTCAAAGTTTAACACAAGGTAGGAAATGATAGGATGAACTACTTGGTATTTTATGCAAAGGATTATGTACTATGGTGTAGGGAGGTGCATGCGAGGAGGTTTGCATCATGGGAAGTAGTGAGCATGCCAGAAGGTTACAACTATAGCATGCGGAAGAAAGAAGAGAAAAAGCATGGAAAAAGTAGAAAATCATAATTAAATCTATAGTAAGGTGGTAGGTGATGAGAATTTAATGTGATAAAAATTTTTGAAACCTATAAAAAGGGTGTTAGGGAGAGTTCATTCTCACCTTACCTTGTGAAGAACTTAGGCATTTACAAAAAGCAAATGGGTGCATTTTATGCAAATTTTCATACAAACCTAAAGAATCGACTGAACTAGAGAAAATTGAGAACACGACCAATTAGGAGAGCTCCTTCATAAGGAATTTTGAGGTTTGAAGGTGGTGTGAAACTTTATTTGTGATAAGAGAAGTGTTTATAGAGTTCTTTGGCTAGGGTTTACAGAATTACGACACAAATTTGATTGAAGAGAATAAGGTAAGAAGGATATTCGACGTGGATGGTTGGAAATAAGGAATCATAGGAACCTAAGGCACAAAAGGGTAATAGTTTAGAATTTGGTATTTTCACGCAACATGGAACCCACGAAACAAACAATTGTGTCACCTAATGTGAAGGGAAAGGGTAAGGTGAAGCCCGTAGTTGAGGACATACAAGAAGAATGGTATTCATAGATGCAATACCTAGAAGGAGTCATTATGGGGTAGGGTTGGGTCTCCCATTCAAGGAAGATGAATGTTAGTGACTAAAACCATTGCTAAGAGTCAAATGAGCATGGAATAGAAATTGAGTTGATTCGGAGAATGAACAAGAGGACTGTGGATGATAAGCCCATCTATGATGATAAGGGACACCAAGTTTTGAGCACCATTTGATCCATTCAACTCTATGAGATCCCATATTTTGGTAAGCTTGAGTGAATTTATCAGTGGCTTATGTCATGATTCCATGAGGACTATTTCTATTTTGTGGGAAGAAGGATACACATTACTGCACACTTGATTGGAAAAATTACTTGCCTTCAAAGCTCAGGAAAAAATTACAACTGACCTATATGATGATGATGGGGTGAAGATCACTACTGCCATCTTGAAGTATTAGTAAGGAGGACACACAATATATATCACAAAACTTACTGATCATGTTATCAAAGTGTCCACGTGCTTGGTTACAAAGTTGGGAATGAAAGAATAGTGGACATATGTGAGTAAGTGATGGATTCACATAACAAAGAAGATGGCCAAGGGAACTTCTTACAATATTACTAGATTTATCGCCAATCAAATTATATAGGAAGTGTGTGCTGGATATAAGATCACTTTTGGCACAATACTCTTATTGATTGTCTTCTTGGAGATCGGAGTGTTGGATGGGCCAAATGATAAAATGTGGAAGTTCCCCAAAAGACAAGCCCCCTGTAAAGAGGTTCTCCAATTATATGTGTGATAAGATAAATAATTACTACAATCTAAGGGTGGAAAGATGGTATAAATGAATGCGTGAGGCATTTGAATAGGATTGGTGCATTTCAAGTGAGTTGCCCTCAACATTAGAGGGGAAGGCAGAGTTCATTGTGTATTAACACTTTTTCCTTGAAAGATTTTATTTGAAGGATGGAACAAAGAGTCCTTGGTGTAAAATCCCATTTGCCTTTACAACATGATACTTCCAAGCATTAGTGAATATGTTCTCAGAAGTGCAAAAATTGAAGTTTGATCTAGATAAGATGTATTTTGACTATCATACACTACAAAAAACATATTTCTATTCTAGCAAGAGAGCATATGTGGAGATAATGATATCAACATCAACTCCATTACTTAGGAAGTTGGAAATGAGGAGGTTGCGAAGGTATATATCTATTTGAAGCCAAGGGTGGTTGATGGGAAGTATGTGGAAAATGATTTAAATATCCTTGAGCCACCTAAGTGGAGACAAATGGTGGGAATGAAGAGGACCCATGAACATAACCCTCCCACGAGGAAAAAGAATAGGATAAAAAATATGATGAACCATGCATGGAATCACAAAGAGGTATGAGTACATCAAGCACAACCAAGAATTCATAAAAAATTCAAGTCATAGGAAAAAGACATAAGTGAAGAATTCCCTAGTAAAGAAGAAACCCAAGGTGGTGTCAAGAAAAGAGACTAAGTAGGTGGAGAAGTATGAAGAAGAGGTGACTCATAAAATCTCTATTGATTCACACTCTGGAGGATTTAGAAGAGGAAGAGCGCCATATACATGCTAAGAAAGAGCTAGAGTTGAACAAAGAGGAATGATGATGTTGAGGTTCCATACATAACAGAGGGTATCCTTCAGAGAGAGGAGGAAGTGCATAGTGAGTACAAGGTGGGGAGTATGAAGAAAGACCTAGAAGAGGAAACATGCCATGACTTAGAGAAGAATGGGGAGTGTGAAAAAGAGCACGAGGAAGAACAAATTGAGGAATCAGTTGAAACAAGTGGCACACTACACCTTGTGACATAAGGAATACCCAAGGGGTCCAAAGGTAAAGGAAGAATAAGACATATCCCCCCAAGTCCCCTTGCTAAAATATGTTGATGATCCTATTGAGGTCTTACGCATAAGATATGAGAATAGGATGGCCATTGAGGACTTATTATTATGGCCATTATTGAGTAAAAAATAGGCCCTCTTGCACACTAGAAAGATGTTATCCTAAGCATACTAGTAACATATGGAGGAGCCATAATTCGAGATAAGTGCAGAGTCATTGTTTGAGACTCGACTAAAGTCTACACCAAGTGATATTTTTCTGGTGGTTGATGCACAAATTTTAACTGATGAGAAGATGAGAAATGTGCTGAACAAGATGACATCAGGAAGTAGGACTAAGGGCACTAGATAATAATGTTGAGATGAAGAGATTGCATGGTGAGATAACTGAGAAAGATAAAATCATTGCATAATTGAAACAAGAGGTGAGGGCAGATAAGGGAGGGATGTGTGTGACATACACCAAGGAGGAATGCATTACAAATGCTATCAAAATTTCATGCTTAGTTATGGATGAGAAAATCCCAAGCCATGTATGATATGTCAGTACATTGTTTAGATTAATTGGTGCATATGCCTCACACATGAGAAAAAGAGCAAAACAAAAGGACCCACATAAGAATAAATGGCCTGAAAAAAGGATAAAATGGAGAAGATAGAGGAATGCATTATGTAGAATGATGTACTGATTGTAGAGGCTATACAGATGGTAGAATTTGTGTATGATAACTAATAGGAATTTGATCATTTTGTAATTTTTATTGCTCTTAGAGATGTATTTGAGTTGAGGGATTTCTAGGTCAAAAAACAAGAACAATAAGGTAGAGAGGGAGAGAGAACG